>CM062805.1:1047666225-1048109697 GCA_031772625.1 Pinus tabuliformis | reverse complement strand
TCGGATAATCTTTCTAACGAGCTATCGTACGCGTCAAACGGAGATCGTATGCCAAAGTTACGACCCCGGGAAATTGATGTACCAATTTACCCAAACGGGCCCACAATTGGCGTTTCATCTTCTAGGTTAGGTTTCGGTATGTGAAGGTTTTCCATTGTTTCTCAACAATAAATAGGCCTTCGAGCCTCATTGTAAACAGTTCGGAACAGTTCAGAGGCATGTAGCCGCCACATCTCTTCTCAGAGATAAGCTACCATCGCCCTAGCTGGTTTCTTTCCATTTCTGTTTGTAAGCATATTTCATATTTTACAGTAATGAAATGAAGTATTATTTCCGCTGCATCTCTATTTTTATGGTTATCGCATCTCTGTATTTATGGTTATCTCTGTAATTTGTTGCGTTCCTGTTTAAAATCCGGATCAGTGGTATCAGAGCGGTCTGCTTTTTTCTCTGTTTTTCTTTGCATGTCCCCAACGAGGTCGGGATATAAGGAGTTAGGGCTTGAACTCTGGTCGAACCTTTGCAAGACCGGCCTCGAAAATCCCGACGGCCTCCCATGGCGGATGAGAAGAAAGACGAGGGGGGCAGAGATCCTATCAAAATCTTGCTCGAAGAAGCCCTCGAGCGACAACGGAACGCGATGATGGATAGCTTTGCGCAGATCCTTCAGCGCTACCCAGAGGCGACGCATCGGCTTCCAACAGCGACTCTGGAAATGCCACACCCTTCAAGGTACAAGTTAATTTTGAAATCCCCATATTCGAGGGTCAAATAGACGCAGATGCCGTAGATAAATGGTTAAATCTGCTAGATGGGTATTTTTCTGTTCATGAATTTTCAAGTCGGGAAAAGATTGTTTTTGCTCTTCTCAAAGCAGCCCCCCACGTCAAGGACTGGTGGGAAACCTACTGCGAGCAGAAGGATGAAAATACAGCTCACTATTTTCAGCCGCACCCACTTGGAATGACTTCCGGGATGCCATCAAAGAGCAGTACTACCCTGTCGGAAGCTATGAGGACAAATACATCAAATGGACCACACTGCGACAGGGACGAGACCAAGATGTGCCGGAGTTCACAAACATTTTTCATACCCTTCGCACACAGTTGGGTATCAAAGATTCTGAGCTGCATCTGGTACTCAAATACCGCGGCTGCCTGCACAAATACATCCAAAAGAGATGGTGTTCTTGAACATCTCCTCACTCGCACAGCATACCGATACGCTGTCAAAATCGAGCAAAAGTTCAAACAAAGAAGCGAGACTTTGGATCTACAAATCCGAAGCCCAAAGGACAAAGCCAAGGCGGGGTGACCCAAGATAACCCGTCAAAGCCACAAGAAAAGAACAACACCACGAAACCGAAGAAGGACACAGGAAAGTGGTGTGAGTTCCACAAGAGTCCCACTCATAACACAAGTGAGTGTCGGACCAAGCAGTCGTTGGTGGCCGAGTTGAAGGCTTCCGAATCAGATGCATATTCTGACCCTGAGCCAGAACCCGACAAGGGGAATGGCAAAGGGAAGCAGATCATTGATGCGGATCCCAGCGCCACTGTTGCCACTGCCAAGATCAAGAAAATGAGCCCGAAGATCCAGAGAGGGGGAGCGTCTTTTCCACTCACAGATGTGGGTGAAGGGTTCACCGCTGCAATTCATTGTCGACAGTGGTAGCCAAAAGAACCTGGTTTCAGCAGAGGTCGTGAAGCGTTTGGGCCTACCGACTACACCACACACCCACAGCCATACAGTATCGGGTGGCTTCATGAAGGACGAGATCTGAAAGTTCGCCAGCAGTGCCGCCTTCCCTACAGCATCAAACCCTTCACAGACGAGGTATTGTGTGATGTTACACCTCTGGATGTTTGTGATGTACTATTAGGCCAGCCATACTTATGGAGGCGACATGCTGTGTATGAGTCAAGGCCTCGTGCTGTCATTATTTCTTTGAATAATTCATTATACAGGATACCAGAGGTAGCCCCACCTACTGCCACATCCTTGATCACTACCAAGAAAGGCAGCAAGCTCATATCACAGACCAGGAAATTCATCTGTCTGGTTCACTCCCAAAATAAGGGGAAGATCGTTGCTACATCCATGACCCCTGCAAAGGGTTCCTCCACGCAGCAGCAGCAGAAAAGGGATACGGTCATGACAGAACACAGGAACAACTTCTCCTCACCCAAAGGGTACCACACAAGTTTCAGGTGGGCAACAATGTCTGGTGGCATCGACAGAAAGAACGCCTTACCAGAACCCATCAGAAGCTCAGACCACACCGACATGGTCCTTACAGCAGTACCAAGGCTATGGGAACAATGCTTTGGAGCACATCATTCCTCCATTCCTTCGCCTGCACCAAATGTTCAATGTGGACCATCGTCGACCATGCTTCCCACCATCACTGACACATCAGAGATTGCAGGACAAGTTCAGCAGATGGAGGAACTCAACGCAATGGGGACCATTGCTTCCTAAGGGGGAGGAATGATCCAGGTGGATATTGGTGGCCACCTGCCAGGTCCACCTGGACCCCCACCATTGTCTTTCTCAGCATTTTCAGTTTCCTTAATTGTAGCACAGTTTACTATTTTTAGCAGTTTTTTCGGGTCCTGAACTTCCGGAGCCGTTTTGAGGCCCTAAACGACGTTTTTTTTGAATTCTGGGGCGACCGAGCCCTATGTTGCCCCCCAAAGTGGTAGTACTACTCGGATAGATCTTTCTAACGAGCTATCGTACGCGTCAAACGGAGATCGTATGCCAAAGTTACGACCCCGGGAAATTGATGTACCAATTTACCCAAACGGGGCCCACAATTTGGCGTTTCATCTTCTAGGGTTAGGTTTCGGTATGTGAAGGGTTTTCCATTGTTTCTCAACAATAAATAGGCCTTCGAGCCTCATTGTAATACAGTTCGGAACAGTTCAGAGGCATGTAGCCGCCACATCTCTTCTCAGAGATAAGCTACCATCGCCCTAGCTGGTTTTTTCCATTTCTGTTTGTAAGCATATTTCAATATTTTACAGTAATGAAATGAAGTATTATTTCCGCTGCATCTCTATTTTTATGGTTATCGCATCTCTGTATTTATGGTTATCTCTGTAATTTGTTGCGTTCCTGTTTAAAATCCGGATCAGTGGTATCAGAGCGGTCTGCTTTTTCTCTGTTTTTCTTTGCATGTCCCCAACGAGGTCGGGATATAAGGAGTTAGGGCTTGAACTGGTCGAACCTTTGCAAGACCAGGCCTCGAAAATCCCGACGGCCTCCCATGGCGGATGAGAAGAAAGACGAGGGGGCAGGAGATCCTATCAAAATCTTGCTCGAAGAAGCCCTCGAGCGACAACGGAACGCGATGATGGATAGCTTTGCGCAGATCCTTCAGCGGCTACCCAGAGGCGACGCATCGGCTTCCAACAGCGACTCTGGAAATGCCACACCCCTCAAGGTACAAGTTAATTTTGAAATCCCCATATTCGAGGGTCAAATAGACGCAGATGCCGTAGATAAATGGTTAAATCTGCTAGATGGGTATTTTTCTGTTCATGAATTTTCAAGTCGGGAAAAGATTGTTTTTGCTCTTCTCAAAGCAGCCCCCCACGTCAAGGACTGGTGGGAAACCTACTGCGAGCAGAAGGATGAAAATACAGGCTCACTATTTTCAGCCGCACCCACTTGGAATGACTTCCGGGATGCCATCAAAGAGCAGTACTACCCTGTCGGAAGCTATGAGGACAAATACATCAAATGGACCACACTGCGACAGGGACGAGACCAAGATGTGCCGGAGTTCACAAACATTTTTCATACCCTTCGCACACAGTTGGGTATCAAAGATTCTGAGCTGCATCTGGTACTCAAATACCGCGGCTGCCTGCACAAATACATCCAAGAAGAGATGGTGTTCTTGAACATCTCCTCACTCGGCACAGCATACCGATACGCTGTCAAAATCGAGCAAAAGTTCAAACAGAAGAAGCGAGACTTTGGATCTACAAATCCGAAGCCCAAAGGACAAAGCCAAGGCGGGGTGACCCAAGATAACCCGTCAAAGCCACAAGAAAAGAACAACACCACGAAACCGAAGAAGGACACAGGAAAGTGGTGTGAGTTCCACAAGAGTCCCACTCATAACACAAGTGAGTGTCGGACCAAGCAGTCGTTGGTGGCCGAGTTGAAGGCTTCCGAATCAGATGCATATTCTGACCCTGAGCCAGAACCCGACAAGGGGAATGGCAAAGGGAAGCAGATCATTGATGCGGATCCCAGCGCCACTGTTGCCACTGCCAAGATCAAGAAAAATGAGCCCGAAGATCCAGAGGAGGGGGAGCGTCTTTTCCACTCACAGATGTGGGTGAAGGGTTCACCGCTGCAATTCATTGTCGACAGTGGTAGCCAAAAGAACCTGGTTTCAGCAGAGGTCGTGAAGCGGTTGGGCCTACCGACTACACCACACCCACAGCCATACAGTATCGGTGGCTTCATGAAGGACGAGATCTGAAAGTTCGCCAGCAGTGCCGCCTTCCCTACAGCATCAAACCCTTCACAGACGAGGTATTGTGTGATGTTACACCTCTGGATGTTTGTGATGTACTATTAGGCCAGCCATACTTATGGAGGCGACATGCTGTGTATGAGTCAAGGCCTCGTGCTGTCATTATTTCTTTGAATAATTCATTATACAGGATACCAGAGGTAGCCCCACCTACTGCCACATCCTTGATCACTACCAAGAAAGGCAGCAAGCTCATATCACAGACCAGGAAATTCATCTGTCTGGTTCACTCCCCCAAAATAAGGGGAAGATCGTTGCTACATCCATGACCCCTGCAAAGGGTTCCTCCACGCAGCAGCAGCAGAAAAGGGATACGGTCATGACAGAACACAGGAACAACTTCTCCTCACCCAAAGGGTACCACACAAGTTTCAGGTGGGCAACAATGTCTGGTGGCATCGACAGAAAGAACGCCTTACCAGAACCCATCAGAAGCTCAGACCACACCGACATGGTCCTTACAGCAGTACCAAGGCTATGGGAACAATGCTTTGGAGCACATCATTCCTCCATTCCTTCGCCTGCACCAAATGTTCAATGTGGACCATCGTCGACCATGCTTCCCACCATCACTGGACACATCAGAGATTGCAGGACAAGTTCAGCAGATGGAGGAACTCAACGCAATGGGACCATTGCTTCCTAAGGGGGGAGGAATGATCCAGGTGGATATTGGTGGCCACCTGCCAGGTCCACCTGGACCCCCACCATTGTCTTTCTCAGCATTTTCAGTTTCCTTAATTGTAGCACAGTTTACTATTTTTAGCAGTTTTTTCGGGTCCTGAACTTCCGGAGCCGTTTTGAGGCCCTAAACGACGTTTTTTTTTGAATTCTGGGGCGACCGAGCCCTATGTTGCCCCCCAAAGTGGTAGTACTCGGATAGATCTTTCTAACGAGCTATCGTACGCGTCAAACGGAGATCGTATGCCAAAGTTACGACCCCGGGAAATTGATGTACCAATTTACCCAAACGGGGCCCACAATTTGGCGTTTCATCTTCTAGGGTTAGGTTTCGGTATGTGAAGGGTTTTCCATTGTTTCTCAACAATAAATAGGCCTTCGAGCCTCATTGTAATACAGTTCGGAACAGTTCAGAGGCATGTAGCCGCCACATCTCTTCTCAGAGATAAGCTACCATCGCCCTAGCTGGTTTCTTTCCATTTCTTTTGTAAGCATATTTCAATATTTTACAGTAATGAAATGAAGTATTATTTCCGCTGCATCTCTATTTTATGGTTATCGCATCTCTGTATTTATGGTTATCTCTGTAATTTGTTGCGTTCCTGTTTAAAATCCGGATCAGTGGTATCAGAGCGGTCTGCTTTTTCTCTGTTTTTCTTTGCATGTCCCCAACGAGGTCGGGATATAAGGAGTTAGGGCTTGAACTGGTCGAACCTTTGCAAGACCGGCCTCGAAAATCCCGACGGCCTCCCATGGCGGATGAGAAGAAAGACGAGGGGCAGGAGATCCTATCAAAATCTTGCTCGAAGAAGCCCTCGAGCGACAACGGAACGCGATGATGGATAGCTTTGCGCAGATCCTTCAGCGGCTACCCAGAGGCGACGCATCGGCTTCCAACAGCGACTCTGGAAATGCCACACCCTTCAAGGTACAAGTTAATTTTGAAATCCCCATATTCGAGGGTCAAATAGACGCAGATGCCGTAGATAAATGGTTAAATCTGCTAGATGGGTATTTTTCTGTTCATGAATTTTCAAGTCGGGAAAAGATTGTTTTTGCTCTTCTCAAAGCAGCCCCCCACGTCAAGGACTGGTGGGAAACCTACTGCGAGCAGAAGGATGAAAATACAGGCTCACTATTTTCAGCCGCGCCCACTTGGAATGACTTCCGGGATGCCATCAAAGAGCAGTACTACCCTGTCGGAAGCTATGAGGACAAATACATCAAATGGACCACACTGCGACAGGGACGAGACCAAGATGTGCCGGAGTTCACAAACATTTTTCATACCCTTCGCACACAGTTGGGTATCAAAGATTCTGAGCTGCATCTGGTACTCAAATACCGCGGCTGCCTGCACAAATACATCCAAGAAGAGATGGTGTTCTTGAACATCTCCTCACTCGGCACAGCATACCGATACGCTGTCAAAATCGAGCAAAAGTTCAAACAGAAGAAGCGAGACTTTGGATCTACAAATCCGAAGCCCAAAGGACAAAGCCAAGGCGGGGTGACCCAAGATAACCCGTCAAAGCCACAAGAAAAGAACAACACCACGAAACCGAAGAAGGACACAGGAAAGTGGTGTGAGTTCCACAAGAGTCCCACTCATAACACAAGTGAGTGTCGGACCAAGCAGTCGTTGGTGGCCGAGTTGAAGGCTTCCGAATCAGATGCATATTCTGACCCTGAGCCAGAACCCGACAAGGGGAATGGCAAAGGGAAGCAGATCATTGATGCGGATCCCAGCGCCACTGTTGCCACTGCCAAGATCAAGAAAAATGAGCCCGAAGATCCAGAGGAGGGGGAGCGTCTTTTCCACTCACAGATGTGGGTGAAGGGTTCACCGCTGCAATTCATTGTCGACAGTGGTAGCCAAAAGAACCTGGTTTCAGCAGAGGTCGTGAAGCGGTTGGGCCTACCGACTACACCACACCCACAGCCATACAGTATCGGGTGGCTTCATGAAGGACGAGATCTGAAAGTTCGCCAGCAGTGCCGCCTTCCCTACAGCATCAAACCCTTCACAGACGAGGTATTGTGTGATGTTACACCTCTGGATGTTTGTGATGTACTATTAGGCCAGCCATACTTATGGAGGCGACATGCTGTGTATGAGTCAAGGCCTCGTGCTGTCATTATTTCTTTGAATAATTCATTATACAGGATACCAGAGGTAGCCCCACCTACTGCCACATCCTTGATCACTACCAAGAAAGGCAGCAAGCTCATATCACAGACCAGGAAATTCATCTGTCTGGTTCACTCCCAAAATAAGGGGAAGATCGTTGCTACATCCATGACCCCTGCAAAGGGTTCCTCCACGCAGCAGCAGCAGAAAAGGGATACGGTCATGACAGAACACAGGAACAACTTCTCCTCACCCAAAGGGGTACCACACAAGTTTCAGGTGGGCAACAATGTCTGGTGGCATCGACAGAAAGAACGCCTTACCAGAACCCATCAGAAGCTCAGACCACACCGACATGGTCCTTACAGCAGTACCAAGGCTATGGGGAACAATGCTTTGGAGCACATCATTCCTCCATTCCTTCGCCTGCACCAAATGTTCAATGTGGACCATCGTCGACCATGCTTCCCACCATCACTGGACACATCAGAGATTGCAGGACAAGTTCAGCAGATGGAGGAACTCAACGCAATGGGGACCATTGCTTCCTAAGGGGGGAGGAATGATCCAGGTGGATATTGGTGGCCACCTGCCAGGTCCACCTGGACCCCCACCATTGTCTTTCTCAGCATTTTCAGTTTCCTTAATTGTAGCACAGTTTACTATTTTTAGCAGTTTTTTCGGGTCCTGAACTTCCGGAGCCGTTTTGAGGCCCTAAACGACGTTTTTTTTGGAATTCTGGGGCGACCGAGCCCTATGTTGCCCCCAAAGTGGTAGTACTCGGATAGATCTTTCTAACGAGCTATCGTACGCGTCAAACGGAGATCGTATGCCAAAGTTACGACCCCGGGAAATTGATGTACCAATTTACCCAAACGGGGCCCACAATTTGGCGTTTCATCTTCTAGGGTTAGGTTTCGGTATGTGAAGGGTTTTCCATTGTTTCTCAACAATAAATAGGCCTTCGAGCCTCATTGTAATACAGTTCGGAACAGTTCAGAGGCATGTAGCCGCCACATCTCTTCTCAGAGATAAGCTACCATCGCCCTAGCTGGTTTCTTTCCATTTCTGTTTGTAAGCATATTTCAATATTTTACAGTAATGAAATGAAGTATTATTTCCGCTGCATCTCTATTTTTATGGTTATCGCATCTCTGTATTTATGGTTATCTCTGTAATTTGTTGCGTTCCTGTTTAAAATCCGGATCAGTGGTATCAGAGCGGTCTGCTTTTTCTCTGTTTTTCTTTGCATGTCCCCAACGAGGTCGGGATATAAGGAGTTAGGGCTTGAACTGGTCGAACCTTTGCAAGACCGGCCTCGAAAATCCCGACGGCCTCCCATGGCGGATGAGAAGAAAGACGAGGGGGCAGGAGATCCTATCAAAATCTTGCTCGAAGAAGCCCTCGAGCGACAACGGAACGCGATGATGGATAGCTTTGCGCAGATCCTTCAGCGGCTACCCAGAGGCGACGCATCGGCTTCCAACAGCGACTCTGGAAATGCCACACCCTTCAAGGTACAAGTTAATTTTGAAATCCCCATATTCGAGGGTCAAATAGACGCAGATGCCGTAGATAAATGGTTAAATCTGCTAGATGGGTATTTTTCTGTTCATGAATTTTCAAGTCGGGAAAAGATTGTTTTTGCTCTTCTCAAAGCAGCCCCCCACGTCAAGGACTGGTGGGAAACCTACTGCGAGCAGAAGGATGAAAATACAGGCTCACTATTTTCAGCCGCACCCACTTGGAATGACTTCCGGGATGCCATCAAAGAGCAGTACTACCCTGTCGGAAGCTATGAGGACAAATACATCAAATGGACCACACTGCGACAGGGACGAGACCAAGATGTGCCGGAGTTCACAAACATTTTTCATACCCTTCGCACACAGTTGGGTATCAAAGATTCTGAGCTGCATCTGGTACTCAAATACCGCGGCTGCCTGCACAAATACATCCAAGAAGAGATGGTGTTCTTGAACATCTCCTCACTCGGCACAGCATACCGATACGCTGTCAAAATCGAGCAAAAGTTCAAACAGAAGAAGCGAGACTTTGGATCTACAAATCCGAAGCCCAAAGGACAAAGCCAAGGCGGGGTGACCCAAGATAACCCGTCAAAGCCACAAGAAAAGAACAACACCACGAA
This sequence comes from Pinus tabuliformis, assembly GCA_031772625.1. Classification (NCBI taxonomy): domain Eukaryota; kingdom Viridiplantae; phylum Streptophyta; class Pinopsida; order Pinales; family Pinaceae; genus Pinus; species Pinus tabuliformis. Next base: position 1,048,100,182 of record CM062805.1, on the reverse strand, counting down.
ACCGAAGAAGGACACAGGAAAGTGGTGTGAGTTCCACAAGAGTCCCACTCATAACACAAGTGAGTGTCGGACCAAGCAGTCGTTGGTGGCCGAGTTGAAGGCTTCCGAATCAGATGCATATTCTGACCCTGAGCCAGAACCCGACAAGGGGAATGGCAAAGGGAAGCAGATCATTGATGCGGATCCCAGCGCCACTGTTGCCACTGCCAAGATCAAGAAAAATGAGCCCGAAGATCCAGAGGAGGGGGAGCGTCTTTTCCACTCACAGATGTGGGTGAAGGGTTCACCGCTGCAATTCATTGTCGACAGTGGTAGCCAAAAGAACCTGGTTTCAGCAGAGGTCGTGAAGCGGTTGGGCCTACCGACTACACCACACCCACAGCCATACAGTATCGGGTGGCTTCATGAAGGACGAGATCTGAAAGTTCGCCAGCAGTGCCGCCTTCCCTACAGCATCAAACCCTTCACAGACGAGGTATTGTGTGATGTTACACCTCTGGATGTTTGTGATGTACTATTAGGCCAGCCATACTTATGGAGGCGACATGCTGTGTATGAGTCAAGGCCTCGTGCTGTCATTATTTCTTTGAATAATTCATTATACAGGATACCAGAGGTAGCCCCACCTACTGCCACATCCTTGATCACTACCAAGAAAGGCAGCAAGCTCATATCACAGACCAGGAAATTCATCTGTCTGGTTCACTCCCAAAATAAGGGGAAGATCGTTGCTACATCCATGACCCCTGCAAAGGGTTCCTCCACGCAGCAGCAGCAGAAAAGGGATACGGTCATGACAGAACACAGGAACAACTTCTCCTCACCCAAAGGGGTACCACACAAGTTTCAGGTGGGCAACAATGTCTGGTGGCATCGACAGAAAGAACGCCTTACCAGAACCCATCAGAAGCTCAGACCACACCGACATGGTCCTTACAGCAGTACCAAGGCTATGGGGAACAATGCTTTGGAGCACATCATTCCTCCATTCCTTCGCCTGCACCAAATGTTCAATGTGGACCATCGTCGACCATGCTTCCCACCATCACTGGACACATCAGAGATTGCAGGACAAGTTCAGCAGATGGAGGAACTCAACGCAATGGGGACCATTGCTTCCTAAGGGGGGAGGAATGATCCAGGTGGATATTGGTGGCCACCTGCCAGGTCCACCTGGACCCCCACCATTGTCTTTCTCAGCATTTTCAGTTTCCTTAATTGTAGCACAGTTTACTATTTTTAGCAGTTTTTTTCGGGTCCTGAACTTCCGGAGCCGTTTTGAGGCCCTAAACGACGTTTTTTTTGGAATTCTGGGGCGACCAAGCCCATATTTGCCCCCCAAAGTGGTAGTACTCGGATAGATCTTTCTAACGAGCTATCGTACGCGTCAAACGGAGATCGTATGCCAAAGTTACGACCCCGGGAAATTGATGTACCAATTTACCCAAACGGGGCCCACAATTTGGCGTTTCATCTTCTAGGGTTAGGTTTCGGTATGTGAAGGGTTTTCCATTGTTTCTCAACAATAAATAGGCCTTCGAGCCTCATTGTAATACAGTTCGGAACAGTTCAGAGGCATGTAGCCGCCACATCTCTTCTCAGAGATAAGCTACCATCGCCCTAGCTGGTTTCTTTCCATTTCTGTTTGTAAGCATATTTCAATATTTTACAGTAATGAAATGAAGTATTATTTCCGCTGCATCTCTATTTTTATGGTTATCGCATCTCTGTATTTATGGTTATCTCTGTAATTTGTTGCGTTCCTGTTTAAAATCCGGATCAGTGGTATCAGAGCGGTCTGCTTTTTCTCTGTTTTTCTTTGCATGTCCCCAACGAGGTCGGGATATAAGGAGTTAGGGCTTGAACTGGTCGAACCTTTGCAAGACCGGCCTCGAAAATCCCGACGGCCTCCCATGGCGGATGAGAAGAAAGACGAGGGGGCAGGAGATCCTATCAAAATCTTGCTCGAAGAAGCCCTCGAGCGACAACGGAACGCGATGATGGATAGCTTTGCGCAGATCCTTCAGCGGCTACCCAGAGGCGACGCATCGGCTTCCAACAGCGACTCTGGAAATGCCACACCCTTCAAGGTACAAGTTAATTTTGAAATCCCCATATTCGAGGGTCAAATAGACGCAGATGCCGTAGATAAATGGTTAAATCTGCTAGATGGGTATTTTTCTGTTCATGAATTTTCAAGTCGGGAAAAGATTGTTTTTGCTCTTCTCAAAGCAGCCCCCCACGTCAAGGACTGGTGGGAAACCTACTGCGAGCAGAAGGATGAAAATACAGGCTCACTATTTTCAGCCGCACCCACTTGGAATGACTTCCGGGATGCCATCAAAGAGCAGTACTACCCTGTCGGAAGCTATGAGGACAAATACATCAAATGGACCACACTGCGACAGGGACGAGACCAAGATGTGCCGGAGTTCACAAACATTTTTCATACCCTTCGCACACAGTTGGGTATCAAAGATTCTGAGCTGCATCTGGTACTCAAATACCGCGGCTGCCTGCACAAATACATCCAAGAAGAGATGGTGTTCTTGAACATCTCCTCACTCGGCACAGCATACCGATACGCTGTCAAAATCGAGCAAAAGTTCAAACAGAAGAAGCGAGACTTTGGATCTACAAATCCGAAGCCCAAAGGACAAAGCCAAGGCGGGGTGACCCAAGATAACCCGTCAAAGCCACAAGAAAAGAACAACACCACGAAACCGAAGAAGGACACAGGAAAGTGGTGTGAGTTCCACAAGAGTCCCACTCATAACACAAGTGAGTGTCGGACCAAGCAGTCGTTGGTGGCCGAGTTGAAGGCTTCCGAATCAGATGCATATTCTGACCCTGAGCCAGAACCCGACAAGGGGAATGGCAAAGGGAAGCAGATCATTGATGCGGATCCCAGCGCCACTGTTGCCACTGCCAAGATCAAGAAAAATGAGCCCGAAGATCCAGAGGAGGGGGAGCGTCTTTTCCACTCACAGATGTGGGTGAAGGGTTCACCGCTGCAATTCATTGTCGACAGTGGTAGCCAAAAGAACCTGGTTTCAGCAGAGGTCGTGAAGCGGTTGGGCCTACCGACTACACCACACCCACAGCCATACAGTATCGGGTGGCTTCATGAAGGACGAGATCTGAAAGTTCGCCAGCAGTGCCGCCTTCCCTACAGCATCAAACCCTTCACAGACGAGGTATTGTGTGATGTTACACCTCTGGATGTTTGTGATGTACTATTAGGCCAGCCATACTTATGGAGGCGACATGCTGTGTATGAGTCAAGGCCTCGTGCTGTCATTATTTCTTTGAATAATTCATTATACAGGATACCAGAGGTAGCCCCACCTACTGCCACATCCTTGATCACTACCAAGAAAGGCAGCAAGCTCATATCACAGACCAGGAAATTCATCTGTCTGGTTCACTCCCAAAATAAGGGGAAGATCGTTGCTACATCCATGACCCCTGCAAAGGGTTCCTCCACGCAGCAGCAGCAGAAAAGGGATACGGTCATGACAGAACACAGGAACAACTTCTCCTCACCCAAAGGGGTACCACACAAGTTTCAGGTGGGCAACAATGTCTGGTGGCATCGACAGAAAGAACGCCTTACCAGAACCCATCAGAAGCTCAGACCACACCGACATGGTCCTTACAGCAGTACCAAGGCTATGGGGAACAATGCTTTGGAGCACATCATTCCTCCATTCCTTCGCCTGCACCAAATGTTCAATGTGGACCATCGTCGACCATGCTTCCCACCATCACTGGACACATCAGAGATTGCAGGACAAGTTCAGCAGATGGAGGAACTCAACGCAATGGGGACCATTGCTTCCTAAGGGGGGAGGAATGATCCAGGTGGATATTGGTGGCCACCTGCCAGGTCCACCTGGACCCCCACCATTGTCTTTCTCAGCATTTTCAGTTTCCTTAATTGTAGCACAGTTTACTATTTTTAGCAGTTTTTTCGGGTCCTGAACTTCCGGAGCCGTTTTGAGGCCCTAAACGACGTTTTTTTTGGAATTCTGGGGCGACCGAGCCCCATGTTGCCCCCCAAAGTGGTAGTACTCGGATAGATCTTTCTAACGAGCTATCGTACGCGTCAAACGGAGATCGTATGCCAAAGTTACGACCCCGGGAAATTGATGTACCAATTTACCCAAACGGGGCCCACAATTTGGCGTTTCATCTTCTAGGGTTAGGTTTCGGTATGTGAAGGGTTTTCCATTGTTTCTCAACAATAAATAGGCCTTCGAGCCTCATTGTAATACAGTTCGGAACAGTTCAGAGGCATGTAGCCGCCACATCTCTTCTCAGAGATAAGCTACCATCGCCCTAGCTGGTTTCTTTCCATTTCTGTTTGTAAGCATATTTCAATATTTTACAGTAATGAAATGAAGTATTATTTCCGCTGCATCTCTATTTTTATGGTTATCGCATCTCTGTATTTATGGTTATCTCTGTAATTTGTTGCGTTCCTGTTTAAAATCCGGATCAGTGGTATCAGAGCGGTCTGCTTTTTCTCTGTTTTTCTTTGCATGTCCCCAACGAGGTCGGGATATAAGGAGTTAGGGCTTGAACTGGTCGAACCTTTGCAAGACCGGCCTCGAAAATCCCGACGGCCTCCCATGGCGGATGAGAAGAAAGACGAGGGGGCAGGAGATCCTATCAAAATCTTGCTCGAAGAAGCCCTCGAGCGACAACGGAACGCGATGATGGATAGCTTTGCGCAGATCCTTCAGCGGCTACCCAGAGGCGACGCATCGGCTTCCAACAGCGACTCTGGAAATGCCACACCCTTCAAGGTACAAGTTAATTTTGAAATCCCCATATTCGAGGGTCAAATAGACGCAGATGCCGTAGATAAATGGTTAAATCTGCTAGATGGGTATTTTTCTGTTCATGAATTTTCAAGTCGGGAAAAGATTGTTTTTGCTCTTCTCAAAGCAGCCCCCCACGTCAAGGACTGGTGGGAAACCTACTGCGAGCAGAAGGATGAAAATACAGGCTCACTATTTTCAGCCGCACCCACTTGGAATGACTTCCGGGATGCCATCAAAGAGCAGTACTACCCTGTCGGAAGCTATGAGGACAAATACATCAAATGGACCACACTGCGACAGGGACGAGACCAAGATGTGCCGGAGTTCACAAACATTTTTCATACCCTTCGCACACAGTTGGGTATCAAAGATTCTGAGCTGCATCTGGTACTCAAATACCGCGGCTGCCTGCACAAATACATCCAAGAAGAGATGGTGTTCTTGAACATCTCCTCACTCGGCACAGCATACCGATACGCTGTCAAAATCGAGCAAAAGTTCAAACAGAAGAAGCGAGACTTTGGATCTACAAATCCGAAGCCCAAAGGACAAAGCCAAGGCGGGGTGACCCAAGATAACCCGTCAAAGCCACAAGAAAAGAACAACACCACGAAACCGAAGAAGGACACAGGAAAGTGGTGTGAGTTCCACAAGAGTCCCACTCATAACACAAGTGAGTGTCGGACCAAGCAGTCGTTGGTGGCCGAGTTGAAGGCTTCCGAATCAGATGCATATTCTGACCCTGAGCCAGAACCCGACAAGGGGAATGGCAAAGGGAAGCAGATCATTGATGCGGATCCCAGCGCCACTGTTGCCACTGCCAAGATCAAGAAAAATGAGCCCGAAGATCCAGAGGAGGGGGAGCGTCTTTTCCACTCACAGATGTGGGTGAAGGGTTCACCGCTGCAATTCATTGTCGACAGTGGTAGCCAAAAGAACCTGGTTTCAGCAGAGGTCGTGAAGCGGTTGGGCCTACCGACTACACCACACCCACAGCCATACAGTATCGGGTGGCTTCATGAAGGACGAGATCTGAAAGTTCGCCAGCAGTGCCGCCTTCCCTACAGCATCAAACCCTTCACAGACGAGGTATTGTGTGATGTTACACCTCTGGATGTTTGTGATGTACTATTAGGCCAGCCATACTTATGGAGGCGACATGCTGTGTATGAGTCAAGGCCTCGTGCTGTCATTATTTCTTTGAATAATTCATTATACAGGATACCAGAGGTAGCCCCACCTACTGCCACATCCTTGATCACTACCAAGAAAGGCAGCAAGCTCATATCACAGACCAGGAAATTCATCTGTCTGGTTCACTCCCAAAATAAGGGGAAGATCGTTGCTACATCCATGACCCCTGCAAAGGGTTCCTCCACGCAGCAGCAGCAGAAAAGGGATACGGTCATGACAGAACACAGGAACAACTTCTCCTCACCCAAAGGGGTACCACACAAGTTTCAGGTGGGCAACAATGTCTGGTGGCATCGACAGAAAGAACGCCTTACCAGAACCCATCAGAAGCTCAGACCACACCGACATGGTCCTTACAGCAGTACCAAGGCTATGGGGAACAATGCTTTGGAGCACATCATTCCTCCATTCCTTCGCCTGCACCAAATGTTCAATGTGGACCATCGTCGACCATGCTTCCCACCATCACTGGACACATCAGAGATTGCAGGACAAGTTCAGCAGATGGAGGAACTCAACGCAATGGGGACCATTGCTTCCTAAGGGGGGAGGAATGATCCAGGTGGATATTGGTGGCCACCTGCCAGGTCCACCTGGACCCCCACCATTGTCTTTCTCAGCATTTTCAGTTTCCTTAATTGTAGCACAGTTTACTATTTTTAGCAGTTTTTTCGGGTCCTGAACTTCCGGAGCCGTTTTGAGGCCCTAAACGACGTTTTTTTTGGAATTCTGGGGCGACCGAGCCCCATGTTGCCCCCCAAAGTGGTAGTACTCGGATAGATCTTTCTAACGAGCTATCGTACGCGTCAAACGGAGATCGTATGCCAAAGTTACGACCCCGGGAAATTGATGTACCAATTTACCCAAACGGGGCCCACAATTTGGCGTTTCATCTTCTAGGGTTAGGTTTCGGTATGTGAAGGGTTTTCCATTGTTTCTCAACAATAAATAGGCCTTCGAGCCTCATTGTAATACAGTTCGGAACAGTTCAGAGGCATGTAGCCGCCACATCTCTTCTCAGAGATAAGCTACCATCGCCCTAGCTGGTTTCTTTCCATTTCTGTTTGTAAGCATATTTCAATATTTTACAGTAATGAAATGAAGTATTATTTCCGCTGCATCTCTATTTTTATGGTTATCGCATCTCTGTATTTATGGTTATCTCTGTAATTTGTTGCGTTCCTGTTTAAAATCCGGATCAGTGGTATCAGAGCGGTCTGCTTTTTCTCTGTTTTTCTTTGCATGTCCCCAACGAGGTCGGGATATAAGGAGTTAGGGCTTGAACTGGTCGAACCTTTGCAAGACCGGCCTCGAAAATCCCGACGGCCTCCCATGGCGGATGAGAAGAAAGACGAGGGGGCAGGAGATCCTATCAAAATCTTGCTCGAAGAAGCCCTCGAGCGACAACGGAACGCGATGATGGATAGCTTTGCGCAGATCCTTCAGCGGCTACCCAGAGGCGACGCATCGGCTTCCAACAGCGACTCTGGAAATGCCACACCCTTCAAGGTACAAGTTAATTTTGAAATCCCCATATTCGAGGGTCAAATAGACGCAGATGCCGTAGATAAATGGTTAAATCTGCTAGATGGGTATTTTTCTGTTCATGAATTTTCAAGTCGGGAAAAGATTGTTTTTGCTCTTCTCAAAGCAGCCCCCCACGTCAAGGACTGGTGGGAAACCTACTGCGAGCAGAAGGATGAAAATACAGGCTCACTATTTTCAGCCGCGCCCACTTGGAATGACTTCCGGGATGCCATCAAAGAGCAGTACTACCCTGTCGGAAGCTATGAGGACAAATACATCAAATGGACCACACTGCGACAGGGACGAGACCAAGATGTGCCGGAGTTCACAAACATTTTTCATACCCTTCGCACACAGTTGGGTATCAAAGATTCTGAGCTGCATCTGGTACTCAAATACCGCGGCTGCCTGCACAAATACATCCAAGAAGAGATGGTGTTCTTGAACATCTCCTCACTCGGCACAGCATACCGATACGCTGTCAAAATCGAGCAAAAGTTCAAACAGAAGAAGCGAGACTTTGGATCTACAAATCCGAAGCCCAAAGGACAAAGCCAAGGCGGGGTGACCCAAGATAACCCGTCAAAGCCACAAGAAAAGAACAACACCACGAAACCGAAGAAGGACACAGGAAAGTGGTGTGAGTTCCACAAGAGTCCCACTCATAACACAAGTGAGTGTCGGACCAAGCAGTCGTTGGTGGCCGAGTTGAAGGCTTCCGAATCAGATGCATATTCTGACCCTGAGCCAGAACCCGACAAGGGGAATGGCAAAGGGAAGCAGATCATTGATGCGGATCCCAGCGCCACTGTTGCCACTGCCAAGATCAAGAAAAATGAGCCCGAAGATCCAGAGGAGGGGGAGCGTCTTTTCCACTCACAGATGTGGGTGAAGGGTTCACCGCTGCAATTCATTGTCGACAGTGGTAGCCAAAAGAACCTGGTTTCAGCAGAGGTCGTGAAGCGGTTGGGCCTACCGACTACACCACACCCACAGCCATACAGTATCGGGTGGCTTCATGAAGGACGAGATCTGAAAGTTCGCCAGCAGTGCCGCCTTCCCTACAGCATCAAACCCTTCACAGACGAGGTATTGTGTGATGTTACACCTCTGGATGTTTGTGATGTACTATTAGGCCAGCCATACTTATGGAGGCGACATGCTGTGTATGAGTCAAGGCCTCGTGCTGTCATTATTTCTTTGAATAATTCATTATACAGGATACCAGAGGTAGCCCCACCTACTGCCACATCCTTGATCACTACCAAGAAAGGCAGCAAGCTCATATCACAGACCAGGAAATTCATCTGTCTGGTTCACTCCCAAAATAAGGGGAAGATCGTTGCTACATCCATGACCCCTGCAAAGGGTTCCTCCACGCAGCAGCAGCAGAAAAGGGATACGGTCATGACAGAACACAGGAACAACTTCTCCTCACCCAAAGGGGTACCACACAAGTTTCAGGTGGGCAACAATGTCTGGTGGCATCGACAGAAAGAACGCCTTACCAGAACCCATCAGAAGCTCAGACCACACCGACATGGTCCTTACAGCAGTACCAAGGCTATGGGGAACAATGCTTTGGAGCACATCATTCCTCCATTCCTTCGCCTGCACCAAATGTTCAATGTGGACCATCGTCGACCATGCTTCCCACCATCACTGGACACATCAGAGATTGCAGGACAAGTTCAGCAGATGGAGGAACTCAACGCAATGGGGACCATTGCTTCCTAAGGGGGGAGGAATGATCCAGGTGGATATTGGTGGCCACCTGCCAGGTCCACCTGGACCCCCACCATTGTCTTTCTCAGCATTTTCAGTTTCCTTAATTGTAGCACAGTTTACTATTTTTAGCAGTTTTTTCGGGTCCTGAACTTCCGGAGCCGTTTTGAGGCCCTAAACGACGTTTTTTTTGGAATTCTGGGGCGACCGAGCCCCACGTTGCCCCCCAAAGTGGTAGTACTCGGATAGATCTTTCTAACGAGCTATCGTACGCGTCAAACGGAGATCGTATGCCAAAGTTACGACCCCGGGAAATTGATGTACCAATTTACCCAAACGGGGCCCACAATTTGGCGTTTCATCTTCTAGGGTTAGGTTTCGGTATGTGAAGGGTTTTCCATTGTTTCTCAACAATAAATAGGCCTTCGAGCCTCATTGTAATACAGTTCGGAACAGTTCAGAGGCATGTAGCCGCCACATCTCTTCTCAGAGATAAGCTACCATCGCCCTAGCTGGTTTCTTTCCATTTCTGTTTGTAAGCATATTTCAATATTTTACAGTAATGAAATGAAGTATTATTTCCGCTGCATCTCTATTTTTATGGTTATCGCATCTCTGTATTTATGGTTATCTCTGTAATTTGTTGCGTTCCTGTTTAAAATCCGGATCAGTGGTATCAGAGCGGTCTGCTTTTTCTCTGTTTTTCTTTGCATGTCCCCAACGAGGTCGGGATATAAGGAGTTAGGGCTTGAACTGGTCGAACCTTTGCAAGACCGGCCTCGAAAATCCCGACGGCCTCCCATGGCGGATGAGAAGAAAGACGAGGGGGCAGGAGATCCTATCAAAATCTTGCTCGAAGAAGCCCTCGAGCGACAACGGAACGCGATGATGGATAGCTTTGCGCAGATCCTTCAGCGGCTACCCAGAGGCGACGCATCGGCTTCCAACAGCGACTCTGGAAATGCCACACCCTTCAAGGTACAAGTTAATTTTGAAATCCCCATATTCGAGGGTCAAATAGACGCAGATGCCGTAGATAAATGGTTAAATCTGCTAGATGGGTATTTTTCTGTTCATGAATTTTCAAGTCGGGAAAAGATTGTTTTTGCTCTTCTCAAAGCAGCCCCCCACGTCAAGGACTGGTGGGAAACCTACTGCGAGCAGAAGGATGAAAATACAGGCTCACTATTTTCAGCCGCACCCACTTGGAATGACTTCCGGGATGCCATCAAAGAGCAGTACTACCCTGTCGGAAGCTATGAGGACAAATACATCAAATGGACCACACTGCGACAGGGACGAGACCAAGATGTGCCAGAGTTCACAAACATTTTTCATACCCTTCGCACACAGTTGGGTATCAAAGATTCTGAGCTGCATCTGGTACTCAAATACCGCGGCTGCCTGCACAAATACATCCAAGAAGAGATGGTGTTCTTGAACATCTCCTCACTCGGCACAGCATACCGATACGCTGTCAAAATCGAGCAAAAGTTCAAACAGAAGAAGCGAGACTTTGGATCTACAAATCCGAAGCCCAAAGGACAAAGCCAAGGCGGGGTGACCCAAGATAACCCGTCAAAGCCACAAGAAAAGAACAACACCACGAAACCGAAGAAGGACACAGGAAAGTGGTGTGAGTTCCACAAGAGTCCCACTCATAACACAAGTGAGTGTCGGACCAAGCAGTCGTTGGTGGCCGAGTTGAAGGCTTCCGAATCAGATGCATATTCTGACCCTGAGCCAGAACCCGACAAGGGGAATGGCAAAGGGAAGCAGATCATTGATGCGGATCCCAGCGCCACTGTTGCCACTGCCAAGATCAAGAAAAATGAGCCCGAAGATCCAGAGGAGGGGGAGCGTCTTTTCCACTCACAGATGTGGGTGAAGGGTTCACCGCTGCAATTCATTGTCGACAGTGGTAGCCAAAAGAACCTGGTTTCAGCAGAGGTCGTGAAGCGGTTGGGCCTACCGACTACACCACACCCACAGCCATACAGTATCGGGTGGCTTCATGAAGGACGAGATCTGAAAGTTCGCCAGCAGTGCCGCCTTCCCTACAGCATCAAACCCTTCACAGACGAGATATTGTGTGATGTTACACCTCTGGATGTTTGTGATGTACTATTAGGCCAGCCATACTTATGGAGGCGACATGCTGTGTATGAGTCAAGGCCTCGTGCTGTCATTATTTCTTTGAATAATTCATTATACAGGATACCAGAGGTAGCCCCACCTACTGCCACATCCTTGATCACTACCAAGAAAGGCAGCAAGCTCATATCACAGACCAGGAAATTCATCTGTCTGGTTCACTCCCAAAATAAGGGGAAGATCGTTGCTACATCCATGACCCCTGCAAAGGGTTCCTCCACGCAGCAGCAGCAGAAAAGGGATACGGTCATGACAGAACACAGGAACAACTTCTCCTCACCCAAAGGGGTACCACACAAGTTTCAGGTGGGCAACAATGTCTGGTGGCATCGACAGAAAGAACGCCTTACCAGAACCCATCAGAAGCTCAGACCACACCGACATGGTCCTTACAGCAGTACCAAGGCTATGGGGAACAATGCTTTGGAGCACATCATTCCTCCATTCCTTCGCCTGCACCAAATGTTCAATGTGGACCATCGTCGACCATGCTTCCCACCATCACTGGACACATCAGAGATTGCAGGACAAGTTCAGCAGATGGAGGAACTCAACGCAATGGGGACCATTGCTTCCTAAGGGGGGAGGAATGATCCAGGTGGATATTGGTGGCCACCTGCCAGGTCCACCTGGACCCCCACCATTGTCTTTCTCAGCATTTTCAGTTTCCTTAATTGTAGCACAGTTTACTATTTTTAGCAGTTTTTTCGGGTCCTGAACTTCCGGAGCCGTTTTGAGGCCCTAAACGACGTTTTTTTTTGGAATTCTGGGGCGACCGAGCCCCACGTTGCCCCCCAAAGTGGTAGTACTCGGATAGATCTTTCTAACGAGCTATCGTACGCGTCAAACGGAGATCGTATGCCAAAGTTACGACCCCGGGAAATTGATGTACCAATTTATCCAAACGGGGCCCACAATTTGGCGTTTCATCTTCTAGGGTTAGGTTTCGGTATGTGAAGGGTTTTCCATTGTTTCTCAACAATAAATAGGCCTTCGAGCCTCATTGTAATACAGTGCGGAACAGTTCAGAGGCATGTAGCCGCCACATCTCTTCTCAGAGATAAGCTACCATCGCCCTAGCTGGTTTCTTTCCATTTCTGTTTGTAAGCATATTTCAATATTTTACAGTAATGAAATGAAGTATTATTTCCGCTGCATCTCTATTTTTATGGTTATCGCATCTCTGTATTTATGGTTATCTCTGTAATTTGTTGCGTTCCTGTTTAAAATCCGGATCACTGGTATCAGAGCGGTCTGCTTTTTCTCTGTTTTTCTTTGCATGTCCCCAACGAGGTCGGGATATAAGGAGTTAGGGCTTGAACTGGTCGAACCTTTGCAAGACCGGCCTCGAAAATCCCGACGGCCTCCCATGGCGGATGAGAAGAAAGACGAGGGGGCAGGAGATCCTATCAAAATCTTGCTCGAAGAAGCCCTCGAGCGACAACGGAACGCGATGATGGATAGCTTTGCGCAGATCCTTCAGCGGCTACCCAGAGGCGACGCATCGGCTTCCAACAGCGACTCTGGAAATGCCACACCCTTCAAGGTACAAGTTAATTTTGAAATCCCCATATTCGAGGGTCAAATAGACGCAGATGCCGTAGATAAATGGTTAAATCTGCTAGATGGGTATTTTTCTGTTCATGAATTTTCAAGTCGGGAAAAGATTGTTTTTGCTCTTCTCAAAGCAGCCCCCCACGTCAAGGACTGGTGGGAAACCTACTGCGAGCAGAAGGATGAAAATACAGGCTCACTATTTTCAGCCGCGCCCACTTGGAATGACTTCCGGGATGCCATCAAAGAGCAGTACTACCCTGTCGGAAGCTATGAGGACAAATACATCAAATGGACCACACTGCGACAGGGACGAGACCAAGATGTGCCGGAGTTCACAAACATTTTTCATACCCTTCGCACACAGTTGGGTATCAAAGATTCTGAGCTGCATCTGGTACTCAAATACCGCGGCTGCCTGCACAAATACATCCAAGAAGAGATGGTGTTCTTGAACATCTCCTCACTCGGCACAGCATACCGATACGCTGTCAAAATCGAGCAAAAGTTCAAACAGAAGAAGCGAGACTTTGGATCTACAAATCCGAAGCCCAAAGGACAAAGCCAAGGCGGGGTGACCCAAGATAACCCGTCAAAGCCACAAGAAAAGAACAACACCACGAAACCGAAGAAGGACACAGGAAAGTGGTGTGAGTTCCACAAGAGTCCCACTCATAACACAAGTGAGTGTCGGACCAAGCAGTCGTTGGTGGCCGAGTTGAAGGCTTCCGAATCAGATGCATATTCTGACCCTGAGCCAGAACCCGACAAGGGGAATGGCAAAGGGAAGCAGATCATTGATGCGGATCCCAGCGCCACTGTTGCCACTGCCAAGATCAAGAAAAATGAGCCCGAAGATCCCGAGGAGGGGGAGCGTCTTTTCCACTCACAGACGTGGGTGAAGGGTTCACCGCTGCAATTCATTGTCGACAGTGGTAGCCAAAAGAACCTGGTTTCAGCAGAGGTCGTGAAGCGGTTGGGCCTACCGACTACACCACACCCACAGCCATACAGTATCGGGTGGCTTCATGAAGGACGAGATCTGAAAGTTCGCCAGCAGTGCCGCCTTCCCTACAGCATCAAACCCTTCACAGACGAGATATTGTGTGATGTTACACCTCTGGATGTTTGTGATGTACTATTAGGCCAGCCATACTTATGGAGGCGACATGCTATGTATGAGTCAAGGCCTCGTGCTGTCATTATTTCTTTGAATAATTCATTATACAGGATACCAGAGGTAGCCCCACCTACTGCCACATCCTTGATCACTACCAAGAAAGGCAGCAAGCTCATATCACAGACCAGGAAATTCATCTGTCTGGTTCACTCCCAAAATAAGGGGAAGATCGTTGCTACATCCATGACCCCTGCAAAGGGTTCCTCCACGCAGCAGCAGCAGAAAAGGGATACGGTCATGACAGAACACAGGAACAACTTCTCCTCACCCAAAGGGGTACCACACAAGTTTCAGGTGGGCAACAATGTCTGGTGGCATCGACAGAAAGAACGCCTTACCAAAACCCATCAGAAGCTCAGACCACACCGACATGGTCCTTACAGCAGTACCAAGGCTATGGGGAACAATGCTTTGGAGCACATCATTCCTCCATTCCTTCGCCTGCACCAAATGTTCAATGTGGACCATCGTCGACCATGCTTCCCACCATCACTGGACACATCAGAGATTGCAGGACAAGTTCAGCAGATGGAGGAACTCAACGCAATGGGGACCATTGCTTCCTAAGGGGGGAGGAATGATCCAGGTGGATATTGGTGGCCACCTGCCAGGTCCACCTGGACCCCCACCATTGTCTTTCTCAGCATTTTCAGTTTCCTTAATTGTAGCACAGTTTACTATTTTTAGCAGTTTTTTCGGGTCCTGAACTTCCGGAGCCGTTTTGAGGCCCTAAACGACGTTTTTTTTGGAATTCTGGGGCGACCGAGCCCCACGTTGCCCCCCAAAGTGGTAGTACTCGGATAGATCTTTCTAACGAGCTATCGTACGCGTCAAACGGAGATCGTATGCCAAAGTTACGACCCCGGGAAATTGATGTACCAATTTATCCAAACGGGGCCCACAATTTGGCGTTTCATCTTCTAGGGTTAGGTTTCGGTATGTGAAGGGTTTTCCATTGTTTCTCAACAATAAATAGGCCTTCGAGCCTCATTGTAATACAGTGCGGAACAGTTCAGAGGCATGTAGCCGCCACATCTCTTCTCAGAGATAAGCTACCATCGCCCTAGCTGGTTTCTTTCCATTTCTGTTTGTAAGCATATTTCAATATTTTACAGTAATGAAATGAAGTATTATTTCCGCTGCATCTCTATTTTTATGGTTATCGCATCTCTGTATTTATGGTTATCTCTGTAATTTGTTGCGTTCCTGTTTAAAATCCGGATCACTGGTATCAGAGCGGTCTGCTTTTTCTCTGTTTTTCTTTGCATGTCCCCAACGAGGTCGGGATATAAGGAGTTAGGGCTTGAACTGGTCGAACCTTTGCAAGACCGGCCTCGAAAATCCCGACGGCCTCCCATGGCGGATGAGAAGAAAGACGAGGGGGCAGGAGATCCTATCAAAATCTTGCTCGAAGAAGCCCTCGAGCGACAACGGAACGCGATGATGGATAGCTTTGCGCAGATCCTTCAGCGGCTACCCAGAGGCGACGCATCGGCTTCCAACAGCGACTCTGGAAATGCCACACCCTTCAAGGTACAAGTTAATTTTGAAATCCCCATATTCGAGGGTCAAATAGACGCAGATGCCGTAGATAAATGGTTAAATCTGCTAGATGGGTATTTTTCTGTTCATGAATTTTCAAGTCGGGAAAAGATTGTTTTTGCTCTTCTCAAAGCAGCCCCCCACGTCAAGGACTGGTGGGAAACCTACTGCGAGCAGAAGGATGAAAATACAGGCTCACTATTTTCAGCCGCGCCCACTTGGAATGACTTCCGGGATGCCATCAAAGAGCAGTACTACCCTGTCGGAAGCTATGAGGACAAATACATCAAATGGACCACACTGCGACAGGGACGAGACCAAGATGTGCCGGAGTTCACAAACATTTTTCATACCCTTCGCACACAGTTGGGTATCAAAGATTCTGAGCTGCATCTGGTACTCAAATACCGCGACTGCCTGCACAAATACATCCAAGAAGAGATGGTGTTCTTGAACATCTCCTCACTCGGCACAGCATACCGATACGCTGTCAAAATCGAGCAAAAGTTCAAACAGAAGAAGCGAGACTTTGGATCTACAAATCCGAAGCCCAAAGGACAAAGCCAAGGCGGGGTGACCCAAGATAACCCGTCAAAGCCACAAGAAAAGAACAACACCACGAAACCGAAGAAGGACACAGGAAAGTGGTGTGAGTTCCACAAGAGTCCCACTCATAACACAAGTGAGTGTCGGACCAAGCAGTCGTTGGTGGCCGAGTTGAAGGCTTCCGAATCAGATGCATATTCTGACCCTGAGCCAGAACCCGACAAGGGGAATGGCAAAGGGAAGCAGATCATTGATGCGGATCCCAGCGCCACTGTTGCCACTGCCAAGATCAAGAAAAATGAGCCCGAAGATCCAGAGGAGGGGGAGCGTCTTTTCCACTCACAGATGTGGGTGAAGGGTTCACCGCTGCAATTCATTGTCGACAGTGGTAGCCAAAAGAACCTGGTTTCAGCAGAGGTCGTGAAGCGGTTGGGCCTACCGACTACACCACACCCACAGCCATACAGTATCGGGTGGCTTCATGAAGGACGAGATCTGAAAGTTCGCCAGCAGTGCCGCCTTCCCTACAGCATCAAACCCTTCACAGACGAGATATTGTGTGATGTTACACCTCTGGATGTTTGTGATGTACTACTAGGCCAGCCATACTTATGGAGGCGACATGCTGTGTATGAGTCAAGGCCTCGTGCTGTCATTATTTCTTTGAATAATTCATTATACAGGATACCAGAGGTAGCCCCACCTACTGCCACATCCTTGATCACTACCAAGAAAGGCAGCAAGCTCATATCACAGACCAGGAAATTCATCTGTCTGGTTCACTCCCAAAATAAGGGGAAGATCGTTGCTACATCCATGACCCCTGCAAAGGGTTCCTCCACGCAGCAGCAGCAGAAAAGGGATACGGTCATGACAGAACACAGGAACAACTTCTCCTCACCCAAAGGGGTACCACACAAGTTTCAGGTGGGCAACAATGTCTGGTGGCATCGACAGAAAGAACGCCTTACCAGAACCCATCAGAAGCTCAGACCACACCGACATGGTCCTTACAGCAGTACCAAGGCTATGGGGAACAATGCTTTGGAGCACATCATTCCTCCATTCCTTCGCCTGCACCAAATGTTCAATGTGGACCATCGTCGACCATGCTTCCCACCATCACTGGACACATCAGAGATTGCAGGACAAGTTCAGCAGATGGAGGAACTCAACGCAATGGGGACCATTGCTTCCTAAGGGGGGAGGAATGATCCAGGTGGATATTGGTGGCCACCTGCCAGGTCCACCTGGACTCCCACCATTGTCTTTCTCAGCATTTTCAGTTTCCTTAATTGTAGCACAGTTGACTATTTTTAGCAGTTTTTTCGGGTCCTGAACTTCCGGAGCCGTTTTGAGGCCCTAAACGACGTTTTTTTTTGAAATTCTGGGGCGACCGAGCCCCACGTTGCCCCCCAAAGTGGTAGTACTCGGATAGATCTTTCTAACGAGCTATCGTACGCGTCAAACGGAGATCGTATGCCAAAGTTACGACCCCGGGAAATTGATGTACCAATTTATCCAAACGGGGCCCACAATTTGGCGTTTCATCTTCTAGGGTTAGGTTTCGGTATGTGAAGGGTTTTCCATTGTTTCTCAACAATAAATAGGCCTTCGAGCCTCATTGTAATACAGTTCGGAACAGTTCAGAGGCATGTAGCCGCCACATCTCTTCTCAGAGATAAGCTACCATCGCCCTAGCTGGTTTCTTTCCATTTCTGTTTGTAAGCATATTTCAATATTTTACAATAATGAAATGAAGTATTATTTCCGCTGCATCTCTATTTTTATGGTTATCGCATCTCTGTATTTATGGTTATCTCTGTAATTTGTTGCGTTCCTGTTTAAAATCCGGATCACTGGTATCAGAGCGGTCTGCTTTTTCTCTGTTTTTCTTTGCATGTCCCCAACGAGGTCGGGATATAAGGAGTTAGGGCTTGAACTGGTCGAACCTTTGCAAGACCGGCCTCGAAAATCCCGACGGCCTCCCATGGCGGATGAGAAGAAAGACGAGGGGGCAGGAGATCCTATCAAAATCTTGCTCGAAGAAGCCCTCGAGCGACAACGGAACGCGATGATGGATAGCTTTGCGCAGATAATGGGATCTGGTTGATTTTAAACCTATGAGAGGAGAATTCACTTGGACTAACAATAGAACAGCGGAGAATCACATTTCAGCCAGGTTAGATAGATTTTTCATTCACAGCTCAACCTTTTTGGATAGAAGAATAGTCTTTTCCAAAATTCTACCAAAGTTAACCTCGGACCATAAGCCAATCCTCCTCGCTTTGAAAGAGGAAGAAGACTTAGGACCTCTTCCTTTCATATTCAACCGTCTCTGGGCTAAAAGAGATGGGTTCCTTGAAATAGTCCAAACAGCCTGGTATAAAGAAGTTACAGGATCCCCAAGCTTCGTATGGGAGCAAAAGCTAAAAAATGTGAAGTATGCCTTGAAAGATTGGATAAAAAAGGCAATAAAAACTCCAACCAGCCAGAGGAAGGAAGTTGTCCAACAGCTGGCAGATTTTCAATTTGATATGGAAAAGACAGAAGTCTCCTCTTCGGAGTTAGACAAAGAAAAAATTGCTCAAAGGAGATCATATAGCTCCTTTTGGAGAGAAGAAGAATACTGGCGAATCAAATCTCGCAGCTTGTGGTTAAAAGTTGGAGATAGAAACACAACCTATTTTCATAGACAATATAGAGCCTGTCTCTCGCGCAATCATATTGCAGAAATTGTCGCTTCTAGTGGGCAGATGTGCAAAGGGACTGAGCAGATTAAAGAAGCAGCAAGTAGTCATTTTCAGAAATTACTCAGTGCAGAAGGGGATGGGTGTGATGAGGATATAAATGATTTTCTCACACACATCCCGATTCTGGTTAATACAGAAGATAACAACACCCTATTGAAACCTTTCTCGGAAGAGGAAATCTCAAAAATAGTGTGGTCCATGGAGCCAGATAAAGCATCAGGGCCAAATGGTTTTTCAATTCATTTCTACAGACTTTGTTGGGATATAATAAAATCAGACCTTCTGAGAATGATTCAAGGCTTTTTGATAAAAGCTATGGTTGGAGGAGGAATCAACTCCACATTTCACGCTCTGATCCCCAAGGAAGTGAATCATGGGTCCTTTGAAATATATAGATCGATTTCGCTCTACAATGCCTCCTATAAGATTCTGGCTAAGTTGCTAGCTAATCGAATCAAACCACTGCTGCAAAAAGTTATTTCTCCTACTCAAGGAGGGTTCATGAAAGGAAGGCATATCTTGGACATTGTAATTCAAGTCCAAGAGGCTCTGCACTCCAGCCATTCTCGTAAAGAACAAGGTATGCTGATTAAACTGGACATGTCTAACGCATTTGACAGAGTTAATCGTTTTTTCTTGTACAGGGTTCTTCACTCCTTTGGTTTCAGCCAGGAGTTCATAAATCTTATCAAAGCTTGCATAGGGAAGGTATGGATCGCGCCACTAGTAAATGGAAGGCCAACCAATTACTTTCAAGCAACCAGGGGTCTGAGGCAAGGATGCCCACTGTCCCCTTTCCTCTACATTCTAATGGCAAATACTCTGAGCAGAAGATTATCTTACGAAAAATATGTTGGTAGCATTCCTGGGATTCGAATAGTAAAAGGAGTGGATCCTGTGAATCATGCTCTGTTCGCAGATGATTCCTTAATGCTCGGAGGAGCATCTCTTCGAATGGAAAATTCTTTCAAAGTCATTCTCAATAAATTTTGCAGTATCTCTAGTGCTCTGATAAATGAAAGGAAAAGCGTTGTATATGGTTGGAATACAGAGCAAGATACTATAGATAGAATTGCAAACCTTCTTGGCTTCGCTGGTTTTGCATCCTGGGAGAAAATAAAATACTTAGGACTCCCATTAACGCTGGGCTCTAATAGGAATAACCTGTGGGAGGAAATCATAACCAAATTCAACAAAAAAAATCGCAGTCTGGGGAGGATATTGGCTCACAACAGCAGGAAAATTAGTTCTAATTAATTAGTGCTATCGGTGCTACCCACATTCCAGGCCTCTCTCATCCTGGCACCTAAAGCAATTACAGATCAGATAACAAGGTTAATGTGGGAATTTTGTGGAACAAAGGAAGAGGAAATAACAAAAGGTTTCACCTCATCAATTGGGAAACGATGAAAATACCCCTCGTGGAAGGAGGGTTGCAGATCAGAGCCACGCATGCAAACATAGCAATGGGTTGTAAAATTTTGTGGTAGCTTCATACAGAACCCAACCATCCGGTTAGTGAGATTATTAAACTTAAATATCTTAATAACCAATCGTTGAAGCATTTCAACACAGAGAAAACGCCAAAAGGTTCCTTGGCTTGGACCTTGTGTAGTCGAGGAATTGAATTTTTCAGAACCTTCCTTTATCGCATACTTGGAAATGGCAGAAACACTAAGCTATGGAGCGATAGAATAATGGGTCACCCTCCTTTAGCAGAAGTAAAAGAAATGGATGAGATAAGAGCCTGGCTTATCGAGAAAGGAATTCGAAAGTTAGAAGATATCTCGGACTGGGATAACAATGGGAATTGGCAGAGCTGGAAGTTCCCAAGAATTCCAGATTGCTTGAAATTGCAGTTTGAAACTCTTATTGAAGCTATCACTGATTTCGCTCTGGTCCACAAAGATGAGAATGACTCTTGGGGATGGGGCAGATTTGGGGCTTATTCAACTACCCAAGGATACTTCCAGATGCAATCTAGGAAGGATTCAATCCACCCAACTTCCTTTTGGAAATAGGTTTGGGATAGCTTCAACATCCCAAAAATTAACTTTTTCTTCTGGACAGTAATGCACATGAAAATTCTGACTGGTGAGAACTTGAACAAAAGGAACATCGCAGGCCCCCATCGCTGCATTCACTGTAAATGCGCTTTGGAAACCACAGATCACTTGTTTGTCGAGTGTGAGTTCGCGAAGAAGCCATGGTTTTTCTTTTCTCAAGGCCTATTCTTCCCTTTCCTCCACAGACCTTGATAGTCTCTCTGTTCTCTTCGTGGAAGGACAACTATCATTATAGAATTAGCAACAAGACTCTTTAGTATCAAGTGTGGATAGCAATTCCAAAGTATGTTTGTTGGGAGTTGTGGTTCACCAGGAATGATCTCATTTTTAACAACATTGAGTGGACCCCAGATAAGGTGGTTGCAAGAGCAGAGGGCCTCCTAATCGAAACCTCAAATCAACTCCCCTTTAAAGAGGATAAAACTCTCATAAATAAAGAAAGGTCATGGCTGGAAGCTTTTTCCTGTAGAGACAGAAACCGAATTCTCTCCCGTCCAACTCAAAAGGAAAGATGGAAAATTCGGGATTCGGATGATAGCTTCCAACAATGGTGGAGAACCATGGGTCAGTGCACAATTTTCTTCGATGGCGCTTCTAAAGGTAACCTGGGAAAAGTAGGTGCTGGAGGAGTGATCTATTTTCCGAATGGGATCAAAGAAGACAGGTTCAGTTGGGGGCTTGGACAGAAAACCAACAACCAAGCTGAAATCCTTGGCTTATTGAAAGCCTGCCATTTGGTTAGAGAGAAAGACATAAGAGAAATCGTAGTCTTTGGAGATTCGGAAGTTCTGATAAAATCTCTCAACACTGAGAAAGATCTAAAGCATACGGGGCTAAACAAGCAGCGAATAAGATTGAAGAGAATCTTGCAAGAAATTCCCTCGACACAATTTTCCCATATTCTCCGGAGCTCAAACAAGGAAGCAAACAGCTTGGCAAACATAGGATGTACGCTGGATACTGGAATGCTAAGCATAAATGTTGAGACCCCGGTTAAGGCATTAATCCCTTGAGGATGATGTAATGAAATTTCTGCTCTCTGTAAATAGTTGATTGGCTTGGCCCAACCTGATTTTTCTCGTAAATAAAACATCACCGTTTCAGTTAAAATATATATATAAAGCATTTTAATATTATTATAATTTTGCTAACTTATAAAGTTAAAATTGATAATGGAAAATATTTTTAAAATTATATTAATAATTTTCTTTAAACAATATACTTATTTATTCTATAATATTTTTGAGATATTAATTAAAAACTAATTTTATTATAAAATTATAAATAAAATTTAAAAATTTATTAAACTATTTTTTAAATTAAAACTTATATTATAATAATAATAATAATAATAATAATAATAATAATAATAATAACAACAACAACAACAACTATAACTCAAAATGTTGGTTTTTTTCATTGTTAAATATTATCTAAATGGTAAGGATTCAATAAATTATTAATTTCATAATAAAAAATTGAATACAGCCCATACTTTAATGTGTTTTCTAATTTTAATTATATATATTTTTTAATTTCGATAGATGGTTGTTGACTTTAATGAATAAGTGTCCACTTACTCTTATACTCCTTTTTCCTTACATTTATTCTACTCACCAAGTTAAGAGACCTCTCAAATTCATATTGAGGTTTCAAATTCACTTTTATTTATTGTGCCTCTATTTTGACTTTAATTTTAACTATCTTTATAGTGAAAATCTGCCAAATAAGATTTTGATTAAAATGTTACCTTCATCTTTATTCATCGTAATTTAGAATAATTTTGAAATCTGTAATACATTAAGCAAAGTCTTTCGGTAGAAATCACGTAAGAGGATTTTTGGTCGATGCGTTTTGAACCAACAAGTGTGGTTCACCATCAGGACCAAATGAAGAGGCAGACCATGGCAAAGGCTTAAATAGAGAGCAATGTAGAGACATAATTTCAAGTAACGGCTATATTTGAACAATAATATTTAAATTATGATATTAATTTATTAATATATTAAAAACAAATATTTGTAATACAATTAAGTTTATTTGTTTATTGCATGATTTTATGGTGTATTTATTTTAGACTTTATTTTAAATCTGATTTATTTCATAGTTATCTTTATTTTGATTATTTACTTAATAAATTCAAATTTAACATTATTTCACATACAAATTAAAAAGTCAGTTAAAACTCACAGTAAATAAACCAGTCTCCCTAATTCTACTATAATATTTCCAAAATCAACTATCAAACTTAACATTATTTCACATACAAATTAAAAAGTTAGTTAAAACTCACAGTAAATAAACCAGCCTCCCTAATTTTCTTATAAATGTTAGACAGTCATTGGCATCATCCCAATTGATTCAAATTGTCCCTATAAATAACAACGAGGTAAAAAAGTGACTTCATTTCTCTCTATCCAATACTATAATATTTCCAAAAGCAACCATCAAATTTAGCAGCATTTCACATACAAATTAAAAAGTCAATTAAAACTCACAGTAAATAAACTAGCCTCCCTAATTATCTTATAATGTTCGACGGTCATTGACATCACTCCAGTTGATTCAAAATGTCCCTATAAATAACAACAACCATCACTCTGGTTGATTACTTTGTGCACCATTCACCCTCCTACATGTAGATAGATGTTATTGGTTTTATATATACTCTGTGTTTTATGTTTTTTTTTTTCCAAATTGTTTATATATAAATAATCTAATCAAGTTGTTAATATTTAGAAAATTCCCAACACATACTTTGACGCATCTATTGTTGTTTTTAGTCATTTGGTTAGAACATCCCTTGGTAGCGGGGATTTCATGAGTCCAAGTCTAATAAGAACTTTGTTCTTTTACGTTTCTAATGGCTTTGGAGATGGTTCTGAGCAATTGATGTATGTTGCTAGAATAATATCAATGTGTTTCCCGGAGAGAAAGTTTTCTTGATATATATATCTATATATATATATATATATATATATAGATATATATATATATTATCATTCAATGAAAGTAAAGAAATGACTATGGTTGTTGTCATTTGCAATAAAAATCAAATTATTAACGCAACTATATAAATTCGTAAAGGTAAATCATTGCAAGAATTTGGTTTAAAACCTGCGATATTCAATCCACTACTTTCATGGTGAATTGCAACTATAAAATTTGGTGGATGGAACATTGAAATTAAGAAGCAAAAAGACCATATCTATATGTGTATTCAAATGTCTCACATATATTACTTTAATAATTAAAATAAATCTTCATTCTTTAATAAGTATGTACAAAATCACAAAATACCCTCTAAATTTTTTCTTTAATAACTAGGTAAAATTAAAATCAGATTATATAAGATAAAAAAATTAATGACATATATTAATTTAATAATTCAAATAAATATTTATTCTTTAATGACCATATAAAATCACAAATACCCTCTAAATATTTTTCTTTAATAACTATGTAAAATTAAAAATCAAATTATATAAGATAAAAACTTTATACATTAAAGTAAAACTTACCTTTTATGAAGCTTTACAAAATTTAAAGGGTTAATCTTCATCCTATACTCCATTATAAATTGGTCAAGGGAATGATATTGGGACTCGCCACGTAAAAAATGCAAATGCAACTAATTTGACACGTTAACAGAGAATTCCAACAACTGTTGATTGAGGGGAAGTTTCTTATGAAGTCAGCAACCCAACCAACCAAAGGTATGGTACATGTTTTCAAAGGTAAGATTGTTGGCGTCAAGTCAGGTGGGTGAATCTTACAGTTAAAGCATTGTGATTTTGCCTACTCATATTCCTTTACGCCTACTAATAGTCATTTACGCATGCTTCTCTTCTTTTCATGGCACCGACGAGGAGAACCCACGAGCGCTTGGAAATGTGGTGGTCATTTTTGTGGCCTAAGGTCTAGAATCGAGCTCTATCATGCTAGCAGGAAATCCTTTCATAGCTAGATGAATTGGACTTCACTTAGGTGGATGTTCACCCTAAAGTGTTCCTGAACCAATCATGAGGTTCCCTCTCATCCGCCTCTTTGCAATTTCCACTTGCCACAAAGACTAACAAGTGAGTGGGATTTCCTACTTATCTATCAGCATATACATATTTACGTCATATACACGGGTTCAGTAAAATGTATTTATCTCTCTTTCTCACTTGCTCATAGCCAGATACCAGAGAAATGTACAATTGATTGTCAACTAAGTAGTTGTTGATTACTCTCCCCTGCTCATTGTAGAATGACCTTGCATACCACTAAACGAATATTATCACTGCCCTCATAAAGTATAGGTCCATTTGTCAATGCCCACATTAGACTCATTTGGTAGTGTGAATGTGATTCAGAGATGAAGCCCTAAACATCCCCATTATAAGAAGTCAACACACCGAGTAGGGATTATAACTTGACTACCCCTCTGCAATCTCTCTGCAGTAATTTGAGTCCCTTTCAAAATGATGGAGGGGGAGACAAAGAGTAGGAAAATAGCCAGTGTAGTGCCTGCATCTTTCCTGGTTCTCGTGGGGACCATAATTTTTGGTGGCCTATGGCTTCCCTTGATTGAGGTTGAAGATTTATCCATTATTGAATTGCAAGAACCAATGGATAATGTGAAAGTCGTTTGTAACAAAACTCTCTATCCAAAGCTTTGTTATTCCAAACTCTTTCCCCATTTAGGATCGTCCCCTTCACAACCCATAAAGCTCCTTTACCTTGCTCTAATGGTGGCCCTGGATGAAGCAAATTAGGCTTTCACCCATGTTTTGAGAGTCATTAAGCAAAGCTCTCATAACACTATCTCTCTTTTGAAGCACCGCAATCTTAAAACATTGACTCGTGAACAGTCGGTGGAGCAACAACAGCGGTACATAGGCGTAAGGCAAAGACCAAGTTGTAAATGGTACAACTCGGTAATCACATTATGGAGGCATGAGGGAGAGACCAAGTTGTAAATGGTAGAACTCAGTAGTCGCATGAACTTTTCTGGTAAATGAAGCAAAACCTCCACCCATGTGTCATATTTCAATTTGATTGAACGATGAAAATGAAAGTTTTGGATTGGCCGGGGTAAACAATGTTTTATCACCCCCGGCCCTCAAAGAAAACACCTATCGACGTAATCAGTGTTATTTCTCTTGTTTCTATGTTCATTGCCTCTTTTATTGTATTTGATTTTGTATTCATTATTGTTTTATTTACCAGCCTAGATCCATCTTAACTCCAGATCTATCAAGCGTCGAGAGGGATCAAATATCTCGAGGTGAAAACCTCTTTTTTGAGTGCAAAACTTAAGGAAAGGTTTGCACCTCGAGAGATTTGATCCCTCTCAACGCTTGATAGATATGGAGTTAAGATGGATCAAAGCTGGTTTCAGTCCTATGCATCCAAAGAAAATCGAACAGATGATTAATTTTATCAATAATATGTAAATTCATATAATATTAATATAATCATTTTAAGTATGTTAAATACACATAATATTAATATTATCATTTTTAATGCATGCATCCAATACAAAATTTTAATTCAAAGTTAGAACACTTAATGATGAAAAAAGAAAAAAGAAAAATAATATTTTTATTAAATTATAAATCATTTACAATGTGATTAGTCTCAATCTCTCTTCTTATGCTTTTCTTATTTTCACACCTGCTACTTTTTCCATCTTTTCATATCGTTCATATGAAAAGGGAGGTTGAAATCGTAGACCATTCAAATATTTAACTCAAGATATCGTTGTAAATGTCATACCCTGTCTCTCTTGCTTCCCGATATTAATAGTAGCTTTCTCCAAAGTTAATCCTTGTGACTTATGGATTGTTAAGCCCCAAGCAAGTTTCAAAGGAAGTTGTTTTCTATTACCTCTTTCAATGGGTGTAATTGGAACTGTTTGAGGGGATGATTCATCCCATGGCACTCCCATGTATTTATCAAATTTTACTAAAACATATGTGGGCGGTTCTAGGGGTGAAACTTTAGGGTTATACACAATTTTTTCTACAATTCCAAGAGCACCATTTACGAGTCCTGCATCAGTCCAAATGTTTGATGTAAGCATCACTCGAGCTCCAACTGTAATAAGTAACTCAAGTTCCATTTCTTCCTCATCTATTTCCATGTATTTTCTTTTTCCTTTTGTAGCTATGTTGGTTGCAATGGGACAATTTAGGTTTCTTAAACAAAGCTTATTATGATTTTGTACATCATCATTTGTTGCAAAAAAATGTATTTCCTTATCAAATGACTCTATTGTGGAAGTATCCAAGTGTGTATTTGTACGATTCATGAGTAATTTCCAGTCTTCCATAGTTGGTGTTGCATCTCTTACATTCATCAACAAATTGCGAAAAAATCTTTGTTGATTGCTTTGTCCATCTTGTCAAAACACAATATCAAGAGTCACAATCATTGTGAATGAGTTCCATAATTCTTTTGCAGGACCAATACATGCATATACAGGTTTATCCATAACAGGTGGCAATTTTCCTAAATCACCGACCAATATAATTGATCTCCCACCAAAAATAACTTTTTCATTTTCTGGGAAAGCCTGTCGAAGTCTTGAATCAATGTTTGTTAATAGATGTCTTCCAATAAAACTCATTTCATCTATCAGAATATATTTCACATGCTTCATCTCTTCTTGGAATGTAAGTAAACTTTGTTGTTTCAAAGGTTTTATGTCTTTGATTGGAATTTGAAGTGTTGAATGAATGTTTTTGCAGATATGTTGAAAGCTGCAACCCCTGTAGGAGCTAAAAGTAGTAATGGACTCTTCCCAAGAAAGGAATCAGTTTCAAGTGTTTTTTTAATGGCTCCAATCAAATAAGACTTTCCTGTACCTGTAGTTCCTTGGATTAGCATGAGTAATTGGCCAACCCCTGATCTATTATGGTCAATGATAATATCAAATGTTTTTCTCTACTTAGCACTAAGACTTTCAAAGGAGTAAGAGTTTCCAAGTTGGTTAGTGCAAAGGGAATTCAACTTTCATTGTTCAAATATGAAATGAATAACACGATTAGACATGACTTCATCAACAAAATTTGTATTCCAATTATAAGCACAATCGCGATCTCTATGTCCCAACATCTCAAACTCATTGTAATTTATATATTTATTCTTATACAATCCACAAAGAATCTCCCACTCATTCTCTCTAAATATGCAGGTGGATTTTGAACTTCTTCTTCATTAGATTCAATTGGAGGCAATGGATTGCGATCAACATGCCATGGTTGGTATCGAAAGTTTTCCAAATTATGCACTATCTCATCATTTGTCTAACCTATATCTTTGTGAAAATCACGAAAGGTCTTGTATAGTAACAACTCAGACCAACAAAATTCAACAAACTTGTCATCTTCTCGATTAGGAATTGAGGTAAATCAAGGGAACACACGTACAATAGTTGCATTCTTTCATTGTAACCATTTTTTCCCACGTCGACGTTTATCATATGACCATGATTTTGTGACATCTATCAATGGAAGGTGCTCAATATCAATAGGTCTCTTGGTATATGCATCAATAAGGGAATTATCATTGTTGACATTGTATGTATCAACCTGTACTTGTTTGAAAACTTTCATACCAACATTTAGAACCACAAATCAATGACTACATTTAGAAAGAGGGAGATCTAGAAGCAAATGACATGTCTCTTGTGCATAGATATCTATGTCAACATATTCATTTGGGTTTTGAATAGAAAATACACACATCAACATATGATGGAATGTTTCTAATCATTTTTTAGATTTTGCATCATATTTTGCTATGTAATTAATGATGACACACTTTGAAATAATAGGTTGCCAATCTATATTAACCCTCCACATCATCAATGTTTCACGATTGCGCATATTCAATCTATCATCATTTTATCTTGGTTCATATTTCTTTTCTCCATTCTCATCAACATAGAGTTTTGACTCATCACATAGATCCCACGATGCCTTATATCAACATACCAATCTTCTCGCTTTCTTTCGGAGGCAATATCTTTCATTGCATGTGATGTGATGCTCAACACAATTAAGAAGTTCTTCATAATCAATCATAGGATCAGATTGAAATATTTGTTGTGTGTCCTTTAAGCAAGGATGATCATCAACATTAAGTCTAAACTGAATATTTCTTTGATGTCGATCATGTGGATTCATTGCATGTACACATCCATCAAAATATTCTTTAGAAAATTTAACCTGTGTAGGATCATCCCAGTTCAATATCCATGTTAGGAGCATCTTTTAACCATAGAAATCCATGTACGTGTGGAGATCCGCGATGTTTCCACTCATAGCGACACCAATAATCTATAGCATGATGAAAATGCTCAAAAATTTCATCTCGAAATATTGTATGCCTTAGGTGCATATAATATGCTACAATATGAGGATTGTCAATTACATTTTGACGTCTCCATTTTCTTGCTTTTGCTGGATCTGTAGGACATGTTCCCGACATTAATTTATGTAAATTTGGCCATTGCATATCTGCTACACTTAATGTAAAGAATATTGTGGGACACCCAATCTGTTGAACCAAGTCAGATAGCTCAGCATGACACTTACTCCAATATGCACGTGTACCTCTCAATACAATTCCAAATCGCATTAATCTTTCTCCAAGTCGTGATTCTGGAAGATTTTGTAGATGTTCTCGTAACTCCTCTATTGTTGTTGGTAGATCTGTCAAATTCTTCTTTACAAAAACTGCAAAGGAAGCTTGAGCACGATGTCTCATGATGATATTGAGTAAAAAGTATCTGAATCGTGGGTGTCTTCCAAACCTGTTGTCATGATATCAGAGAAGATGTTTTGCATACTCATGAAGATGGACATTTCTCTTTCGTGCTTGCAACCAATCTGCTTCACCCTTCGGAAACAATGTTGGAAATTCCATATTGAATAATCCCACTGTGTTATATTCATTAATTGGAGATGAACCAATGCCAGGCCAACTAAGCACTTCCTCTGCATTACGGTTATGTTCCTTTTCATTAGGGTTCTCTTCCCAATCTCGAATAATATCAATCTCTCGTCGTGCATTAGGAATATTTGTTGCAAAAGAAGATGTTTGTAACCCATCTAATGCATCATCAATCCCTAGAACTCCTTCCAACATTGCAAATTCAGTGTCAATATCTATATTTTCCAAAGCAACAACATTAATCATATGTGAAACATCTGTTGCAACTTTAAGAAATTCTCTAAGTGCATTGTTATCAACTTGAACTCCACGATAATATGGATCATTCTCAATCTTATAATATAATGCATGCAATACAATACTTTTCTGACAATAAAATCATAATTTGATCCTTTTGCACCTTTTTACGCATAACAATAATAAAATCTAAGTCTTTAACATGACGAGGTAATTTCATGGTAAGATTAGAAACCTCTTGTGGAAAACTAATGGTGTGTCCTCTATATTTATATTATCCACCTATTGAATGCATAACCTACAAAATTAGACTTTCATGTGCTATTAACATCTCTTCAACTTGTAGGTTTTAACCCTATACAAAAATTACCTGCATACGAATTCTAAAAATAGAAAATAAACAATGGCGAGAGCATTAAACATAAAACGGATATACATAGAGATTTTCCCCTAGATCCCAAAACTAGACTACCAAATTGATTTTTCATTGTGTTCCTTACAATGTTACAATACATATATATACATGTTGAAGCATCCATAAACCCCAATCCATTAACCCTGGATTAGAACATAATCGTAGTTCCCTTGATCAGATCTACAAAATACCATGGACAGAAAATCATCATGCCCAAAACTATGTGCGAAATCCATGCACAAAACCATAGGTAGGTCCGCGCACCTAATATGGGGTCCAAAAAAAAATCCTGGGGAACTGCCCTGGACCTCGTCCGTGCAAGGGGGCTAACGCCCCCTTGTGACCCCTCACACATGGGGTAGTCGTGGAAAGAATACAACACAACTTGAGCTAGTTCTACAAGAATTTTAGGCTATCTTCCTAGATTCATATGATTATTCGATGAAAATATATGATAAGTTCCTTCTCTTTTACATTTGATATACAATGGACATGTATTTGTATTAATTACTTGAATTCCAGGATATGACTCTTCACACACATAACACATTTGATTTTGATCCAATCAATCAATCATATCACGAAATTTCTGATGCACAGTATGCATATTAGCAAGAATTATAGGTTTTGCATTTTATTCTTCTATTTTTTGTTGTGCCTTTCTTTGTCTATATGCTCTTTGATATGATGCTCATTTTTTTCTATTCAACCTCTATTCTTCAAACTCTTCAGTTGTGATTTGTTGTGCATTTTCTTCTTTCTTTTTTGTTGTGTCTTTCTTTGTCTATATGCTCTTTGATATGCCTAGATCCTAACAATATCAAATAAAATAATAATAATCCCAACCAAATTCAAAATACAATTCATCCTTTGAAACTATTTAAATATATTAACATTTACATCCTAAAAAAATTTCAATCCCTCTGTAGATTAACCTTTCTCAATAAATATTATTTATTTGACTAGTCATTTTTCACTATAATTAATTAATTATTATTAATAAATAATAATTCAATGTTTGATGTTCCTTAATTAAATGTCTCAAGTTGAGAAGACTTAATAAACCCTAACTATATGAAATCACTTAGTAAACGTATTTAGTAGATCATTTAATAATACTAAATGATTTTTCACTATATTTATTTAAGATGTAAACTTAAATTATTTGAGTCTAGTAACGTGATTTAGGTCATTTAAGTGGATTGTCTAATAACATTCTTTTAGAACCAAGAAAAATTAATCTAATTATTATGTCTACATTTGGTTAGTTAAAACAGAAAGTATTTCAAGAGGATTTGGTGTCCTCCGGATTCAATGTTGGCTCAGATTTCGTATTAATTTTTATAGTTTCTTGCAATGGCCTTCATTATAGGGAACATTTAATTTGGCCGGTTGAGTACAGGGTCAAAATATGGTATGCCCTTGAAAAAAACGGTTGTTCGATTTAAATCTCCGCGTCCAGTACTGAAATTTGAAAACAAAAAATAGAAAAATCATAAAATGCATGCCAAGAGTAAGAGAAATCGAAATCAAACCTAGAAATCAATGACAGTTTTACTGACGTGGAAATCTTTGTTCAGAAATATTATTTCACACTTGGAACTGTGCGGAAATGCTTCTCACAAATAGAATCCCACATTTTTTGGGTGTTAAATTTATATAGATAGAGAGACATGATTTTCCATTAGGGTCGACATTAGTTTAGATTAAATTAATTTTTTCGTAAATGTTAAACATTACATGTTTACATTTATATTTTTACGTGAGATCTACCTCTATAAACATTGCATGTTTATGTTTATGTTTATTTTTACGTTTATGTTTACATTTACGTTTTTACGTGAGATTTACTCTCATACATGTTTACGTTTACGTTTACATTTACGTTTATGTTTTTATGTGGGATCTAACCCCATACATGTTTATGTTTACATTTTTACGTGAGATCTACCGCCATACTGGGTTGTAAAGCACCTCTCGGTGTAGTTAGTGTTATTTCTTTGCTCAATTTTGTGTTGCTTTTTGCTTGTATTCACATTTATATTCTCTAAAATAATTTTTAGCAATTGGGTTGTTGTTATGTGGAAGTGTTGTTCGGTCTTTCTAAGATGAATGAAGTTATGTGACCTCTTGTTTGCATTTGCCTTTCTGCTTTCCAAGACATTGGCTAGTATTAGGATTGTTCTTATGTGATAAGGGTGTTGTTGGTAGTGTAGCAATCGACGGCTTTAGTGCCTTTGCTCTCTTTTGGCTCGATGAATACTAGGGTTGATGTATTTCTATGGTTTGATGCACATATTTTGGGCATTTAGTAGAAGAAGGTCCACATCTTATGCTCTTAGTCACATTTGTTTTTCTCATGTGATGAGTTATTTTATTGTTGTGGAAAGCATGGAATGAGATTTTGGATTGCTTGCTGAGTCTAAAGAAAAAACTAGACTTTTGCTTTCATTCGCCCTTGTGCTCTCCTAAATGTTTTATGAATGAGTTTGTTTAGTTATTATTCCTTTGTTCATCACTTTCTTACTTAGATTTGATTGTATGCTTTCTTGCACTCCCCATCTATGTAATGCCACCTATCACATTTACCCACTTTCACCAGCTTGCCGAGGTAAACAAGATATGAGGGCTACTATGACATGAATCGACCTCCTAAGTACAGTTTAGGAAGGTGAATTGACAAACCAAAACTTTACTGGCCTTCCTCATGAGCTATAGGTCCCCCAAGAGCTAAACCACCCCTCTAGGTTCCTAAACCCTAAATCAAATTTCTTTTTCATTGACGTTGACTCCTAGTCACAGGCATAACACTGCATCCATGAGACTATAAGCCTTCATTCACATGCATAAGCCTGCAACGTACTGATTGTATTCCCAATTTCTCAGTTCTGAGCCTGCCACCCCGGAATCAGTGCCACCTTTTTAGGGCTTATCTCCAGACAACTGCCCATAACTTAATGAGACTTTCCAAAATGATAAAATACATCAAGAAAAAGATAGATATACAAATTTAAGTCACAAATTTGACCCAACCAGGCCTAACCATGACATTCATTTCATCAAACATAATGAGAACATGTAATCTACAGGTCATGAATGCATATCTAAACATAGAGGTCGGATAATTATATGAGAATCATCAAGAAGGTCTAATACCCTCTCATAATAGCTGAAATAACATATATTAGGCCATGCATTCAATAACCATGTATTTACCAATCAAAACATGATAAGAGCCATAACCAGAATTTGTCATGAAACCATGCTTATAACTAGCATATAACCAAAATAATAACCATGATAGAACAATCATCAAAGTCACATCATAACAAGTACATTTACTCATTAAATACAAGAGGAAAATAACTCTTATTAACATATGCAAAAGTCAACCAAGTTAGGGACTTCCACATACCACTCGAGCATAGATTGGATTGAACCAAATCTTTCTTTCAACCAATCACCCTCGTGTCATATTCCAAGTGTGAATGTGGGATCTCATGGGATAACCAAAACATAAACAACCAAGGGAATCCATAGGTTAAACCACCTCCACCCTCACACTATTGTGATATTACCTAAACCGACCGCAAGATCACAAAACTAAACCAACTTGGATGCCTCAAAATTCCTTCATCATCCCTTGAGGAATTTTCCTGTTTCCACCCACCTATTGTTTAGTCAATTTAGTGTCCTAAATTGCTTGCATAAATTATCAACCAAGGTTTGTAAGCTGATGAAGTGTAGTGCACTATATGTGCTTAGTTAACCCTTCTTACTTCGTTGTTTTGCATTTTTATATTGTTTTGGGGGGTTTCTATTCTTTGATTCCTAATGATGTACAATCTGAACTATGAGAAACTGAATCTAAACTTCCTAAAGGTGAACCAAGAGCTGAAACTAGTCAAAATCTAATTTAAAGAAAGGAAAAACAGAGTATTTGTCCTATATTGTCATTAATCCAAAGTCATGAATCTAATTCTTAAAATTAAAGGTGAAGTTGTAATGCATGTTGAAATAAATACAGAGAATGAAATCAACTGAAGTACTTCTAGTTACTCTAACCTTCAATTTTGAAAGATAACCTTCTTGAGATGGAATACAAGCAACTTTTTGTACTTTATGATCTAGAGAATTAAATGAAAACATGTAGAAGGTAACTGATTGATTTCAACCATTGTTAAGTTTAGGTATGTTCTATGCTAGAGCAATTTATTTAATTTTCCACAGTTAGCAATCACATTAGCATTAAAGTAAACTGCAGATAGAACATAAATATAAATCGCAGAAGATAAGCCAAGACAAGAGGACACAAGATGTGGTGCTAGCCAGGGACAAACCCACAATGTGGGAAAACCCTTGATCAATTCTTCTTTTATGTTCTTCAAAGTTCAGCAGAGAAAGTGAGAGAGAGTACATTTACAACAGAAGTCAACACTTTGACTTATCTAGATCTGAGCATAGATCATTTCCTATAACGATGAGATCAGTTGAAGACATTCTGCTTCAACTGATTCTCCAAGGTGACAGCTTCACCTATCATAGTGCTACCTCTCGTTCATTTGTTGCACATTACCGTGTGACATTTTGTTGTACAGGCACATGTGTTGAACCTTGATGACTGAGCTGCTCTCATCTTTATGCTGCTCATCATGCTGCATCTTCCATGGTCTTATTCATCATCAAGCTGCCGATGCTCATGATCTCATTCATCGTCATGTTGCCCATGCTCATATCATCATGCATCATTATGTTGCTCACGCTCATGATCTCATTCATCATGATGCTGCCCATGTTCATATTTATCATCACGCTGCTCAGATCATGATAATGTTGCTGAAGGATTTCATAGATCCTCTTTGCCACAGGAATACGTTGATGATACATAAGCCAAGGATCTCCTCATTGAATCCTTATCTCATCATTGAGTCATAGCAAGACAGTAATTTGCTTGACTGTGGCTCTCAGCAGCTTCATGCCTTTACTGTGGCTCCAGGCATTGTTCATGCTGGGGCTTCATGCATTGACAGTGGCCTCATGTTGTATTCTCCATGCGTATATCATGTGTAGAGTCTCCATGTTGTGCTTATACCATGGTGCAGATATCAGTCACCTTTGACAACGGATTAGGGTTTATGTTTACCCGTATATCATGTATAGTATCCATGTTGTGCTTATACCATGATGTGTATATCAGTCTTTGCGTATACATAACAATGTATATGTTGATGCCATGACTGCGTTATTACTACGTATATTATATCTGCATATACCTAACAGCGTATATGTTATGCCATGACTGTGTTATTATTGCGTATACTATATCAGTTTCTGCATATACATAACATCATATATGTTAATGCCATGACTGTGTTATTACTGCATATACTATATCAGTCTCTGCGTATACATAACAACGTATATGTTAATTCCATGACTGCGTTATTACTGCGTATACATAACAACGTTGAGTTTCCATGACTGCGTTATTACTGCTTATACATGACATCGTATAAATGTCTCCATGTCTGCGTTCCTCATCATGTACAATGTGTAATCCATCATGAACAGCGTGTGAACTGTGTATAATGAATAGTGTAAGAATGCCTTCCCTTACTACGGCTAGGTGACTTCATTACAGGACTGCGTTCAGATGTTAGGGCTTCTTTAACAACGTATAAGCTAGGGCATCATTTGCGTATGAGTTAGGGCATCATACTTGGCTCAACGTATCTTCTTTTGGGTCTCTCCTTCTCCAAAAACCCAAGACGTGGAGAGGAGATCACTTAAAGAGTGTGTCCAAATGAATTCAAATACTCTTCTATTTATACTAAAATGTAGATGATGAATAGGCATGTCTTTTGTGCTTCTGAGCCTACTCAAGTTGCTGGTTGGCTTGATAATAATTCCATAATCAAAATAAATTCATATCTCCATAAATACTTATCGGAATTGGATGATATTTAGATGAATCCTACACCTCTCGATGAGAGGGATCCAATAAAAATATCAGCGGCCATAAATAAGCTGACCCACATGGAGTTTGGCCCTAGTTTCCAATTTTAACACTCCCTCTCAACGACGGAGAACTCCATCCGCTGATCCATATGTTTGACTGTACTGTCTCTGCGATCAGTGCCCTGCACTGCTATGCTCAGCTCTGCTAGCTCTGTTTAGCTCTGTTGGCTTTGCTCAGCTCCGCTGGCTCTGCTATGCTTTGCTCAACTCTGCTGGCTCTGCTCTGCTCTGCTTTACTTAGCTCTACTCATCTCTGTTGGCTCTGCTCTGTTATGCTC
Source organism: Pinus tabuliformis (assembly GCA_031772625.1). Classification (NCBI taxonomy): domain Eukaryota; kingdom Viridiplantae; phylum Streptophyta; class Pinopsida; order Pinales; family Pinaceae; genus Pinus; species Pinus tabuliformis. The sequence continues at coordinate 1,048,063,218 of CM062805.1, read as the reverse complement.
TGCTGAACCATGAAGAAGAAGAATTGATCGAGAATGTCTCATACCATTCTCCACTGACCCGAAGTCAGTCTCAGAGTGCGTACCACTGGTCCCAGACCAGTCTCAACTGACCCAAAGTCAGCGTCATAGTGTGTGCCACTCCTACCACTGGTCCCAGACCAGTATCATCAGTCTAAGAGTGTGTACCACTGGTCCCAGACCAGTATCAACCGACCCGAAGTCAGCGTCATAGTATGTACCACTCTCATTGGTCCCAGACCAGTCCTCCACTGACCCGAATTCAGTCTAAGAGTATGTACCACTGGTCCCAGACCAGTCTCAATCGACCCGAAGTCAACATCATAGTAGGTACAACTCCTACAATTGGTCTTAGACCAGTATCATTGATCCCAAATCAATGAAGGTCATCCTAGCATAGGGGGTATGGTAGATACAACGATGTGTCCATCGGTACTAATATGGTCCCTATCCTCATTTCCCTGCTCATTGATCAGATGAGAGGTACTTCCCATGAATCCCAGACTGCATGGGTAGGATGCCTCGACAGGAGAACTGATCAATCTTTTCCTCACAGGAGAACTTATCATCCTGCTACACAATCGCCATGGAGAACACATCATCCAGGCCTCACATGAGAGATAATCATCCTGCTACATAATCGTCATGGAGAACACATCATCCAGAACTCACAGGAGAACTAATCATCCTACTACATAGTCGTCATGGAGAACACATCATCCAGACCTCACAGGAGAACTAATCATCCTGCTACATAGTCGTCATGGAGAACACATCATCCAGACCTCACAGGAGAACTAATCATCCTGCCACATAGTCGTCATGGAGAACACATCATCCAGACTTCACATGAGAACTAATCATCCTGCTACATAGTCGTCATGGAGAACACATCATCTAGACCTCACAGGAGAACTAATCATCCTGCTACATAGTTGTATCCAAACAGCTCACTAAAGAGCTGTTGTAACCAGACTGCTTCTCAGGTAGACATGCTAGCAGCAATATACTCTACCTCGGCAGTGCTCAAAGCCACTAACTTCTACTTCCTGCTCATCCATGATATCGAAGCAAATCCCAAGGAGAACCAACACTTAGAAGTTCTCTAGTGTTCCTCCACATTGCCTGCCCACTCAGCTTTTGAATGATTATGTGGTTTCATATTTCGGCAGTGTATCTCAATTCATGAGAGATTGTACCCTGAAGATATCTCAGAAGATTCTAGGCACCAATCCAGTGAATCTCAACCAAATATGAGCTCATCATGCTAACTGCAACACATATGTCTGGACGGAGGTTCACCAATAACATCAACACGAATGAGTTTATGAAACTTAGAGGCATTTCCCAAATCTGGTCCGACATCACTACCATATAACTTCTGAAAGTTAAGATCCTCGAGGTAGTCACAGGCTTGCAGTTTATCTTTCCACATTCGGAATCCAACTCCCTCTGACTCCTACAAATGAGAGGGTTTACACCTGTCAAACATAGTTGCCGGTATGAGAGGTCTATCATCCACAACCTTCGAGTAATGGTTTGGATCGGTTTCACTCCTAGTGAATCTCAGCTTCATCAGACAACTATCAATCCTCTCATACTACGCCTGGGGTGTTTTGCTTCAAGCCATAGACGGCTTTCTTCCACCTACATACGTGAGATTCCTGATCATCAATCTCAAACTCCTCGGGTTGTTCCAAGCCTGTGGACCTACTGCATGAAGGGAATGGTCTCCTTATAAGATTTTCCTTCGGTACATTTCAGACATGTACCTTCATGCTATTTTTGAATTCAGGCATCCCTATCACCATCAGACCTCCGGTGCTATGTCAATGGAAATGGTCCCCAGTGTACTTCCTGCGACTTGATACAACCCTGAACTCAAAAGCATCTTTAAAAAATCTATTTTCAAACACGTACCTTTCCATCGATGAGTTCCACCGTGTAACATTTGACTTCCATTGCTGAAATGGACACCAGGTTATTCTTGCGATCAGGTACATAAAAGATATTCTATAAATGAATCGAGTTACCCTCACTCAATTTAGGGGTAACATTCCCTACACCCTTTCCGGGATAGGTAGTATCGGCTCCAAGTATAATCCCACGATTATCTATCCGATGAAGTACCTGGGGTTCCTTGCTTTCTTGAAGAGTTGACCATTTCTCCTTGATGAACGGTATTACCTGTCATTCCCTTGACCCTGGAATGATTTGTTTATCTTCATCAAGATAAGTGTCTCTGCCATTCAGACACTCCTTCGCATAATGGCTGAACTTATTGTAACCAAGGCATCTGTCTTTCCTTCCACCCTTAGATCCAAACTTCCCAATGAAGTGATCTTTAGGTAGGCCATCAGAACCTTCTGCTGCGCCATTCTGATAATATTCTCTTCTTTGACTTCACCTAGGGTGAATTATGAGGAACCCATTGATCCTTTTGTCTTGTCCCAACTGTCTTTGGTGATTGCTCTTTCACTCTTTCTTGGGCATTGTCTTCACCTCACCTCTGATACCATGTTAAGTTTAGGTATGTTCTATGCTAGAGCAATTTATTTAAATTTTCACAGTTGGTAATCACATCAGCATTAAAGTAAACTGTAGATAGAAGATAAATATAAATCGTAGAAGACAAGCCAAGACAAGAGGACACAAGATGTGGCGCTAGCCAGGGACAAACCCCACAATGTGGGGAAACCCTTGATCAATTCTTCTTTTATGTTATTCAAAGTTCAGTAGAGCAAGTGAGAGAAATAGTACATTTACAAAAAAAGTAAACACTTTGACTTATCTAGATCTGAGCATATATCATTTCCTATAACGATGAGATCAGATGAAGACATTATGCTTCAACTGATTCTCCAAGGTGACGACTTCACCTATCGTAGTGCTACCTCTCGTTTATTTGTTGCACATTACCGTGTGACACTTTGCTATACAGTCACATGTGTTGAACCTTGATGACTGAGCTGCTCTCATCTTCATGTTGCTCATCATGTTGCATCTTCCATGGTCTTATTCATCATCAAGCTGCCCATGCTCATGATCTCATTCATCATCATGCTGCCCATGCTCATATCATCATGCATCATTATGCTACTCATTCTCATGATCTCATTCATCATGATGTTGCCCATGCTCATATTTATCATCATGCTACCCAGATCATGATAATGCTACTGAAGGATTTCATAGATCCTCTTTGCCATAGGAATACATTGATGATACATAAGCCAAGGATCTCCTCATTGAATCCTTATCTCATTATTGAGTCATAGCAAGGCAGTAATTTGCTTGACTGTGGCTCTCAGTAGCTTCATGCCTTTACTGTCGCTCCATGCATTGTTCATGCTGCAGCTTCATGCATTGACAGTGGCCTTATGTTGTATTCTCCATGCGTATATCATGTATAGAGTCTCCATGTTGTGCTTATACCATGGTGCAGATATCAGTCACCTTTGACAACAGATTAGGGTTTATGTCTGCGCGTATATCATGTATAGTATCCATGCTATGTGTATACCATGATGCGTATATCAGTCTCTGCGTATACATAACATCGTATATGTTAATGCTATGACTGCATTATTACTACGTATACTATATCTGCATATACATAACAACGTATATGTTAATGACATGACTGCGTTATTACTGCGTATACTATATCTGTCTCTGCGTATACATAATAGCGTATATGTTAATGCCATGATTGCATTATTACTGCGTATACATAACAGGACGCGTATATCATGTATAGTATCTGTTAACTCAAAATCAGGCCCTGGAAGGCTGCTGACCAGGAAGACTTCAAGTAACTATTTCAGACCAATCTTTTGACTAAGGCTTAGCCTCCTTAGCCTGAGAGGGCTCTCTCAAAGGGTTATTGATTTTAACTATTAATAAGATGGCTAACTCTCTTGAAATAACATTAACAAATATGAAGGCTGGACAGACATTACATAAGTTTCCATTGGGCCTATGGAGTCAGTCAAACCTCAGTAAATAATGATATTGCTTTAATATAGAAGTCAGGACATGTGACATTTAAATGTTCAAAATACAGCTCTTATAAAACCACAGTTCATAGATGAGTACAGGAAGTCAGAGCAGCATAAGTGAATTCTGAGTGATTACTCATCTAAGCAACTGAAAAAAGACATGAAGGACAAAGTAAAATAACACATCTTGAACATGGAAATGCTGTATGAATCCTGAGAAGAAAGGCATATATCTTATATTACTGAACTCTGTTCTTTACACAAGCCAAAACAGCACTCTGTTTTTATAAAATATCCAACCCTCATTACATAGATGTTCCAGCTATATATAGAAAATCCTTATTCTAACTACCTCGAGCTTCCTCCTCCCACATGAGGGGAACTCGAATTCTGCTTATGATGACACCTATTTGCTTTACAACAAACTATTAAATACAATTAGTGCTAACTGGAGTTCTAAAGAGTTCTAATTTGACTATGACTCTAACTCTATCTTCTTCGTAGAATGATTCCTTCTTGTTCTTTGACACTTGGACTCCTTGCAGTTTGGCTGAGATGGCTGAGATGAGTATTTAAAGCTCCATGTTGGCCTCGGATGCTGAATACTTTAACTTCTCAGTGATGTTAGGTGATATCCCTTGCTTTTCGGTTCCAGTCCTCCATAACTTCGAATATACGGTAGCATGTTTTTAGCCCTTTTAATAACCCAAAAATATAGGACATCACCATGTTCCTGATGTGTTGGAGGCTTCATCGATGGGCAAGTGTGCAGGCCAAAATCCCTCGTATGTAACTCATTCAAAACCCTAATGACCGGTAATAAAGTGGCTTTATAACAGAAACTTTAAACTTGAGTCAAAACATTTCACCTTTTTAAAGGTACACCTGTCTTGATCTGAATGGCTGTGATAGCTTCATTTGGTCTCTCACATGTCCTTCAGGTGTTTCCTTTAGAAAATTCCCGATCATTTTACCAAACTGTTTGTCTGCGTTTAAAATCAACACCTACAGCAGTTTCGTAGCGCGCTACGAAACTGCTGAATTGTTTAAACAGCTTGTCTTTTTCCTGAGGTATTTACCGCCTAGACATTTGATTGCCAAAACTCCTTTTGATCTTTGATACATATAGCAGGGATATACATGTCCTCAAAACAATATAAACTAAGCAAAATTTGACAAAATTTGGAACAAAACCTTTCTTTGAACAGTAACTTCATTTCGCAGCTAACTGGTCTAACTGTGCCTTCAAGTCTTCAACTTTCTTCCTCATAGCTTTATTTTCAGCTCTTAGATGCATATTTATCTTTCTGATGAATTTGGCCTCCTTAATTGCGGGAACTGTCCATGTGTAAACATCGGCTACTGAATCCACCTGGTTTACTAGGTTTTCACTTCCTTTCAATACAGCTTTACGATAATTTGCATACCTGACTGCAGACTCCCTAGTGGCATTCTTCACCTGAGCAATCTCATGTTTAGCTGCTTCCAACTGGTTCCTTATAGCTATAATATTACCTCCTTGAGATATGATGACTGTTCTATTTGTGTCTTTTTGCTTAATTTTCTCTGCCTCCTCTGTTCTAGGCAATTCCTCGGCTTCCTCTGTTCTGGGCAATTTCTCAGCTTCCTTTACTTGTTTCCTTGTAATAGGTCTTCTGGGTTTGAAGATGAATTCTTCACCAGGTTCATCAAACTTCAGCCTTTTTGAGGCCTTAGGCTTCTTGGTACTTTCTGGTGATGACTGTGTCAAATCAATATGCACTGGTTCAATTTGCTCAAACTCAATGGCTTCCAATAAATCATTCAGGCTTGCCTTAGATACTGGGCTTTCTTCAACAGCTAAGGCTTTACCTTTTTCTTTACTTACTTGGCTTCTTGTCCTTACTCTTGAAACTGCTTCAGCTCTGCTTGTTTCAGCTACAGTCTTCTCATCCTGAGTCTTTTCTTTTGTTGCTTGCTGAGGTTGTTCTTTAATGATCAGTGGCTTCACTGGTTTTTTAAGCTGTGACTTGGTTTGCTTTTTAGCTCTGGCCTCCTTCTGAAGCTCAGCTATTGTGAGTTCTTTGACTGGTTGTGGAGTAAGGCCAGTTTTGCTTTGGAATCCAGCCATGAAGATGAACGAATTCCAGTCTCTGCCTATCTTCTGGAGGCCATCTAAAACTAACAATTTAATCAAACCATGGTGAAATAAAGAAGTCTCGCAATCCTCTTTTCTCAGCTGCACCTTATCACACATTTTACTTAGACTGCGAAATAAGTAAAAAGGAATATCTATGGAAGCCTTCCCAGTGAAATGTAAAAGCAACTTGAAATGATAAGAGTAGACCTTATTGTATCTTCCTTCACATGTCAAGTATTTCTGAATGCAGGTGAGAAGAAGGGCATAATGCTCCTTAACATAGTTTCTGGGCACTGCTTTTGTTAGGTCTTCATTCACATATGCCTCTTTTAAGAACTCTTTACATGGATTCATATCAAATTTAAAGTTCTTAAACCATTCTTGCTGCCCTCTTGGGATTTTTGTTACAGCAGCTATTGCCTCCGGAGACACTTGAACTTCCAACATAGCTATTTTTGAATTTAAACCGGTGAAGTTCAAAGCAAACTCTTTGGTTACCTGCGCATGTCCTCCTTGCAGCTTTTTACAGAAGTTCCAGCACCCGGCATCTTTGAATGCTTTCTTCACGCCTTCATCCCTCAATGCTATGTCTAAACCTTCAGGTTCGGTCCTCTGGCATTTTCCAGATCTGTGTTCTTTCCTCTCCATTTTTTTTTTGAAATCTTTACACTCACAATGACCAACAGCTTCAGTTGAAATGGCGGTTCAGTTCTTTTTAACTCGGGCTCGCTTGTAATCAGGCTCGCTTGAAAACAGCCTCGCTTGAAAACTCAAATACATCATCCAATAAGCTTGTCACTTATGTAACACTCACGATCATCATCAAGATCCATGCACGGTACAATCCATCGGAATGATATTTCTGTGCGTTTCATCAAATCTATTGGTGGAGTGATGACTAATGAGCGCTTAGACATGCTACATGAGGTACACAAAAACTGACATGAGAGGACAGAATTGGTGACTCATTAACAGACTTGACACTTTAGGAAAGATTCGCTGCGAAATGCACGAATCCGCGATTTCGCAGCGCGGTTAGTTTAAAATTCTAATAATGCGCTGCGAAATGGCTTAATGATAACGCGCTGCGAAATGACTGAACAATGATTACGCTGCGAAACTGGCCAATAGGAGATTACGCTGCGAAATCACGAAAAGACTCGATGAATAGAATAAGACAAGACATGGCTTATAACACAATGATGGTGGAGGAGAACCAATAGGATTAGAGTATAATTTAAAACAAACACCTTTAAAACTCCAAATCCTAAGTATGAAACATAAAACGAAAACCATATGACACAGACCTTTGACATTGAACTAGGACCAAGGACTATATGCATAAAATTTTTATTCTAAGTGATAACAGTGGCTCCACTTGGGATAGTGTGCTCCTGTAGTACACTAAGAACTTGTAGGTCCAGTGCTTTATTCAAATTCCAAAAACACACACACAAAGTTGACAAGCATTCCTTTCTAGCTTTGTGGGCCTTCACCTCGGGCTTAAGCTTCCTGTTCAGCTTGTCATTTATTTTCAACAAGAAAAACTCATAAAACGGTTATATACAATGTTTGTGAGACACTTGGCAGAGATTCATTAATTGTAATGCTTTAGGAACCTGCCATTAACAGGTCCTCCAGCATATGGTGTTCCATCAACCTCCTGCAGAATGTAGGTGTTATTTCCATGGAAAGCAGAAATCTGATATGGCCCTTTCCACAAATTTTCAAATTTACCATGTTTACCTTTCTCTTCAATTCTGGCTTCCCATTTCAGGACTTTATCATGAATCTGAAATGAAACCTCTTTGATCTTTTTGTCAAATGCTCTCTTGACCCTGTTCTGATTTTGTTGATGACTATCAAACACCTCACTTCTTTTCTCCTGCAAAGCTATTAGCTGATTGATCCTTCGCTGTATAGCATTTGGTTCCTCTTCTAATCCTTGAATCAGCTTCATTACTGGTACCCCAAGAGATGTTGGGAATATAGCCTCTGCTCCATACACAAGCTCATATGGTGATGTTCCAATGGACCTCTTTGTGCAAATCCGGTCAGCCCACAAGGCATATTTCAGTTTCAAATGCCAAGCTTTTTTATTTTCTTGCAGCAGCTTCTTTATGATCCTCACAAGACTCTTGTTTGATGACTCAGCTAATCCGTTTCCCTGTGGATAATAAGCAGTGGAATGTCCAAGGGAAATGTGATACTGATGACAGAAATTAATCATTCTTTTGGACTTGAAAGCTTGAGCATTATCTGTAATGATCTTGATTGGACAACCAAACCTTGATAATATATTATTTTCTAAGAAAGAAATAATCACAGAATCATTTGCTTGCCTTGTGGGTATTGCCTCTATCCATTTTGTAAAGTAATCAGTGGCGGTGAGAATCCAGCGATGCTGTCCTGATGATGGAGGATGGATTTCCCCTATAAAATCTAATCCCCACTGCTGGAATGGCGCTTCAACATAAATAGGAACCAAGGGCATTGGCATGAGCTTTCTTTTACCTTCAAATACTTGACATTCATGGCATGTGGCTATCTTTTTATAAATGTCTTTAAACATAGTTGGCCAAAAATAGCCAGCTCTCAAAACCTTGTTTGCAGTGGCTTTCCAATAATGATGACTTCCGCAATCCCCTTTATGAAACTCATCAATTACTTTATCACCTTCTTCTTCAATGAGACAATTTAATAATATTCCTCCTGCATCTTTCCAAAACAGATTTTGATCATACACAAAATATCTGAGAGATTTCAACTTGGTGAACCTAGCTTTGGATTTTGAAAGGTTATCAGGAGCTCTATTATGCTGCAAGACAAATGCTATATCCTTATACCATTCCGAAATCAGGAATTTCTCATCTATTTGGACCAACTCTTCTTCATTTTCAGAAATTTCTGAGATTTCTGTGCTTAAATTAATATCAATACAGTCCAGATTTGACTGAGTCAACAATTTGGCTAGGCCTTGACCCTTTACCAACTTGGTGGGTTTGATCTCAATGTCATACTCCAACAACTTTGCTATCCACTTTCCTCTTTTTCCATCCGGATCAGCTTGTGTAAGGATATCTTTTATAACAGTATTTGGCACGTATGCAACAATATGAGAGTGCAAAACATAAATCCTGAAATCCTTAATTGCTTTTACCAATGCATAAGCCTATTTCTCTAAGATATTATATTTCAATTCAGCATTAGCCAATGTCTTGCTAAAGAAGGAAATGGGTTGTTCAGTACCTTGACTTCCTTTTTGCAATAAAACTCCAGCAATTGTGTCTTCAGAAGCAAATGTGAATATCAGAAACTCCTTGGTAAAATCCGGGTTGATGAGCACTGGTGCTTGAGTAAGTGCTTTCTTAATTTCTTCAAATGATTTCTTTGCTTCAGGTGTCCATTTAAAATCTGCTCCTTTCTTTAACATCTTTGTTATGTTCTTAACCACTTCAGCAAAGTTAGGAATGAATCTTCTAACAAAGTTAACTTTCCCAAGAAAAGATTGAATCTCCTTCTTACTTCTTGGTAAATCTAACTTTTGAATTGCACTAACTCTATTAGGATCAATCCTAATTCCCTCTTCAGAAATAATATGTCCAAGCAGTTTGCCAGAAGTTAAAGCAAAAATACTTTTTGTTGGGTTTAGAGAAATACCAAACTTCCTACATTTCAGTAGGACCCTTTCAAGGTGCTTTAAGTGGTCTTCTTCCTTTTTTGAAAAAACTGTGATATCATCAAGATAAACCACCACTGATTTGTCCTTTTCTTCAGCAAAAGCAATGTCCATTGCTCTCTGGAAAGTTGCTCCAGCATTCATGAGGCCAAAGGGCATTTTTGCATACATGAATGTTCCCCAAGGTGTAGTGAAAGATGTCTTCTCCTGATCATCTGGGTGAACAAGAATCTGATTGTACCCTGAGAAGCCATCAAGCATAGACATCCTTTGTGAACCTACAATATTTTGCAAAATGAGATCCATTTTGGGAAGAGGGTAATTATCCTTCAATGAAGCTTTGTTTAAATTCCTGAAGTCTATACAAATTCTGATCTCCCCATTCTTTTTCCTAACTGGTACCAAGTTAGCAAGCCAATTTGAGAATCTGATTGGAACAATAATTTTGGCATCAAAAAGCTATTTCACCTCTTTTTCAATCAGTGGCATTAGAAGAGGATTAATCCTCCTTAGTTTCTGCTTAAAAGGTTTCTCATTTTGCTTAATCGGGATGGTATGTTGTATGATTGAAGAATCATACTGTTTCAGATCAGCATAGCTCCATGCAAAAACATCAATGAATTTTTTCATCATTTCAACATATTTAGTCTTCATATCAGCTGAAAGGAACTTCGAAATCTTGACCATTTTAGGCACTACTGAGTCACCTAAATTACAGCTTTCCACTTCCTCCTCATTAGCCTGCAGTCTTGGTGCTTTGAACACATCATTTTGATCAAATAATTTCTCCAAAGGAATGAGGCCCTTAGGGATTAAATTATTTTGCAACTGTAAGACTTCAGAACCTTTCTTTGATTCTACTAACATGTTCTGCTGATCTATTTGATTGTGCTCAAACTCTTCTTTTAATTCAATGAAATTCCTTACCTGCTGATCATCCTCAAAGACTTGCCAATTTATGATATTATCTGGTATGACTGGTCTATGGCAAACCTCCACCTCATAACTATCAGAAGAGTGCTTAGGAATGACAAGTAAACTGGCTGAAACAGTAAGAGAATCTACAATAGAGTTTTGGTCTCTAGTTTTGATGCTAAAAGAGTAAGTCTGAAATTTTTCTAACATCTCCAACACTAAATTTCTGTATGCTCTCATTCTTGCATCCTTGGTTTGATATGCACCCTCTATTTGTTTAATTACCAATTCAGAATCTCCACAAACAGCAATGTTTTTGGCCTTCAACTTTATCAAGGCTTCCAGACCTAAAACTAGAGATTCGTACTCAGCCATGTTGTTGGTGCAATCAAAATTTAATTTGTATGAGAGAAACTTACTTTCTTCAGTTGGACTAGTGATCCAAATGCCAGCTCCTGCCCCTTCTTTTCCTGCTGATCCATCAAAGTACAATGACCAACAGCCCATGATATCTTTTTCATCTCCTTGTTGTCCTTCATGACTCTGATTTTCTGCATGTTTATCTTCTAATTCTCTCCCAACTGATTCATTGAAAAGAATAGCTGAACCAAGACCAGTATCACATGAGTAAATAGGAAAATTCTGAGGCTTTTCTTTGCTGTTTACCATGTAGGCCATCCTTGTTTCACGATACAACCTCCTTTGTTCACCAAACACTGGGATGGTAGCATATGTTAGATCCATTTGCATGGTACCCTTTATTTTTGCTGCCCATGACCTCGAAAGGAGCATCCCAAACTTAGGTGGAATATCTGCAACAACAATGTCCATAACAGTTGTTTTTGCTGGGATTTGTGTGAGTGCCACAACAACATCTTTTATTAAACCAATGCAATGAACTCTCTTGGAATCAAAGGAAAATAAGTCCTTGTATGGTCTGGTTACTTCTAACCCCAGTCTTTCCATAATTACCTTAGGCATGAGATTATGTGATGCCCCTGAATCCAACATAGCATTATGTAAAGTCATATCATGAATATTAATGCTTATTTAAAAGGGGGGAAACTCATCATTTTGTTCATCCTCAAGTCTTGGTCCTAAACAGATAATTGGACTGTCCTCTTGTACACTTAGGATATCAGCCACTCCTGGTGGAGAATTAAGCATTTCAACAATCTTGCTTCTGTATTTGTCTACCTTGAGGATTTCATTGAAAGGGACTGATATTTTAATTTTTGCAATCTCATTCTCAATGTTAAAAACAGAAGTAGACTTTTCAATATCTTTAGAAGGAGAAGGAGCTTGAATATCCTTTTTATCAAGAGGGGAATCACCTTTACCTTCAACCACCTTTGATTTTTCCTTCTTATCCTCAACTGCCTTTGAGATATTCTTCTTGGGCTGTGCCTTGTTTGCTGTGATAGGAACATCTCTATTCCTAAGATTGTACTGCTTTTGTATCTCAAATATAGCATGCTGATAACCTTTTAAGAAATCTGAAGGTTCTTCTTCTGATTTTATCATGCTAGACTCATCATGTTCATCCTTAGTTAAGAAAAATCCTGAATCTTCTTCATCAAAGCAATGGATAGATTCCTCAGGGACTTCAGGTTCTTCTTCTTCATCCACCAAGTTTTGTTGAAAAGGAGGTCTCACTGGAGGATCTGCCTGCTGATTTCTATTGTCTCTTGGCCTTTGCTGATTCTGAGGCCTTCTGAATTGAGGATTCCTGAATTGAGGTTCTTGCTGCGCTTGAGGAGCAGAAGTATTCCCAAGAGCTAATCGGTCCATCAATTTCTCCATGGTTTTCATCATTGTTTCAAACTTGTCCTCTTGAGCAAAGGTAGAAGGCTTCTCTTCTTCCTTTATCTTTGTCTTTGCCATCTTTGATTTCTTAGCAGCAAGCATATTCACTTCTACCTTAATTGCATCATTTTGCATGTCAGCAAGATTGGCAGACTCTCTTTCTCTGAGTAAAAGAGAGAAATCTGAATCGAATGACTCAGCATATCTTAACTGTGCCAAAGCTCCAGGAGGCTTCAAATGAGCTGGAATAGAATTATAAACTTTGTTAAACCTCTTAGAGAAATTTTGAACAGTTTCCTCTGGAGCTCTCCTAAGATTGTTATACTCAGTAAGGGCTTGGACAGGGTTAGTTCTGTTTCGCCATTTCCTTAGAAAGCTGTCTTCAAATTCTACCCAACTATGAATGCTTCCAGCTCTAAGGGCTTTAAACCATTTTCTGACTTCCCCAATGAAAGTCTGAGCAAACAATCTTAGTTTCACATCTTCATCATCCACTTCTTCCTTATCAACAAAATCATTGAACCTATCCACATGTTCTTCTGCTGTAATATCTTCATCACCTCCCCATGTTGGAATCCTGGCAGCATATTTACTAGGAAGATCATGTAAAACAGCAGGGAGAGCTAGAGGAGCATACCTAGCAGGTACAACCATAATGAATGGAGGAACAGTGACAACAGGTATTGTATGACCAGAGGGAGTAGATTTAGTGTGAGATGGTGTCTGAGGACTATTTGGACTAGCAGAGGCAGAAGATAAGGTATTAGTGCGAAAAGGGCTGTTTGGACTTTGCAAACCACTGACAAAAGAACTCCAATTTGGGAGAGGTAAACCAGTTTTAGATTTGAGCAAAACTTCAAAAGGATCAAGTTCTTTGAGCTGATTTAAATCCTCTTCCTCTAATAGCAATTCTAAAGTAACAACCTCCCAAAACTCTTCCTTATCTTTTTGTGACACTAAAGATGAAGTATCAATACCTCTCTTTTGTAAATCTAAAATAATTCCAATAAGCTCTTCTTCATTTTCAGACCTCAACAACACCTCTTGAATTTTATCATCAACAACTTTGTCTTCAGGACTTCTAGAAAATTCAGGAAACAAAGATTTTGAAATGTTTGAAGTACCTGGTATATCAGAAAATCTTTGTCTACTCCTTGAGATAATGTTGGGATTATCCACAGGACTAGGTGGGTTTGGGTCAGGATTACTCCTTGTATATCTTCCTCTCGAAGCCACCTTTTTAACTTTAAGATTGAATGGAGTCACCAAGGTAGAATGCAGCCTCGAACACCTTCCTGAGCTCCTGCTACCTTCAGAAGTTCAGTCTCATATTTTCGGGAATGAGTAATCTTCAGGCTCCCGGCAGACGCACCAAAATGTTAACTCAAAATCAGGCCCTGGAAGGCTGCTGACCAGGAAGACTTCAAGTAACTATTTCAGACCAATCTTTTGACTAAGGCTTAGCCTCCTTAGCCTGAGAGGGCTCTCTCAAAGGGTTATTGATTTTGACTATTAATAAGATGGCTAACTCTCTTGAAATAACATTAACAAATATGAAGGCTGGACAGACATTACATAAGTTTCCATTGGGCCTATGGAGTCAGTCAAACCTCAGTAAATAATGATATTGCTTTAACATAGAAGTCAGGGCATGTGACATTTAAATGTTCAAAATACAACTCTTATAAAACCACAGTTCATAGATGAGTACAGGAAGTCAGAGCAGCATAAGTGAATTCTGAGTGATTACTCATCTAAGCAACTGAAAAAAGACATGAAGGACAAAGTAAAATAACACTTCTTGAACATGGAAATGCTGTATGAATCCTGAGAAGAAAGGCATATATCTTATATTACTGAACTCTGTTCTTTACACAAGCCAAAACAACACTCTGTTTTTATAAAATATCCAACCCTCATTACATAGATGTTCCAGCTATATATAGAAAATCCTTATTCTAACTACCTCGAGCTTCCTCCTCCCACATGAGGGGAACTCGAATTCTGCTTATGATGACACCTATTTGCTTTACAACAAACTATTAAATACAATTAGTGCTAACTGGAGTTCTAAAGAGTTCTAATTTGACTATGACTCTAACTCTATCTTCTTCGTAGGATGATTCCTTCTTGTTCTTTGACACTTGGACTCCTTGCAGTTTGGCTGAGATGGCTGAGATGAGTATTTAAAGCTCCATGTTGGCCTCGGATGCTGAATACTTTAACTGCTCAGTGATGTTAGGTGATATCCCTTGCTTTTCGGTTCCAGTCCTCCATAACTTCGAATATACAGCAGCATGTTTTTAGCCCTTTTAATAACCCAAAAATATAGGACATCACCATGTTCCTGATGTGTTGGAGGCTTCATCGATGGGCAAGTGTGCAGGCCAAAATCCCTCGTATGTAACTCATTCAAAACCCTAATGACTGGTAATAAAGTGGCTTTATAACAGAAACTTTAAACTTGAGTCAAAACATTTCACCTTTTTAAAGGTACACCTGTCTTGATCTGAATGGCTGTGATAGCTTCATTTGGTCTCTCACATGTCCTTCAGGTGTTTCCTTTAGAAAATTCCCGATCATTTTACCAAACTGTTTGTCTGCGTTTAAAATCAACACCTACAGCAGTTTCGTAGCGCGCTACGAAACTGCTGAATTGTTTAAACAGCTTGTCTTTTTCCTGAGGTATTTACCGCCTAGACATTTGATTGCCAAAACTCCTTTTGATCTTTGATACATATAGCAGAGATATACATGTCCTCAAAACAATATAAACTAAGCAAAATTTGACAAAATTTGGAACAAAACCTTTCTTTGAACAGTAACTTCATTTCGCAGCTAACTGGTCTAACTGTGCCTTCAAGTCTTCAACTTTCTTCCTCATAGCTTTATTTTCAGCTCTTAGATGCATATTTATCTTTCTGATGAATTTGGCCTCCTTAATTGCGGGAACTGTCCATGTGTAAACATCGGCTACAGAATCCACCTGGTTTACTAGGTTTTCACTTCCTTTCAATACAGCTTTACGATAATTTGCATACCTGACTGCAGACTCCCTAGTGGCATTCTTCACCTGAGCAATCTCATGTTTAGTTTCTTCCAACTGGTTCCTTATTAGCTATAATATTACCTCCTTGAGATATGATGACTGTTCTATTTGTGTCTTTTTGCTTAATTTTCTCTGCCTCCTCTGTTCTAGGCAATTCCTCGGCTTCCTCTGTTCTGGGCAATTTCTCAGCTTCCTTTACTTGTTTCCTTGTAATAGGTCTTCTGGGTTTGAAGATGAATTCTTCACCAGGTTCATCAAACTTCAGCCTTTTTGAGGCCTTAGGCTTCTTGGTACTTTCTGGTGATGACTGTGTCAAATCAATATGCACTGGTTCAATTTGCTCAAACTCAATGGCTTCCAATAAATCATTCAGGCTTGCCTTAGATACTGGGCTTTCTTCAACAGCTAAGGCTTTACCTTTTTCTTTACTTACTTGGCTTCTTGTCCTTACTCTTGAAACTGCTTCAGCTCTGCTTGTTTCAGCTACAGTCTTCTCATCCTGAGTCTTTTCTTTTGTTGCTTGCTGAGGTTGTTCTTTAATGATCAGTGGCTTCACTGGTTTTTTAAGCTGTGACTTGGTTTGCTTTTTAGCTCTGGCCTCCTTCTGAAGCTCAGCTATTGTGAGTTCTTTGACTGGTTGTTCTCTGACTGGTTGTGGAGTAAGGCCAGTTTTGCTTTGGAATCCAGCCATGAAGATGAACGAATTCCAGTCTCTGCCTATCTTCTGGAGGCCATCTAAAACTAACAATTTAATCAAACCATGGTGAAATAAAGAAGTCTCGCAATCCTCTTTTCTCAGCTGCACCTTATCACACATTTTACTTAGACTGCGAAATAAGTAAAAAGGAATATCTATGGAAGCCTTCCCAGTGAAATGTAAAAGCAACTTGAAATGATAAGAGTAGACCTTATTGTATCTTCCTTCACATGTCAAGTATTTCTGAATGCAGGTGAGAAGAAGGGCATAATGCTCCTTAACATAGTTTCTGGGCACTGCTTTTGTTAGGTCTTCATTCACATATGCCTCTTTTAAGAACTCTTTACATGGATTCATATCAAATTTAAAGTTCTTAAACCATTCTTGCTGCCCTCTTGGGATTTCTGTTACAGCAGCTATTGCCTCCGGAGACACTTGAACTTCCAACATAGCTATTTTTGAATTTAAACCGATGAATTTCAAAGCAAACTCTTTGGTTACCTGCGCATGTCCTCCTTGCAGCTTTTTACAGAAGTTCCAGCACCCGGCATCTTTGAATGCTTTCTTCACGCCTTCGTCCCTCAATGCTATGTCTAAACCTTCAGGTTCGGTCCTCTGGCATTTTCCAGATCTGTGTTCTTTCCTCTCCATTTGTTTTTTGAAATCTTTACACTCACAATGACCAACAGCTTCAGTTGAAATGGTGGTTCAGTTCTTTTTAACTCGGGCTCGCTTGTAATCAGGCTCGCTTGAAAACAGCCTCGCTTGAAAACTCAAATACATCATCCGATAAGCTTGTCACTTATGTAACACTCACGATCATCATCAAGATCCATGCACGGTACAATCCATCGGAATGATATTTCTGTGCGTTTCATCAAATCTATTGGTGGAGTGATGACTAATGAGCGCTTAGACATGCTACGGGAGGTACACAAAAACTGACATGAGAGGACAGAATTGGTGACTCATTAACAAACTTGACACTTTAGGAAAGATTCGCTGCGAAATGCACGAATCCGCGATTTCGCAGCGCGGTTAGTTTAAAATTCTAATAATGCGCTGCGAAATGGCTTAATGATAACGCGCTGCGAAATGACTGAACAATGATTACGCTGCGAAACTGGCCAATAGGAGATTACGCTGCGAAATAATGAAAAGACTCGGTGAATAGAATAAGACAAGACATGGCTTATAACACAATGATGGTGGAGGAGAACCAATAGGATTAGAGTATAATTTAAAACAAACACCTTTAAAACTCCAAATCCTAAGTATGAAACATAAAATGAAAGCCATATGACACAAACCTTTGACATTGAACTAGGACCAAGGACTATATGCATAAAAATTTTATTCTAAGTGATAACAGTATCCATGTTGTGCGTATACCATGATGTGTATATCAGTCTTTGCGTATACATAACAATGTATATGTTGATGCCATGACTGCGTTATTACTACGTATATTATATCTGCATATACCTAACAGCGTATATGTTATGCCATGACTGTGTTATTATTGCGTATACTATATCAGTTTCTGCATATACATAACATCATATATGTTAATGCCATGACTGTGTTATTACTACATATACTATATCAGTCTCTGCGTATACATAACAGCGTATATGTTAATGCCATGACTGCGTTATTACTGCGTATACATAACAACGTTGAGTTTCCATGACTGCGTTATTACTGCTTATACATGACATCGTATAAATGTCTCCATGTCTGTGTTCCTCATCATGTACAATGTGTAATCCATCATGAACAGCGTGTGAACTGTGTATAATGAATAGTGGAAGAATGCCTTCCCTTACTACGGCTAGGTGACTTCATTACAGGACTGCGTTCAGATGTTAGGGCTTCTTTAACAACGTATAAGCTAGGGCATCATTTGCGTATGAGCTAGGGCATCATACTTGGCTCAACGTATCTTCTTTTGGGTCTCTCCTTCTCCAAAAACCCAAGACGTGGAGAGGAGATCACTTACAGAGTGTGTCCAAATGAATTCAAATACTCTTCTATTTATACTAAAATGTAGATGATGAATAGGCATGTCTTTTGTGCTTCTGAGCCTACTCAAGTTGCTGGTTGGCTTGATAATAATTCCATAATCAAAATAAATTCATATCTCCATAAATACTTATCGGAATTGGATGATATTTAGATGAATCCTACACCTCTCTATGAGAGGGATCCAATAAAAATATCAACGGCCATAAATAAGCTGACCCACATGGAGTTTGGCCCTAGTTTCCAATTTTAACACTCCCTCTCAACGACGGAGAACTCCATCCACTGATCCATATGTTTGACTGTACTGTCTCTGCGATCAGTGCCCTGCACTACTATGCTCAGCTCTGCTAGCTCTGTTTAGCTCTGCTGGATTTGCTCAGCTCCGCTAGCTCTGCTATGCTTTGCTCAGCTCTGCTGGCTCTGCTCTGCTCTGCTTTACTTAGCTCTACTCATCTATGTTGGCTCTGCTCTGTTATGCTTTGCTGAACCATGAAGAAGAAGAATTGATCGAGAATGTCTCATACCATTCTCCACTGACCCGAAGTCAGTCTCAGAGTGCGTACCACTGGTCCCAGACCAGTCTCAACTGACCCAAAGTCAGCGTCATAGTGGGTACCACTCCTACCACTGGTCCCAGACCAGTATCATCAGTCTCAGAGTGTGTACCACTGGTCCCAGACCAGTCTCAACCGACCCGAAGTCAGCGTCATAGTATGTACCACTCTCATTGGTCCCAGACCAGTCCTCCACTGACTCGAATTCAGTCTAAGAGTATGTACCACTGGTCCCAGACCAGTCTCAATCGACTCGAAGTCAACATCATAGTAGGTACAACTCCTACAATTGGTCCCAGACCAGTATCATTGATCCCAAATCAATGAAGGTCATCCTAGCATAGGGGGTATGGTAGATACAACGATGTGTCCATCGGTACTACTATGGTCCATATCCTCATTTCCCTGCTCATTGATCAGATGAGAGGTACTTCCCATGAATCCCAGACTGCATGGGTAGGATGCCTCGACAGGAGAACTGATCAATCTTTTCCTCACAGGAGAACTTATCATCCTGCTACACAATCGCCATGGAGAACACATCATCCAGGCCTCACAGGAGAGATAATCATCCTGCTACATAATCGTCATGGAGAACACATCATCCAGACCTCACAGGAGAACTAATCATCCTACTACATAGTCGTCATGGAGAACACATCATCCAGACCTCACAGGAGAACTAATCATCCTGCTACATAGTCGTCATGGAGAACACATCATCCAGACCTCACAGGAGAACTAATCATCCTGCCACATAGTCGTCATGGAGAACACATCATCCAGACTTCACATGAGAACTAATCATCCTGCTACATAGTCGTCATGGAGAACACATCATCTAGACCTCACAGGAGAACTAATCATCCTGCTACATAGTTGTATCCAAACAGCTCACTAAAGAGATGTTGTAACCAGACTGCTTCTCAGGTAGCCATGCTAGCAGCAATATACTCTACCTCGGCGGTGCTCAAAGCCACTAACTTCTACTTCCTGCTCATCCATGATACCGAAGCAAATCCCAAGGAGAACCAGCACTTAGAAGTTCTCTAGTGTTCCTCCACATTGCCTGCCCACTCAGCATTTGAATGATTATGTGGTTTCATATTTCGGCAGTGTATCTCAATTCATGAGAGATTGTACCCTGAAGATATCTCAGAAGATTCTAGGCACCAATCCAGTGAATCTCAACCAAATATGAGCTCATCATGCTAACTGCAACACATATGTCTGGACGGAGGTTCACCAATAACATCAACACGAATGAGTTTATGAAACTTAGAGGCATTTCCCAAATCTGGTCCGACATCACTACCATATAACTTCTGAAAGTTAAGATCCTCGAGGTAGTCACAGACTTGCAGTTTATCTTTCCACATTCGGAATCCAACTCCCTCTGACTCCTACAAATGAGAGGGTTTACACCTGTCAAACATAGTTGCCGGTATGAGAGGTCTATCATCCACAACCTTCGAGTAATGGTTTGGATCGGTTTCACTCCTAGTGAATCTCAGCTTCATTAGACAACTATCAATCCTCTCACTACGCCTGGGGTGTTTTGCTTCAAGCCATAGACGGCTTTCTTCCACCTACATACGTGAGATTCCTGATCATCAATCTCAAACTCCTCGGGTTGTTCCAAGCCTGTGGACCTACTGCATGAAGGGAATGGTCTCCTTATAAGATTTTCCTTCTGTACATTTCAGACATGTACCTTCATGCTATTTTTGAATTCAGGCATCCCTATCACCATCAGACCTCCGGTGCTATGTCAATGGAAATGGTCCCCAGTGTACTTCCTGCGACTTGATACAACCCTGAACTCAAAAGCATCTTTAAAAAATCTATTTTCAAACACGTACCTTTCCATCGATGAGTTCCACCGTGTAACCTTTGACTTCCATTGTTTAAATGGACACCAGGTTATTCTTGCGATCAGGTACATAAAAGATATTCTATAAATGAATGGAGTTACCCTCACTCAATTTAGGGGTAACATTCCCTACACCCTTTCCGAGATAGGTGGTATCGGCTCCAAGTATAATCCCACGATTATCTATCCGATGAAGTGCCTGGGGTTCCTTGCTTTCTTTGAAGAGTTGACCATTTCTCCTTGATGAACTGTATTACCTGTCATTCCCTTGACCCTGGAATGATTTGTTTATCTTCATCAAGAGAAGTGTCTCTGCCATTCAGACACTCCTTCGCATAATGGCTGAACTTATTGTAACCAAGGCATCTGTCTTTCCTTCCACCCTTAGATCCAAACTTCCCAATGAAGTGATCTTTAGGTAGGCCATCAGAACCTTCCGCTGCGCCATTCTGATAATATTCTCTGCTTTGACTTCACCTAGGGTGAATTATGAGGAACCCATTGATCCTTTTGTCTTGTCCCAACTGTCTTTGGTGATTGCTCTTTCACTCTTTCTTGGGCATTGTCTTCACCTCACCTCTGATACCATGTTAAGTTTAGGTATGTTCTATGCTAGAGCAATTTATTTAAATTTTCACAGTTGGTAATCACATCAGCATTAAAGTAAATTGTAGATAGAACATAAATATAAATCGTAGAAGACAAGCCAAGACAAGAGGACACAAGATGTGGCGCTAGCCAGGGACAAACCCCACAATGTGGGGAAACCCTTGATCAATTCTTCTTTTATGTTATTCAAAGTTCAGTAGAGCAAGTGAGAGAAATAGTACATTTACAATAAAAGTAAACACTTTGACTTATCTAGATCTGAGCATATATCATTTCCTATAACGATGAGATCAGTTGAAGACATTCTGCTTCAACTGATTCTCCAAGGTGACGACTTCACCTATCGTAGTGCTACCTCTCGTTTATTTGTTGCACATTACCGTGTGACACTTTGCTATACAGTCACATGTGTTGAACCTTGATGACTGAGCTGCTCTCATCTTCATGTTTCTCATCATGCTGCATCTTCCATGGTCTTATTCATCATCAAGCTGCCCATGCTCATGATCTCATTCATCATCATGCTGCCCATGCTCATATCATCATGCATCATTATGCTACTCATTCTCATGATCTCATTCATCATGATGTTGCCCATGCTCATATTTATCATCATGCTACCCAGATCATGATAATGCTACTGAAGGATTTCATAGATCCTCTTTGCCATAGGAATACATTTATGATACATAAGCCAAGGATCTCCTCATTGAATCCTTATCTCATTATTGAGTCATAGCAAGGCAGTAATTTGCTTGACTGTGGCTCTCAGTAGCTTCATGCCTTTACTGTCGCTCCATGCATTGTTCATGTTGCGGCTTCATGCATTGACAGTGCCCTTATGTTGTATTCTCCATGCGTATATCATGTATAGAGTCTCCATGTTGTGCTTATACCATGGTGCAGATATCAGTCACCTTTGACAACAGATTAGGGTTTATGTCTGCGCGTATATCATGTATAGTATCCATGCTGTGTGTATACCATGATGAGTATATCAGTCTCTGCGTATACATAACATCGTATATGTTAATGCTATGACTGCATTATTACTACGTATACTATATCTGCATATACATAACAACGTATATGTTAATGCCATGACTGCGTTATTACTGTGTATACTATATCTATCTCTGCGTATACATAACAGCGTATATGTTAATGCCATGATTGCATTATTACTGCGTATACATAACAGCGTTGAGTTTCCATGACTGCGTTATTACTGCGTATACATGACATTGTATAAATGTCTCCATGTTTTCATTCCTCATCATGTATAGCGTGTAATCCATCATGAACAACGTGTGAACTGTGTATAATGAACAACGTAAGAATGTCTTCCCTTACTCTGGCTAGGTGACTTCATTACAGGACTGCGTTCAGATGTTAGGGCTTTTTGAACAGCGTATAAGCTAGGGCATCATACTTGGCTCAACGTATCTTCTTTTGTATCTCTCCTTCTCCAAAAGCCCAAGACGTGGAGAGGAGATTAATTAAAGAGTGTGTCCAAATGACTTCAAATCCTCTTCTATTTATACTAAAACGTAGATGATGAATGGGCATGCCTTTTGGGCTTCTGAGCCTACTCAAGTTGTTGGTCGGCTTGATAATAATTCCATAATCAAAATAAATTCATATCTCCATAAATACTTATCAGAATCGGATGATATTTAGATCAATCCTACACCTCTCGATGAGAGGGATCCAATAAAAATATCAGTTGCCATAAATAAGCTGACCCACATGGAGTTTGGCCCTAGTTTCCAATTTTAACAACCATTGTGTGAAGTGAATGTTTAACCATTTAGTTTAGGATGAGTATCAACTTGAAATGGTGATCATAAACATTTATTAACGCAGTGTATTGCCAATCAGAACTAGAAAATAAATAACAAATCAGTGAGTAAACTAGTCAACAATGCATTCTCATTACTTCAACCTTACTCTGTTTAGAAACAAAATCATTTCCTTTCATGAAATGTGTTGGAGGAACAAGACTGCACAATTGAGTTTTAACATTATGCTATTGATCAAAACTAAAATAAATCAACCTAAGTTAGAAATATTGCTAAAAGGAAATAATGAAATTAAAATTAAACAGAAAACGAATGGAAAGAAAACCTCCTTTAGTGCACGGGCCCTCTGTAATTGACTAGGTTGAGCTGCTAACTAATTGAAAATGCTTTTTTTAAACGACCATTGGTCAACACACGATTTATATTAGAGAAAAGAACGAAGTTCCCAAAAATAAAGAGCTAAAATTCTGAACTTAATACATAAAATTCTTCGAACCACCTTTAGTTCTGTACAACCAGTATTTAAAAGGAAATAATCATAACTGTCTTTGAGGAAAACTAGCTACAGGTGGCCTATACGTATTACAATAGGACTGCGTAAACATCTGATCAGCTACAGGTGACTTGAATTCAAGCGAGATGTTTGCAACAGAACCATTAACACAGGTGGCTGATCCGAGTTAATGCTGCAACAGAACTGTTGGATTTATTGATTAACCACGAAAGAGTAGACGAAGAGTCCTATTGCTTCCAGGTATCATATGTTTGACTCCACCTTTGACTATGATCTTGAGCTTGCTTTCTTATCGATCTGGGCTGAGTGACTAGGATAGAATCCATGTGGAGATGATTCTAGAGATGCCCATGTGGCCGGTTTCTTCATTTGACACCTGGAACCTGCCAGACCATGGAAGTAGCTACGGAATACACAGTTAGCTGCAGAATAGGCTGTGTTCTGTAGCTAATTTGCAAAAAATTATTCAAATAGAAAAAAAATAAAAATATAACATGTCAATCATTTAATGCCCTCCTTAAGACAAAACCTATCATTTATCATTGATTGGGATCTGTAATCTTATGGAAAAACAAGGGAAATAAGTGAGGAAAGTTGTCAAGGAGAGGGTAATTCTGAGGTTCAACATACCCCCACTGCAAAATCATTGCATGTCCTCATGCAATTTGCCAAAAATGTGAATTCTTCTTTCCTATTGCATTTGCTCAGACACTTCTGCTAGTACATCTAATTTTTTTCTTTTGCTCTTCTTTGAAGTGACTGCCATTCTGGGTTTCTTCATAAGAAGCCCGTATTTAAGGTTGATAATTGTTCTGTTCAAGCTTCTATTCTTCCTCTTCAACTTTTTATTCTTCTTATTCCATAGCCCTAGATGCAGAATTCTATTATCATGAATAGCCTTATCCAATTTACTTTGTTCCCTCAAGGTTTCATTTTCTTTCTTGATATGTTTGTTCAATATCTCTAACTCATAGATTTCTTGTTTGAGAGAGTCAATTAGAGGTTCTTGTGGATTGACAGAGGGTTCTAGATTGACAGAGGATTCTGGATCCATTGAGGCACTTTTCTTCTCCAGTGATTCTATATAGTCATATATTTGTTGCTGCACTGGGTCTATGCCTGGAGATCTTCTATTGGGGCTGCCTTCGAAATATTGTTCAGGAGAATTTTGAGGATTGTGTGCAGATGGAACATTATCAAGAGATGGTACTGGGGTTTCTTCTTCTAAATTTATGAACTCTGTTCCTTTTGATGATATCTTATTTACCATACCTCAGAGTCTAGAGCTCCTTCTAAGTTGTAGAGGACTTACGTTCTCCTCCTTTGTACCCTTTTTCTCCTTTCTTATCTTTTCTTTTCTCTTGATTTGTTTCCTAATCTCTGTCAATTATTTAGAGATTAATTTTTCATCATCTTGTTGTAATGAAGATTCAGGTTTGTTTCTAGTAGTTTCACCAACTTTCTTTTTCATCTTCCCTTTTTGTTTGATTTGTTCCTTGATCTCTATCAATTTTTCAAAGACTAGCTCTTCATCATTTTTCTGCGTTGAGGATTCAAGTTTACTTTGAATGGTTATACAGGTCTTCTTTCTCCTACTCCTTCTGACATTACCCTCTTTAGGTGATTCTGGTGCCTCTTGGAAATAGTTTCTTATCAGGAAATTTTTCCAAGTATCTCTTATACTTTTCAAATGAAACTCAACTAGTATCTTTACCAACCCATGATGGTACATGGTTGTGTCTATGAATTCTATTTTCTTCTGTACATTTGAAACCATCCTTCTTAAACTATTTAGCAGGAAGAAAGGAAGATTGATTTCTCCATTTTCTAGAAAGTTCATCAATAAATGTATATGGTAGAAATACATGCCCCTGAATCTCCCCTCACATGTAATAAATTTCTGTAATATCAAAAGCATGTTTCTCAATTTACTTTTAAGTGCTAAAATAGGAATTCCTTTTCTAAACACAGAGACATCTATACTTGGGTTCCTGAGGATTACTTTCCATGATTCACTATGGAATTCCTTGTTTTTGAACCATCTTTCACCATGTCTTGGTAGTTCTGTAACCTCTGTTATGTAGGATTCTGTTACTGCAAACTTAATGTCTCCAATTTCTACTTCTGTACCATTAAATGATCTAGCAAAAGATTTTGTGATCTCTTTGTGGAAACCATCAAAATCTTCAATGAATTTGAACCATCCAGCCTTCTGCAACATTTCCTTGAGTTGTGTGTATCCCTCCATATATTTTGCTCCTACTGGCTCTATCCTGACAATGAGTCCCATGGCTTCTGTTTCACAAAATTTCTTAACTTTCATAATTACTCTCTTGCTCTATGGAATGGAATGACTGCGAGTATGGTGAAAAAGAACTATAGGTTTGCGTGGAATAAGTAGATGGTGAGGATTTGGAGAGACGTGGATATGTTGGTCACATCGTAGCTATGACCGTTAACAAATGGAGTTATTAGGGATCGTTTAGGTACAGAGCATGGAGAGTGTAGCAGAGATGTGGTATGATGAAGTTATTATGGACCATTTGGTACTCAGTATGGAAGATGTGGCGGGGATGTGGTATGATGAAGTGGCAATCAAATCAAATGATGACTCGTTAAGGAGACATACGATTATTAATATTATACATGCCTTATGTTTTTAACTTGCTGTTTGAAAACAAATTTGCATTTTACCTTTGGAACTTAACCTTTTGCTTTATAGCTCTTTTGGTGTTGATCCGTAGGTACCTTTTAGCATGTTTGGTCTCCAAAAATTGATTCTTCAATTTCTTGCATTCATGATTTATTTGTGAGCTGTACAATTGTGCCAAAGCTGATAAGTAAGTTGTAGCTGCAGAATCATATTAGCTGCAGAAAGGAATCAGCTGCAGAAAGTGAAAAGAAGGAAAAGTGAAGTATGGCTATGGAATATGAGTGTAAAAATGAAATGAAAATGGGTTATGATAGTGAGATGGAATGAAATGTAAAATAAAATGGGAAATAGGGTGAAATAGAGTAAAACTGTAAAAATAAAATGTAAATGAAATATGACAATGAGATGAAATGGAACTGTAAAATAAAATGAAAACAGAATGAGATGGAATGAGACTATGAATTTGCAGACTCTAAACTGCAAATGGATGCAGTTTTTTGTCACTACTTATTACAGAAAGGAAATGGAAAATATAGGATGTTAGAAATCTCTGATTTTCACCCTGTATTTTCTGTATAAGTATGCCAATCAATGATTGGTTTTCAAACTCATACATTTTTTTAATTTTTAATTTTTAATTTTTTATTTATTTATTATTATTATTATTATTATTTATATATATATTAGGAAAAATAAAGGCTAAGTTAGTGGAGAAGAAGAATTCTTCTTCACTAGCTTCATTTCAGAGTTATTCTAGAAAATCTTAATGAACTCCTCTCTTGAAATTGGCTTCTGATATATCTTCAACTGATGACCATTCACAAGAAGAGGTATTTTTCTTTCATCTATTGTCCTTATCCTTACTGCTCCATATTTAAAGACTTCTTCAATCTCATATGGCCCAAGCTAATGAGTCTGAAACTTCCCTTGAAAATCTTTGAATTTTGAATCGAACAAAAGTGCCCAATCTCCTGCTTGAAACTTCTTCTCCTTGATATATTTATCATGCGATTTAGCCCTTTGTTGTTGGGCTATACTGGTTCTTTGAATTGCATCTTGCCCGATTTCATCAATCTCATTAAGTTGCTCCAATATATGTTTATGTGCCTTTGATAAATCCAGTCCCAATTGGACTGCCATCTTGAAGGTTTTGATTTGAAACTCTATAGGGAGCAGGACTTGTTTCCCATAAACAAGTTCATAGGGTGTGTGTCCCTTTGTGTTCCTCCATGTAGTTCTATAAGCCCATAAGGCTTCAGGAAGCCTTTCTGCCCAGTCTCTTCTATGTAGATGCACAACCTTAGTGAGAATTCCTTCGATCAACTTATTTGTAGATTCAACTTAACCATTTGCTTGTGGATGATAGGGGGTAGATTTCCTATGTTTGATATTGTAATCTTCCACAAGACTTTTCACCATTTTAGATGTAAATTGAGATCCCTGATCTATCACAATTTCTCTTGGAACACCAAAACGAGTGAAGATGTCCTCAAAAAGAAAATTAACTACAGATTTTTCATTAGCAAAAGGCAATTCTTTAGCCTCTACCCATTTAGTGACATAATCAGTGCATACCAATATATACTTCTTTTGCTTAGATGGGGGATTAATTGGTCCAACAAAATCCAAGGCCCATTTTTCAAAAGGTTCAATGAGTACCTGAATTTGTAGTGGCATTTCATTTGAAGAAGCAGGTTTTCCTACCCTTTGGCAGCTGTCACACCTCCTGACATATTCTTTGGCATCTTTGAAGATGGATGGCCAATAATATCCTAAAGAAAGGATTTTATAGGCTGTCCTCTTGTCAGCAAAGTGTCCACCACACGGTTCATCATGACATGCCTTAAGAATCTCAGGCATTTCATCTTCCCTAACACATCTTCTGATCATGAGATCTAGACCTGTTTTATACAATTCATTAGTGATCCATGAGTATCTTGCACTTATTTGAATGATTTTTCTTTTCTCTCTAGGAAACAAATGTGAAGGCAATTTCCTTGTGACTAAGTAATTGGCAATATCTGCAAACCAAGGGGTCTGAGTAGTCACTGCAAAAAGATATTCATCAGGAAACTTATCTTCAACCAGAGTGTCATCTTTGATATTTTGAATTCTGGACAAGAAATCAACAACTGTGTTTTGTTTTCCAGGTCTATCTAGCACAATAATATTGAATTCTTGCAAGAGTAACAACCATCTTGTAACTCTGCCATTAGTAATAGGTTTATTCATTAAGTATCTAACTGCAGAATGATATGTATGAACAAAGGTTTCATAGCCTATTATATAATGTCTGAACTTATTGATGGCATGAACAATAGCTAAAAATTCCTTTTCAGTTACAGTATAATTTAACTCGGTAGGAGTCAAATTCTTACTTGTATAGTAGATGGCATAGGGAATCAAATCTTTTTGTCCTAATACAGCTCCTAGAGTTGTATCTGAAGCATCTGTTGAAATGTGAAAAGATAGTTTCCAATTTGGACCTCTCAAGATGGGTGCTTCAGAAATTCTTGCTTTTAAAGTCTCAAATGCTAACTGGTAATCAGGATTCCAATTGAATTCACAATCCTTGGTGAGTAATTTGAAGAGTGGGGATGTTATTTTAGTGAAATTTTCTATAAATTTCTATAGTATCCTGTAAATCCTAGAAAACTTCTAACATCCTTTTGAAAATTTGGAATTGATAATTTAGAGATGACTTCAACTTTAGATTTATCAACTTTAATTCCATCTCCTAAAATGTGATGTCCTAAAACAATCCCTTCTATAAACATCATAAAACATTTTTCATGGCTTAGTGAAAGGTTTGCTTCCTTACATCTTTTAAGAACATTTTCCAAATTTTCTAAAGCTTCTTCAAATGTATTCCCATAGACTGTAAAGTCATCCATATATACCTCTACACAATCATGTATTAGATCAGAAAAAAATTCCTAGTATTGCTCTTTGGAATGTTGCAGGTGCATTACATAATCCAAAAGGAAGTACTTGGTAGGCATAGGTTCCCATGGACAAGTAAATGTGGTTTTATCTTGATCTTTAGGTTCCACTTGAATTTGATTATAACCACTAAAACCATCCAAGAATGAGAAATACTTCTTACCTGTTAGTGTATCTAACACTTGATCTATAAAGGGCAAAGGAAAATGATCTTTAAGGGTAGCTTTATTCAATTCTCGATCGTTGGGTGTGGAGCATGATTATTTAGAGGTCTTTGTTTCAGCCGGATGTATACCCCAGGAAGGCTGTACACCCCTCCACATGGGGGACTTGTCCCCCCCGTAGGGGTTCAGGAGGGCTAATCCCCCCCGGATAGGGTCTCCGGGGGCTAGTGGTCCCCCCACAAGGGTTTCGGGGGCAGCGCCCCCGAGGCTAAAAACAGATGTAAAATTGCCTTGTAAAAGTATAGTAATTTCTAGTCAAACTGGGCCATTCATTAGGCGGATGATCTGACATTAGAATTTATGTTTAGTTTACGGTTTTTTGCCCTAGAAGGCAACCCCTCTCTTTGTATGAGGGCATTGTATTGAGGTTGTGTAATAGATATGTATTCTCAAAGCGAGAAACGGAGAGGTGAGACTGTGAGAGAAAACAGAGGATATTACAGTGGATCTATTGTAGGTTTTGTCTCTTCATTTTGCTGGATAATAGAAAGGAATGACTGGCTGTTCGAGGTGGATGTAGCCCAAACTGGGTGAACCACATATATCTATGTCTCTCTGGTTTTGTGTTTGTGTTTTTCTGCATATTATATATCTTGCATTTCTCTGTCATATATATAGTTTTTCTAATAACTAGTATCAGAGCCGAAGGTCTATTTGGTTGAAAAACTCTCAGTAGAGAAGGGTTCCTGGTTCGAGTGGGAGCAATGGCAGAAGATGGTAAGTTTAGGGTTGAGAAATTTAACGGCCAAAACTTCCCGCTGTGGAAGATGCAGATGGAAGATTATCTGTATCAGAAATATCTGTACCTACCATTGAGCGGAAAAACAAAGAAGCCGACGACTATGACAGATGCAGAATGGAACATTCTCGATAGAAAGGCACTCAGAACAGTACGGTTGTGCCTCGCAGCGTCGGTCGCCTTCAACATTTCGAAGGAAACAACGATAGAGGGTTTGATTCAGGCGTTGGCGAAACTATATGAAAAACCCTCGGCCTCAAACAAGGTATTTCTTATGAAACAGTTATTTAATATGAAGATGTCAGAAGGTGGATCTGTTGTAGACCATTTAAATGATTTTAATACAGTTACAAGTCAGTTAATTTCTGTAGGGGTAAACTTTGATGATGAAGTTAGAGCTCTGTTATTCTTGTGCTCATTGCCAGAAAGTTGGAATGGTTTAGTAATGGCCATTAGTAACTCTGTTTCTGGATCTAGTACTTTAAAGTTTGAGGATGTTGTCGGTGCTATCCTTAACAAGGAAATGCGACGGAAAAGCTTCGGTGAGACATCAGGTAATGCTTTGAGTGCAAAGTCTAGGGGAAGAAGAATGGAAAGAGGAAAGAGCTCAGGATATCGTAGTAAATCAAGGAAAGGCAGATCCAAGTCCAGATCGGGGATAGTGTGCTGGAAATGCGGAAAGAAAGGACACCTAAAGAAAGACTGTAGATCTCAGAAGGGAAAAGAAGGAGATGCTCAGCAAGAAAAAAATCATGAAGCAAATGTGACAGGTGAGGTGTTACAATATGCTTTGATTCTTTCTTTCGAAAATATTACTGATTCCTGAGTGGTAGATTCAGGGGCCTCATTCCATGCCACACCTGATAAGAAATATTTTCATGACTATGTTCAAGGAGATTTTGGACAAGTTCGTTTGGGTGATGATAAACCCTGTAAAATTGTTGGAATGGGTAGGGTTCTTGTAAAATAGCAGAATGGAAACCAATGGCTACTAAAGGAGGTAAGGCATGTTCCAGATCTAAAGAAAAATCTGATTTCAATAGGGCAGTTATGCGGTGAAGGTTGTCTGACAACTTTCACATATAAAGCTTGGAAGGTCACCAAAGGAGCCCTGGTAATAGAAAAAGGCGAAAAGGTTGGTACATTGTATTTATGCAATGGTATTTCTAACTCTGTTAATGCTTTAACTTCCAAAGGAGCAGATGCAACATTATGGCATCATAGGCTCAGACACATGAGTGAGAAGGGGATGAATTAAGGCCTCTAGTCACTAAGCTGGATTAGGAAACTAGAATGCAAGATCACATACATTGGCCTCTATTGACAACATGCAAATGAATACACAGATTAACCTAAAAAAATATTATGTATTAAAGCAACATAATACATTACAATGAAAGTTACATACCACAACACAACTGTTTTCAGAGGATGCAAGTTACTCCATTTCATATGTAAGTCCAAGAACTCTGTAAAGGTACATCAAAAGTGTATCAACGCCCTCCTTCATTAAACGATCCAAATCCTTGTTTCAAGAAGCCTGAGATACCTGGAGTTGTATAAACAACACAACATTGCATATAAAAAAAGAAATTGTGTCAAAAAAATGCTTAGCTTTGGCGGAAAGGAAATTTTTTATCGAGATCTTCCCCTTGGATAAAATTAGTTGTTGTAGCCTATTTGATACTTGTGTGAATACCTAAATGCTAAATTTACAATTTTGTTCAAAACTGTCACCTTCTTTGGTAGCATTTTTGTCATCAATTAATAATCTTAGGAATCTCCTCAATTTCTAGAGCCGAAGGAGTGGAAAAGTCAGTGTGATCTTTGCCATTGGGTAAGAGAGTCCGTCCTAATAATTTTGTATCAATTGATGAAACAAGGACCTAGCCATTGGGTTGATAATCTGTAATTCATACACCCACTCAGCCTTCTCAATCCAAAATAACTGACACTAAATTTTTGTAAAAGCACACTATTACATCCAGGAAAATAAACTCGGGAGAGCTTGATGCTCATTATGTTATATCTATAAACCAATTCTTAGCTCAACGATCAACCTTTGAAATCAATTAGGTTACCAATTACATAGCCACCATTTAGCTTTTGAGTATAAATAGTTGAAATC
Source organism: Pinus tabuliformis (assembly GCA_031772625.1). Classification (NCBI taxonomy): domain Eukaryota; kingdom Viridiplantae; phylum Streptophyta; class Pinopsida; order Pinales; family Pinaceae; genus Pinus; species Pinus tabuliformis. The sequence continues at coordinate 1,048,030,867 of CM062805.1, read as the reverse complement.
TTCCTGAGGCGATAAAGTAATTTACTACAACTACAAGAGTAACAATAATATACAAATTTTTAATTTTGATGAAATAAAGTTTTAATTAGAAAAATATCAAATATATGTTGGTGTAACGCAGGATAATCAATAGATGTTAGCTACACCCGTGGCTTGGAATCAGTTGTCCTTCACCTTGGTGCACTTCAACAAAGAGAGCACTGCCTTGTACTCTGCAACAATGTCGATAAGGGGTAGCAGTGTTGTCATTAAGGCACATGTATGCTTTTACATGCTTTTACATGCATGTACCATCTTTAGAAATTTATTTTTTGAGGTGTTTTTCAGTTGAGAAAAGTACACGCTTTCCGTATTTTAAAAGTGTTTTTTCATTTTCGGTTTAAGCGCAAAATTATTTTTAACATAAGTATATTGCCTAGAGGCAATTCCAAATTTAGCCTACGCTCTTCCTTATTGGAAACTTGGGCACTCTATTCTAGGCAAGGATTGAATTAGGGTTTTATCTCTAATTTAGGTGCACCACTGGGATTGGTTACTTTTGTAAACCTTAGCCTTTTCTTTGTCTATAACGAAAAGGCAAGGTAGGAGTGTGAGACAATTCAGTTTTGAATTCTTGTTTTATGATACATCTTTTGAATGATAGAGATTGATGTGTTATTAAGTGAGGTGTATCTGCTTGTCATGTTTTCCAATTTACTATTTTTATTCAAATTTAAGTAAATGCAGTTTGTTATTTTGAGTTTTTCAAAAGAATTTAGTGTCTACACTTGTGAATACACAATTCTAGTGTAGAGCAAACTGGTGTACTATTTTAAACTCTAGTTTTTGAGTGTTGTTGATTCTACTGTTTGTTCGTAAATGCCCAACCCTTCTAGCACAACTTCTAGTTCCTCCTGCACTATGCATTCAAACCATAGGGTCATCCTTCTTGCAGCCTGCTTATAATACTCTCCATGCCTTTGCAGCATGCATGGTTTCTAAATTCTAGAACCCCAGTGCTTTCCAATGTATGCCCAAGACACCTGATCTTAAGACCTCTAGTCACTAAGCTCGACTACGAATCTAGAATGTAAGATCACATACATTGGCCTCTGTTGACAATGTGCAAATGAATACATAGATTAACCTAAAAAAATATTATGTATTAAAGAATCATAATACATTACAATTAAAGTTACATACCACAACACAACTATTTTTAGAGGATGCAAGTTACTCCATTTCATCTCTAATTCCAAGAACTTTGTAAAGGTACATTAAAAGTGTATCAACGCCCTCCTTCATTAAACGATCCAAATCCTTGTTTCGGGAAGCATGAGGTACCTGTAGAATGCCATGCCCTTATAGCTAGTTTCGATGTTGATTGGACATGTAGTCCTCGAGCCAACCCAGGTATGCACGCTCTACCTACTGCTGAAATAGATCTTGTAGAAAACTAGACCTATCTGACTGAGAGATCTATCTGACTAGGGGGGAACATCGCATATTACAAAACCAAAGGGTTGAGAAAGAGTAGCGGGAAACATACATGTAGTATACATCATATGGATAAGAACAACTTATATTTGATGGTCCCTACTATTATTAATTCATGTTGCTATCACTACCACCAAAAAGAAGATACTATAAAATCGTTCTCCGAAGACTGAAAAGTGCTAGTTTCGCTGGAAGGGCCTGATAAAGAAGCCTCGATCGGAATAACGTTATGGGGTAGGTAGAATAATGCCTCTGAAATCTACCAACTTTGAGATGCCATTAAAGCATAAATAAATATATTAACAAATGCTCTTCCTTCCTCTCAATACTATTAAATACCCTCCCTACACCTATGCTTATTAAAAAAAAAAAAAACCAGAGAAACTAGCTATGAGGCAAGTTAGTCAACCCAAAGAAATGACTCTTAAATACCCCTTTATGAAAAATACATACCATAACTTTTATGACACTTTGAGCGGCGAGGAACCTATCTTAAACGAGGATCAAACTATTCTCAATCCTCCTCCTTCTTGTGTCCTCAGAATGATCGATATATTTTAACTTGTGGTGCTCAACTTCAAAATGTATGTACTTGCTGCTTTATGAACACGACTTGGTATGAGTATTAGTTGTTGCAGCCTATTTGATACTTGTGCGAATACCTAAATGCCAAATTTACAATTTCTTTTAGAACTGTCACATGTTTTGATAGCATTTCTGGTAGCAAGAAGAAATTTGTTAATAATCTAAGGAATCTCCTCAATTTCTAGAGCTCGAGGAGTGGAAACGTCAGAATGATCTTTGACATTGGGTAAGAGAGTCTGTCCTCATAATTTTGTATCAGTTGATGAAACAAGGGCCTCGCCATTGGGTTGATAATCTGCAATTCATACACCCACTCAGTTGTCTCAATCCAAAATAACTGACACCAAAAATTTAAAAAAGCAAAATATTACATCCAGGAAAACAGTGATATAACATGAATATACAAGGGCAAGAGACTATAAGTTGTCACTACCTATTTTGCATTAGGATATACCATGGCCAACTAAAGACAATAAATATCAAACAAGTGGGTACATGAATTAATGGATAGAAATGCAAAGCATGGATATAGTTACCCACGTGGGAAACCCTTCTAGTATGCTAAATCTAAGAGAAGAAAACACATCCTCTCTCGTGGACAACATTGACAATGGGTTTCTAGGCCTCCACCTGCTCCTCCCTCCAAATTCCAGGCGTATCATAGTACCTCTCAGTTGCACACCTTATAATGTCCATCATCATTTGGCTTTCTAAAATGATCTAATTTTGACCTTTAAGACATCCATAACCAACACTTTGGGTTATAACTATTGTGACATATAAAATGTTAGCGTACCTTTGGGAAGATTCGGAGATGCCAACAACTTCTGCAATGAGAAGACCCCAAGGTTGGTTCTTTGGGAATAGTATAGGATTTTGTGCAGTTGGGACATGCAATTATAGGATCTCTTTCTGGTTAGCGGTGCCAAAACCACCCTGCCAATCTCCTCTCCAGTATTAGCAAACTCAACTTATGTTGTCAAAACGATACAAGGGGAATGCTTGTTTATGCCTAATTACTTATTTCATTTTACTATCTGTCCCAATTGAAATGATCTCACATAAAAATAATCTTTTTGCCACGACGATAGCTGATTGTGTGTTCCATACTTTTTTATTCCCTGCATTCCCAATTCATTCCTTCGCCAAATTAGGCACTAGAAGAGACGTCTTATTTGTCTTACCAAAGCATCCAATCTTATGAACAAAACCCTACCATGTGCTCCAACAGGATGGCTCACCAGAGAGTCTTCTCTGCAATCCAGATCTCAATTCAGACCTTAAAACCCCCTTTCTTAGCGATCTAGCTACCAAATCAAACCCCGAAACCCTCTCAACTGATATTTTCATATTGGGGCTAAACATTCTTTTGGCCATGGCCAAAGCTCCTTAGTAAAAATCAATTGGTTAATGGACTCCATTAAATACACATCGAACAGAAAAATAAAGCTACCCGCGAACACATCAACTTTATTTGATTCCTACGGTGCACATATGCCCTCGATCGCATGGCGCCCTAGACTTTTGGATCATATTAAAACATTCTCGTCCTATGTTTTTAGAGAATTTTATGAACCAACGCCATTCACATTTTCACACGAAGGCATGGGCAATGAATTTGAAGGATTCCATGAGAGTAAGAGAATATTCCCGTCTTTGGTGCCTAGATATAAAGAATTTGAGTGTGTGATATGGTCAGGATTGCTGCAGACTAAAATCAGGATGATTGTGAAGAGAATTCAGGATGTGTGGAGAAATTGGTTTCTGCATCCACCGTGAGCCCAGTTCCATCCCTCATTCCCTGGTTGTCCATCTTCATTGAAATCATTTCTGAGACGCCCAAATCATAGTGTTTTCAACTCATAATGAATAATGAGTACCATTAATGGATGACAAAATGTCAGTTAAGGGATCCCTTCAATGAGTAGTAAACTGCGAAAATTGTGTCTAGGATACTCAGAAGAGTGCATCTTCCAGGAAGGACATCGGGTATGGCGTTGTTGTATAGCCGAAAATTGGTGAGAGTAATTGAGGCCTCTGTGGGTGATAAAAGTGAAATTTGTTGATGAAAGAAAGTTTTCTTGCTGCCATCAATGTTCTTCTCAGTTTTTTTTCTATGGAAGTACAAGTGAAATGGGCTTTGGATAAAGAATATGTTAAAGATAAATTGCGGGCAATAATTTTTTTTTTAAAGACTTGGATTGAGTTGAGGTGGGCGTGAATTTCAAATTTTATTCTTTTAATATATGTAGAAAAATTTAGAGATTTTCTATAAATTCTAGTTAAAAGTGGTGTCTTTTATGGTGAAGTTGGAGGAATTGCATCCCTCCATAGCTCCTTTCTGGGCATTACTGAAATGCTCATTTCATAATCCAAGCTTTGTACCTTTTCATTTTTTCAAAGTTCTTGGAAGAAATCCTGAAGTTTGAGTTGTAGATCTCTATTTCTTAGGAAAAAACAATAACATTTTTTGAGTGAGGGTTGATCTCACAATTCACTTGTGATGATGATGACGATGATGATGATGGTTAACGTCCACTGAGACCAAATTGGTCTATCGGACCTACAATTTTCTTAATTTTTACTTGTCTGGCTCCTCGTCTTTCTTGGCGAGATTGGTGTTGTAGCTTTCTTTCTTTTCTCTACGGTCTTCCAACTTCCTTTGTCTTGCATCTCCTTCATCTCTTCTGGTTCTTGGGACATTGGTGTCTTAGCTTCGCGATCTATAGTCGGAGAAGAAGTTTGGTTTAGGAGATCTGCTTTTCTGTTAAATGAAGATTTATTTTCTGCGGTATTCAAATCCTCATAACTGTTGATTTGTTGGGGCGGGCTTTCTCCTTGCTTGCTTTGAGAGTTGTTTCCTTCTTCCTTGATTTCTTGTGACTCAAAGTTTTCTCTAGAATATTCTTCTTTGATGACAGTGTAGTGTTCTTTTTGTGCTCCTTCCCACCATGTAGATCTGTGGTGGTTTTTTCTAGCAAAATTTTTCTCAGAGGCTTTTGGGCAATTTTTGGCTAGATGCCCCGTCTCAAAGCACGATCGACATCTGAAGAGGACACTTTCATAATCAAGCTTCTGGTTCCACACATAGTCTTTACTTGTTAGGTTTATTTCAGCTGGGAATCCGGCGCTGAAATCCATTTCCACACAGATGCGTGCATAGGTGGTTCTGGCATATTCCTCTGTTTCTGGGCACCTGCAGTAAAATTTCCCAATTGCATTTCCGATGGCTTTTAGCGAGGAGAGATTCCAAAGATGCAAGGGTAGGCTTGTCAATCTCACCCAAACTGGTGCTGAGGTTATCACTGCTGTAGAGGGATCGAATGATGGGTTCCATGGCTTCATGAATAGGCCTGATTTTTCCCAAAACCAAGGGCTGGAATCTAGAATACATTGTCTGCTTTCAGGATTTTCAAAATCTACTATAAAGAAACCTCTAGCGCAGGGGTAGATATTAATTTCATCAGAAATGATAGGCTTCCATACCTCCAAAATCCAATTGTGGAGTGCTATCAGCCGCGGCCAAAAACCATTGAACCGGAAAATTAGGGCACTTTCGGAGAACTTCAAAGCTTCATCGAGTGAGTCCTGGACCACTTGGATAGTGGGAGCTGGGGCTTCACTCATGATATGGGCAGGAGATTGCCCTCCAGAGGCGGATGAGCCACCAGTGATTTTTGCAAAGCTCGGAGCCATATTTTACGCAGATCTGCACCAGATCGAAAGCCAAACCGCAGATCTGAAGAGATACGAACGTCCCACTCAACCGCATATACTGAAGAGATACGAACCGCAGCTCAAACCGCAGATCTGAAGAGATACGCAGCTCAAGCCGCAGATCTGAAGAGATACGAACGTCCCACTCAACCGCAGATACTGAAGAGATACGAACCGCAGCTCAAACCGCAGATCTGAAGAGATACGCAGCTCAAACCGCAGATCTGAAGAGGAACCGCAGCTCAAACCGCTAGATCCCTTCACGCTGCATCCATTCATTCGCCCTGCGTCCAGTGAAGTGCAAGGAAGGCTCTCCCCAAGTTTTACGCAGATCTGCACCAGATCGAAAGCCAAACCGCCAAGATTGGACCGACCTCAGCGATCCGCGGCGGAAGAAACCAACCAATAGGAGAGCAATTAATTCAATCTATGAATATAAATTGCACTTCTCCTTCCGAATAATTCATAGTTATTCCAGATTTTCGCAGAAAGAACTTGTTTGCCGTGAGAAGTTCGACGATCTTACAGCGATTTGCAGTATCAATGGCTCCTCCCAAGGGTGAGAAGAAGCCTGCCGAGAAGAAGCCGGTTGCAGAGAAATCTCCTGCGGCCGAGAAGAAGCCCGCGCCGAAGGCCGAAAAGCTGCAGATATATATAAAATAAAACATAATTAAATATGTATACGACCTTCCCCAATTCACCTCCACATCTCTAGGGATAAATTTCAACAAGGGGCGCTCAACGAATCCAGAAGCAAAAAAACCGATGTTGAATGCCCATCTATGATTGAAATTACTGAATAGTCATTAACTGTACCAACTATTATCGAATTGTCAAGCCATGTCATGGTCAACACACCTTCTATCCCTGGAATCTTTTTGACTTTCATGTTACCAGAAATACCGAAGTCATTCATGACCAAGCTTGATTGTTTATGCCTAATTACTTCTTTCATTTTATTATCTCTACGAGTTGAAAGGATCTCACAAAGAAATAATCTTTTTAAGTTTAATTGAAGTTGTGCCAGTTTTCTCCTTGACTAGTCGTGGTTTTCATAGGGATGACCCCTTGATTTTGAGATTGAATTCATAAGGCTTGGAGAAACACAAAATGACTTTGGGACCCTGCCCTTCACTTTAACAAAAAGTGGAGAAGCTGATACATGGAAGGATTGTTGATGAAACCTGAGAGAAATTTAAATCATCATAATTATGCCAGTATAATGTCTCAAATCAATGTTGAATACAATTACACAATACAATCTACATCCATTCTAATTTCCTCAAGATTTAAAATTATATTGCAGAGGTTAAAGGTTAAAGAGAGTAGGGTCTTACGGATGCATAGAGTGGAACCAGCTATCCTCCTTGAGAATTGAGTACCAAAATTTAAACGGTAGATGATAATTGTAATGAAATTGAAAAGGGTTTTTACTGGTCTTCTTTGTTGGATCTTCCCTCTAGAGCTAAATCCACCCACATGGGGGCCTCTATTTCCACCTGCAACAGTTCACATTGTCCAATAAAAAATTGTATAAATATTTAAAAACACAAGGTCATGTTTGCCGATAAAACCTTGCGCCTCTCTAAATGCTAGAATATGTAATAATGATTGATTAAGAATAATTATATACATTACCATGAATGCCCAGGAATGGGATGATCTAGACTTTCCCTTACTAGTTGATTGACATGCTTTGGCAATTTTCAGCGCCATAGATTTTTGGATATTTCTGATGTTTGAATTTGAACTTGCTTGCACCTCATACAATAGCTTAAACCTCCAATTATTTTGTGGTTTTCCAGTGTATGATGTTATTTGTAAAAAACATTGCCCATTAAATTCATTAGGAGTTCCACCATGGATTTTCCACAACAATGTGGATATCTAGATTTTGAATGTAATTTTTATCAGAACAAAATACAGAACAGTAAGATTTTTGGGTTTGGAAAAGAGAAAAAATTGAATTGGGGATTTAAAAACACTATTGATCATATGATATCGGTCTAAAACAGGTATATGAGCTTCGAAAAATAGGACTAGTTTGATGGTTTTGGGTAGTGAAAAATTATCTCATGGTGGGAGATTTTGGTTCGATGAAGCTTTGGTATTTGATTTGTATTTTATCTATTTAGATTATTTCATTAAGAATGAGACACATTTCAAACATTTTTTTTATTTAATGTAAAGTAAAAGCAAGAAGTTTATTATTATAGAAAAAGTTTGATTTAATGATGAAATGTTGAGGAAGTTTTCATCATTGAGTAATGTTTAATTATGTTGAGTGTTGTTGTTAGGGCCTAAGTTGGGTGTTGCTCTAATCGAGGCAAGGTGACATCCTCATTGCACCATTTTTTTATTTTTATATCACAAATAAACCAATGTTATGGAGGAGTTGGTAGAGGGTTGAGCAGTGGACCAAGGCTTCAACGAAACCAACTTGGTTGAAAAAAAACCAATATTTGGAGTTTCCGCTTAGGCGCATTGGTTTTACACAAGGATGGCTTGGTAAATGGGTGCCATGAAGGGTGCGACATGACCAACCATCCCAACTTCCCCAAGTGAGGAAGAACTAAGTTGGGTGAGAGTGCACATAAGCTCGGTGGCACGAGTGCCACAAAGGCTGGCACGACTAAGGAGCACACCCCCAATAATGAATCCGAACGAGTTAATGGAGTGCCAATAGATCTAATGCATGGTGAAGTTGGTGTGTTTGGACCAACAAGGGTGGATGAACATGGAATGCGTTGAACATTGGAGGTCCCCCCAAACCAAAGTAGTGTTGTGGAAGAGACGCTCGTAGAGACAAGATGACCCAACTGAATGGAAGGGTCACAAGGCATAAGCTAACCAAAAGGGGTGAAGTCGCATATATATAAAGGACACACACGATGGATGGGGAGAAGAACAACACATCAAATATACAAGTCAAGGGACAATTGGGAAAGTCATAAGGTGAAGAGGAGCAGCCAAGCATTAAGAGGAAAAGACGATTCGAGGTAGAAAAAACCAAGAGCAAGGGAGCTCGGGTGAGTTTTCACTTGGCATACAAACCAAGCAAGTTGAGAAGGAACTAAAGGGAGCCACGAGTAGGGTAGAGACGACTCATTGGGTCAGTTAAGCCGAGCGGGACAAGTTTCTAGGCAAGTAAAAGTTTTATTGGCTTATTTGTTGTATTAAGGGTTAATCCTTTGTATTGGACCCTCTTGTAAAGAAGTTTTACATTGTTTAGAAGGTTGAAGGGTTGTTTCATGCAAATTGTGTATTGTGATGATGATGTTGTTAATAATGTAAATTATTTACATGTATTTCACATGAATGTAAGTTAATTGAAGTATTGTGACAATAATTTAAAATATTAGGGGAAAAGTAATGAAAAATATATTTAGGGGCAATAATTTAAAATCCCCCTCCAAAAGACATGAGAAAACACTTTTAGAGGCAGTTGTTAGAAAGCCCCCTGAAAAAATTCAAATTTTCATGACTTTTGGGGGGGTTTCAAAAACCGCCCCTAAATCCCTAAAAACACTTTTAGAGGTGGTTTTGTCAAGACTGTCACAAGCCAAACCACCCTTAAAGGCCTTTTTATAGTGGCACAGGTGTCAATATGTGCCAAGTGCCAAGTGTTAGTGCATTCTAAGTGCCAAATCTTCCTATGTTACTTCTCTCCTACTTTCTAATAATTGATCTCAAATAAATTTAGTCTTAAAGCATGTTAAACCATGCCAAAGCATACCAAGGCATCTCAACACATGTCATACATGCTAAGACTTTCCAAGTGCCAATGTGTGTCAGGGAGTGTTACGCATGATATGGAGTGGCAGGGCATGTCGAAGAGTGCTAAGGTGGGCCAAAGAGTGCCAATGCATACCAAAGAGTGTTAGGGAGTATTAGGGTAACACAAGGGAGTACTAGCTAGTAAAAATTCATGGAAATGAATGAATATTGAGGAGTGTTAGGTCTCTCTCATTAATAGAATTGGTTGAGCTTGATTATGTATTAAATAATATGGTTCCTACACACACTAGTCAAACTTCATCTATAGGGAATTTGCTAGATAATAAACCTAACATAGATGAATCATGTATTGACTCATAGGAAATTTGTATTCCCATTGCTTGAGGGAAATGATACACACTAATTATTTCTTAACAAATTGATTGACTCTAACCACTATAGCCTCAAACACATAATGAAAAAGTATCCATAATGATGGTCTTAAATCATTATCTTTGGACAAAAAATACATCAACAACCACGTAGCATCATCAAAAACTCATTGGAATGATCAATTATGATGAACATTTTTTGATCATCACCAAAAGTAACCAAAAATATCATGGGTGAGGGTCAATAAAATGTCGTCACTAGAGGTGTCACCAAAGAGAGAATTAATGACAGGCCTTTAATGACCCTCACCAAAAGTGTCATTGAAAATGGCTTTGGTGACAAACCTTAAAGGATTGTCAATATATGCACTTACAACAACGCTTTTTTAAGCACTGCCACCATATGCAACATTGGTGATGAACCTTAAATATCCATCATAGGCATGACCCTCACCAATGACCTTTTTTGTTGTAGTGTGTATTATTATAATACTTGTTAGGTAGTCATATTTTTGTTCATAGACTAAATTAGTCATTCATGCTAATCATTTTTAGTTGTATTACTTATTTGTTAGTCATATATTTTAACCCAAGACTAAATTAGTCATTTATGTTAGTCGTTTTGGGTTAGGTCACTTAAGATTACTCATTATTTATTGTATTTCACTTGGAAAATTTGTCATGACTAAATTTTTTAGTCACCTAGTCACTAATTTCTCATTTTCTACTAGTGCAATGAACACATCATAACATGATTTACCGTGATCTCCACCCGATCACTATGCAAACATAATGAACACATCATAACAGGATTTACCGTGATCTCCACCTGATCACTAGGCCAAACAAGCATGGATGCCACCGAATTTCTCCACCTACAACGTGAGGAATTTTCATGTCTCCTAGTCTCTCAAGCTTTACCGCAATCCAAACTCAGAACACTAGGACCTAAATCGAGACCCACTCTCCAAGCTTTACCGCATATCCCAAACCCGAGATTACTAGGCCCAACGGAGAGAAAACCACCTCTTGGCTTTACCGTATATCTTGTCATTCACCGGCAAGGATTCCTAGGCCATCCGAGGCAACACAAAATCTGGATTTACCGCAACCCATAATTTGGTTCAGGGGTTACTAGGCCATGTGTTTTATCATTTCAAAGATCCACCTCACTCAGCTTTGAATCCATCTGGTAATCTAGCTCAATCAAAACATGAGAACCCCATCACACCATGGCTATCCGGAAATGGCAAGGCTAGGCTGAAAACACTGTCACACCTGGGAAAACCCATGCCATGATAGAAAAGAACCACATGAAATCCCATGCATGCCAAACATCGCAAGGAAAATACACATGAAAGTTGGTACCTACAATGAATCATGTTGTAAATGCTTGATCCTACCTTTCCCTTCTTGACCTTTGCTTCCTCTTGCCTTCTTTTCCTTTCTTGCTCCAATTCCAAAGTGTTCCAAGAAAACTCTAAGTGTCCAAGAGTGAGAGAGAGAGAATAATGAGAGAGCTCCAAAATTGAACTAGCAAAAGGTTATACTAACCAAGATTTCCCACTGATCCTTAGAAGCCTTTTTATCCATGAGGCCTCTATTTTCTTCATTTTCCAACATTTTCTTTCAATTTCCACCTCACATGCAACCTGTGGCCTTTCAACTTCCTTTTCTCCCAAATTCCATTATTTTCATAAATAAAATGCCAATTAATGCCATTTTCATTTCCAAAGCCTTAGCCATTGCCTTTGCCAATTTCCTTAGCCATAAACAACCAAATGAACACCCCTTAGGATGTATTGCCCAACATTTAGCTTGGAATACGTGTCCCATCAATGGTGGTCTTATACATTTTTACACGGAATTTTACCAGGGTTGTTACAGAACCTTCCCCCCTGGGGGACACTGTCCTCGGTTTTCAATGACACTTATAACCAACAAGACTACTCAAAACAAAACATACTGGCCATGGAGCTTTATAACACAACTCGTTGCATTATTTACAATGAAAGACCTGCTCAAAAGCAAAACATCATGACAACATGACTAGATAACAACCATACCACATACTAGAGCTTCATAACACAGCTCATTACAATATTTACAATAACCACATATACACATATGTACATTTGCTAAACCATCAAATAAAAGGATATGATGCCCATATCCATCAACAAGGTAATCTAGAGGATCACACCTCCACCCTCAAAAGTAGTACCAGGATTCACCTCCTTCCCAAGAACTCCAAAATCCACTATCACAGTCAAAGTTGCATCCAATGTACAGTGCTACAATCCTATGCCACTTGTCCTCTTAGTGTACAGTTATCGACTCATTATTCCAGGGCACACTACCAATGTGCATATGATTCCATGTGGCAATTCTCATGACCAAAAAAAATATAGCCACGACCTTCCCTTCACTACTACACAGTCCCTCGGCAAATGCGATCACCCCTTTCATGCAATCACTCACCTTCCAAGTTCCCCGGTATCCCCTATCGCAAGCAATCCATCCCTTGGAAAGGCTTCCTCACATCAGAAGGTCAAACAACCAAGGCATATCCCTGCCTTAAAACCATCATACCATTCATAACATGCTCATGGCAATCAATGGACACTATTGGGTACCAGTGTCCCACATTGGCACTGCTCATGAAGCACTTTACCAGCATACTGCTGCATGTTCCAATTTCTTTCACTGCTGCTGCTAATTCTTGCAATCGATTTCAACCATCCAACTAAGTATTTATGTGCTTCCTGTACTAAGCACATAACTTCCATTAGATTCAAAATAAATTGAAATAACTTCAAATCATACCTCATTGGTAGCTCATCAATAATGTACACTTGCAATCCTATTCGCTTCCTGTCATAACAAATCAAACTAATTGTTTGATCAAAACATCATGTACAAACATATCACGTCAGGTTAGCTCAAAACATAACTATCATAGATCAACATCATATATCACATGTAACCGTCATAAACTAGAATCATAGATCACATATAATCATCACATACCATAATCATAAATCACATGCATAATAAAACTAAATAAAATGTTGATACTTATCCTTTCATCAATCCTTAACTTCTACCTTTATCTTTATTCCGTAACCACTCTGGATCGGTTGCCACGCTAGAAAAATACCTAGTGCCTTCTCCTAAAACAAGTGCACGTACACATAGTGTGAATCACACACATACATCTACACACGTCATACAACACCATGCAATACATGCATCTACACCAATACCATATGTACCACATGTACACTACAACCACCTACACAATGTGTGTATAGCATCACATGTACATAGTACCACCTGCACAATGTGTACACAGCACAACATGTACATTGTACCATTGTACAATGTGTACACAATACCACATGTACACAGTACCACACACATGACATGTACATGACACCATATGTACACAACGCCACATGCACGACATGTACACAACACCACCTACACACAACACCACTTGTACAACATGTACACAACACCACATGCACACAACACCACTTGTACAATCATGCACACAACACCATATGTACATAGTGCCACATGTACAACATGCACGCAACACCACCTGTACATAGCACTGCATATCCAACATGTACATAGCATCATCTATACACAACACTACATATCCAATCATGTGCACAACACCATATGCAATATTCGCACAACACTATATGTACCATCATGTACATAACACTGCATAAACAACATGTACACACACTATATATACACAACATTGCATGTGCACACATCATAGATGCAACATGTACAACATATATAGCATATGCACAACAATAGTACCACACATCCAAAACCACATTGTCCTTACCAAGAAACCTTGCTTCCAGTGTCTTATCCATGCTTATCCTAGCATGTCACAGACCACACTGCTTTCATTTTGCTGATGTATCCCTCAGTATAACTTGTCCATAACATAATCATAATATAATCACATAATATCAAATCATAACCATATGATATTGACCTTGTATATTTGTCATGACTACTCTTCTCAATTGATTCCTCATAGCCTGGGACATCTTCGTGCCATTCACCTGCGTAAGCAATCATTTCGCCACAAGAATGATTCTTGATGATCTGTCAGAGAGTGTACATGGATACATACATACATATATATACATATAAATGTTAGTGTTAATAATCATGATCCATGATGACCCTGTCAGACATGACATCCATACATACATGCATGTATACACATATAGACATCAACATAATCATGGTCACCACATAATTAAAATATCTCAAGGTCAAGGTTAAGAAAATTCCATTTATGCATGCAACAAATGCGCAACATCAAGAACAATAATTCCCAATATAGCTAAGGTATATGACACCTCAAATCTATTCATCTTTACCTTTTCTAGTTACCTTTATCATGTATGTACTGCCACCGTCCATTTACCAGAATGGACCCAACCAGTCCAATCGATTTTCATAGTCTTACCTTCTACTGCGCTTACTCATGCACCAAGCTTCATCCATGTCTTACATTACTTGTCATGTACCACATAGCTCTCCCCGAGCTCCATCAACTTTCCTCTTTTCCAACCAATTCCCAAGACTCAAAACATAAAAGGCAAGCCAAGAAACAAACAAGTAGAAGATCATGAAAACCAGTAACAACAATACGACACCACAACCAAAGTGGCATGGCCATGCACAAGAAGCGACAAAACCGCAGTCAAGCACAACAAATCACCGAAAGACCAAAAACAATCAACGGACACCATGACTCAATCCCCATGGTTCCTAGGAAAACTCAACCTGAGCCTTCTTCAAGATTTCATGGCAATTTCTTTTGCCATGCAACTCCCTACATCATACTGCCATCACCACATAGCTGTTAGTGCATAAATAAACATAACAGTACACCAGTTACCTCATATTGTTGTGCCAACCACGTTGCTTACAACTGAACACATCCACACCATCTCTCAAGGGACTCCAATCCTTTGACATATCCACCTGTAACTATAGACTAGCTAATATACCTGTCAAGTACATGTTCATGAATATAATATGTATCCACATAATGTCAGACAAGATTAAGGTTAATAAAACTTTTTGTGTGCAAAGCAATCATTCGTTTGGAATTAGGGTTTCCAAGCATAGCCCAAGAAATTATTGCCCAACTCCTTTCTTTTACCTTTTTACCTTGTTGCAATCGAGGCTTGGTTATATAAACAAATCAACTATTACCTTGTCATGTTAATACCAAGCATGTTTCCTGCAAATGCTCCCACATGTCAACCACATGTTTAAAATATTGAGACAATAATATATATTAATTTGAAATAAACCTTTACCAAGACTAACAATCATGTCATAATCCATAGTCAACTCATAGCCATTAGACATAACGCTACAACCGTCACCTACTATACTCAAGTGCGTATCAACTATCTCAACACATATGTATAAGTACAACCATCTTAAAACAATATCATTTGAACACATACTCATATTATGCAATTCATCAAACATTCAACCAACTTGCAAACATACCATGTTAAATAAATCAACTAGACAACAAAATCAAACATTCAACCAACTTGCAAACATACTATGTTAAATAAATCAACTAGACAACATAATCAAACAGTCAAGTACAAAATATACTACATAAGCAAACTCATACCTTAATGTATCTTATGGGAGGCTATCTTGTCTCACAATCAATCCAGGTTATCACGATACAACTTCACAACATATCAACTCAAACATCATGATATCCATAACAATAACTAACTAACATGTTCACATCATAAGCTCATAAGAATTTGTCGTTCATGCATAACACTCACATATGTACAATCAATCTATATTAGTAAGAAACCATATCACAAATATGTCGGCTCCTAAATATCGCAACCATAACCATTTGCATAGGTCAAACCAGGTTAACACAATACATATAACATCAATATCTTTAATGTAATGAACATAACCATCACGCATATGACCAATCCAAATTACAACATCAAGATCTCAATGAAATTACCCTAATCATCAAGTTAATAGCATATAACAACAATAAGCTATATATCATGCTCATCAAAAACATATAATCTAATCATCAAGTTATCTAACATAAAACAACAATAGCAATGAATACAACCACAGGCTACTATCATTCTTGACTATCCGACACGTGCATATAACTACACTAATCAACTAACATCTATCATCAATGTAACCATAACATCAAAAGATATGTACATAAACCTAATGTATATAACCCTAATGCATAAAAAATTTATTAACTTACATACCTGCATGCCAACATACAATACATGTCTGACGATCTCCTCTTACCCCAATGGTCTAATGTTGCAACCTCATTATGATGATTTGCATCTCTTGCTCTATCTCAGCCAACACATTAACATCATAACAACCAATATCATCATGATGACCTAAATTGCATACCATGACTTCACAAGTCATGTTTGACCTACTATTCATGCATAACTATAACCAAGACCATACATGCATAACGACTGCATATAGACATATAACACATGAGTACAAAACCATATACACATCCTTCTAGCTAGAGTCCAGTCATCAATGCATGACCATATCAACTTCACAAACCATGACCTCATGCATGACAACAACCATTACTCCATTATACGCATTGCCACATGCAACCATCAACATGCATAAGCAATGCATAATCAACTACACATACGCATGAACACATGTAGTTGAGCATAAGCGATCAATTCTTGTAACCAACCTACAAGATTGATATATGTAATCAAACAACCAAAAATGCAACCTAACATATAAGGATTTAATCAAGATGCATATAATCATGTAACCAGTCATATACTCATGATGATGCATTCCACAAAATCAACATTAAATTCCTCATGACAACCTTACTACAACCATAATCAATCATCACGAAAATGCAACAAGCACATGAAATTCAAGTGTAAGAGACACACATGCAACTTACATGCAAGCATGATTGACACACACCACTCATCTAGTCCGAGAGTTGAACAATTCTCTGATACCACTCTATAACACCCTCCTCCCACATCCACCCAAGTAATCATGCCAACCGGGGAAAACATGAGACGAGAGGCAACTATGATCAAATTAGACCTCCTATCTGACCTTAAGGAAGTGGAATCGACAAAAACATCACACACAGTCATCCAACATCAGCTTCAGGATCCTCAAGAGACATGTCATCCACTCAGATAGCTTGTCCCTAGGTCCCACTATTGTTCTAGATCTCTTAAGCCACAATCGCTCTCATGCTATGGGCAAGGGAGTGACCAGAGACCCAAATTCACTCTCACAGGCTTGCCTGCCAGTGACCAAAGACCAAAGTTGCCAGTTTTGTGCTAGCGACCCCGAGATTTAAGCCACTTTTTCAGGCCCAGAGCCCAGGCCACTGCCCAGAATGGAGTGATAGCTTAGAATCAGTAAAAATATAGGGAAACAATGATGTAAAAGAAATAAGTTGAACAAGACCTTAATCAGACCCCTACTAGCCATGCCAGGCATTTCGTTAAACATATCATCAACATGTAACCTACAGGTGTAAACAACAGAATTAAGTGTAGGGATACCATACTTATCTGAGAATCACTATGAACCATTGTTCCCTCATGTAATTTGCTACATTATCATCTATTAGGCCATAGATACATTATCCATTCATTTCCAAGTAAAAACATGTTGAGAGCCATACATAATTGTTGTCATAAAACATACATATAACCAGCATAATAGGAATACAAATATCATAGACATATCAACCATGAAATCCACATATACATTGGTACATTTGCACATGAAAATCAAGGAAATGAATTTCTCATTAATGAATGCAATAAACCAACCGAAGATGGGACTATGACATTCCACCCGACCATAGAATGGCTGAGCCAAATATCTCTTCAGCCATTCACCCCCGTGACATATTCCAACCATGAATGTGGTACTCAACCAAAAGAACCAACCAGGGCATACCAAGGCTAAACCACCTCATCTTCATCAATAGAAACCAGGATTTATAGTAATCCATGCTGGATCACTGGGCCAACACAATGAACACATCATAACAGGCTTTACTGTGATCTCTACATGATCACTAGACCAACACAATGAACACATCATAATAGGATTTACTGCGATCTCCACCCAATCACTAGGCCAAACAAGCATGGGTACCACTGGATTTCTCCACCTACACAGTGAGGAATTTTCTTGTCTCCTAGTCTCTCAAGCTTTACCGCAATCCAAACCCAGATCATTAGGCCCTAAACCGAGACCCACTCTCCAGGCTTTATCGCATATCCCAAACCCGGGATTACTATGCCCAACAAAGAGTAAACCACCTCTTAGCTTTACTGTATATCATGTCATTCATTGACAAGGATTCCTAGGCCATTCGAGGCAACATAAAATTTGGCTTTACCGCAACCCATAGTCCGGTTTAGGGGTTGCTAGGCCATGTGTTCTATCATTTATTGCTCAACATTCAGCTTGGAATATGTGTCCCATCAACCGTGGCCTTATATATTTTTACATGGAATTTTTACCAAGGTTTTTACAAATTCAAAACCATACTCTAATGTGCTTGCTAAATGTGTTATTTATACATGTTAATTTGCACTCTTTTGGAGGCCGACTTGATGCAATTTGTTTAAATTGTACTATTTTCTAAGTTGACATAAAAATAGGGTTTCCCCATAATAATTTTTCCAAATTAGGTTCTTCCCCTAACATTTGAAATCAATGGAAACATTTCAACAATATCCCCATTTTTCATTAATGAGAACCCTAAAAAAAATTGGAAAAGGGTTGTGGAACTCTGCCTATCTGCTAACTCTCACGTCTGCAACTTATCCTTTGTCCGCAATTTCATCTTTTGTTTGCAACTTCTTCTTTTTATGTAACTTCTTCTTTTTCTGCAACTTCTTCTTTTGTTTGCAACTTCTCCTTTGTCTACAGCTTCTCCCCTTTTGATATCAATAGCAAAGGGTTTCTCCCCCTAAACTGATGCTTCTCCTCATCTGCAATGTTTCCCTTTATTTCATAAATCAAGACCAAGATGTTGCTCCCCTTGAGCTTATGATTCTTTTTACTCATGGAATGAGAGAGATGTCACTCCTAGATTCTACCTTAGATATTCAAATGTTCCTTTAAGAAGTGGTTTGGTGAAGATATTTTCTATATGTTCTTTAGTAGCAATGTATTCCAGGTGGATATTATGATCAACAACCTATTCTCTCATGAATCGGTATTTGATTGGAATATGTTTTCTTTTTGAATGCATGACATGGTTCTTTGAGATATGGATTATGCTTGTATTACTAAAGATAATTGATATAGGTTGACCATAATCTATCTTGATATCTTTCAAAGTATTCTTCATCTAGAGAACCTGAGTGCAAAATGTTATTGCTACAATATATTTAGCTTCAGTTTTGGATAGAGATATTGAAGTTTGTTTCTTGCTCAACTATGATACCAGAAAATTTCCCAAAAATAATTCTCCATCACTAGTGTTTTTCTTTTCATCAACATTTCCTGCCCAATCTACATCAGTATATGCTATTAAGGTGAAATCTTTGCTTCTCGAGTAGCAAAAGCCAAATTCCATAATCCCCTTTAAATATATGAAAATTCTCTTCACTTCTTGCACATGTCTCTCCTTTGGTGCAAATTGAAACCCTACAACCAACACTACTGCTTGCATGATATCAGGTCTTGATGTTTTCAAATATAATAAGCTACCAATCATTGATATGTATAAGGTTTGATTCACATATGAAGATTCATCATCTTTATTTAACTTGCATCCTGTGACCATGGCAGTGTTGATAGGTGCACAAATTTCCATTTCAAGTTTCTTCAAAATCTCCTTAACATATTTGTTTGCAGAGATGAATATACCTTTACTTGATTGAACAACCTATAACCATTCCAAACTCTTTCCACATCTTCATTGCAAACCATTGGCTCATTGTGTCGATATCACTCCCAAAAATGATATCATCCATACAAGCAACAATTTTCAACAAAATTTCATTATTTCTTTTGATGTAAAGGTTGTTATATGTTGCTCGTATTTTGAATCCTTGTTGTTATAAATATTTTTCAAGCCTTGAGTACCAAGCACTAGGAGCTTGCTTTAGTTCATAAAGAGATTTCTTCAATATGCATACATAATATTCATTTTCTAACAATTTAAATCCTTCTAGTTGTTCTACATATACCTCTTCTTCTAAGTCTTCATTAAAAAAAAAGTTATCTTGACATCCATTTGATAGACTATGAAATTTCTAAAACATGAAAATGCCAACAAAATTATGATTGCTTCAAGTCTTACAACTGAAGAAAAAGTTTCATCAAATTCAACAACCAACTTGTACATATCCTTTATAAACCAATCTAGTTTTATTTCTTACAACTTGTTTATCCTTATTCAACTTGTTCTTGGAAACCCATTTGATGTCAATTACATTCTTATCTTTTGGTCTAGGCACAAGTTCCCATGTTACATTTTTTCTCAATCTAATTTAGTTCTTCCTGCGTAACATTAACCCAATGCTCATTCATTTGCTTGTGAAAAATTCTCAGGTTGTATTTTGGATAATAAGGCAAATTTTTCATGTTTTGGTGTGCTTATCAGTCTCCTAGTTTGAACCCCTGAATCTTTGTCACCAAATTTTTTACTTTTTTGGACGATTTTGTTAGGTCCCTATAATACTAGTGTATTCCCTCATTGTTATTGTTAGTGTAGCCCCCTTATTGTTATTGTTGTTCCCATGTAGTCCCCATATTGTTATTATTGTGAACCATAGAAGCCCACTATTGTTATTGTTGTGCCCTTACATTATTATTGTTATGTCGGCTCTGATTATATTGTGACCCTTGTGCCCTTACATTATTATTGTTATGTCGGCTCTGATTATATTGTGACCCCTTAGACTCCTATATATAGAAATGAGGTTCTATCATTTGAATCATCCAAGAATTGTTCATTTTGTGTAATTTAAAGGAGGTTCCCCCTCAAAGAGGATAATTTTGAAGTCTTTGATCTATCTCTTCTTCCATTTTGCGAGTTGGTAGCATAACATTTGGTATCAGAGCTTTGGATTCTAGGGTTTCGCTGCTTCAAACAAGTCATCGTGGAATTTTCACTATAATTTTTTTTTACAAAGCTTCAGAACCTAAAATTGAAACCACGTGAAGCCGAAATCTTGGTGAACCTCGTGTATGAATTTCAAATCTTGTCTCACTATTTTTTCGGAGATATGATCCAAGGAAGTTAGGGTTTTTGTAGGCTACAAAATTCCATCTCAAACAGGTTACCTTGGGAAAATCGTCATAACTTTCTCTCTGAGCATCATATTTAAATTTCATAAAAAGTTAAAGAAGAGGATGGACTGTAGTTTGTTGTGTATCATTTTGAGGGCCGAAGGTCGAAACAGTGACATGTGGCACTTCGTACAAGTTTGCTCGACTGAACTAGTATATAATCAGGCCATCGTGGGAGATTGGGCATAACTCTTTCTTGAAGAATCCAATCTCGATCAGACTTATGGGGTTGGAAAGAGGACTCATAGGGCTACCACATGATGCAATTTCATACCTTGGATATCCAAAATTAAAGAGATACAACAGATTTAATATCGAGCTCCTATTAAGAGAAAAAAAAAGGTGTGTAGTTTTTAAAATTTGCATAAGTTTTGTTTGAAAAATTAGTTTGGATTGATTCAAAGAGCATAGTGAAGCATAATTACCATTAATTGATGCCTTGAAGAAAGAAAATGGAAACACCTAGTAAGAAACCCGAAAGCTCTACTATGACACATGAAGAAGAGGAAGAAATGTCACATGATATATCAAAATTGCGAGACCAAGTACAACAAATTTCACTCTCACAAAAAGTAATGGAAGCTAATATCGATGGTATAGAAGCAAAACTGAAAGGAAACGTTGAAGATTTGAAGAAAGACTTGAAAAAGTTGCTACAGTAAATTCTTCTTAATGGAAAAAAGGTAGTAGAGGAAACTCATGATGAGAACAAAGGAAACGTTAATCATGATTTCATAGACTCTAACGTTGGATTGAAGACCCACCATATTCCAAATATCGATATGAGTAAGTTTGATGGAAAAGATCTCGTAACATGGATACTATAGATGGAGCAATATTTTGATCTCCATAATGTGCAAAACACACAAAAGGTACACATTGCAACTTTATATTTAGAACCCAATCAGTTTGTATGGTATGATGGCTTTGCTCTCGTAAACAAATGGTCACTTGGTCAATTTTTATGGAGGAAATGATAGACATTATGAGGATATAAAGAGAAACACCTTCTTTAGACGATTGATAAATCTCAAACAAAAGGGTTCAATGGTGGAGCACATTGAGGACTTCCAAAAATTGAATATAAGGCTAAATGATATTCCAGAGGAACATAAGATTGATGTCTTCATAGGGACTTTACAGGATAACATGCAACATGAGGTTCGCCTTTGGGAACCTGATTCATTAGAGAAGGCGTTCATGTTGGCAAGGAAAATTTAAAGCAAATTTATGACAATAAGGAAGTATACCACTCACAACTATAAAGATGGAAGTGTTGTTTCTCATAGCCTTCCACAACCTACAAGGTTGACACCACAACAATTGGAAGAAAAAGGAGAAAAAGGGCTTTGTTACAGTTGTGATAGAAAATACACTAAAGGTCATAAGTTTGCTAAGAAGAAATTAATTTAGATTGATTGTGAAGAGGAGGAAGAAAATGAACAAGAAACGTCAAAAGAAGAGGATATACACCAGGAACCAACCCCAGAGAAAGAACAAATGCATCGGACCATATCTTGTAATGCATTGTAGGAATTACCACTCCTCAAACTCTCAAGATATGAGGACATATCAATAAGAAAAAGTTAATAGAGTTGATTGATTTGGGTAGTACACATAATTTGATTCATTGTAAGATAGCTAAGGAATTGAATTTCTTCCTATATCCAACACCAGAGTGTTAAGTGATGGTTGCAAATGGAGGAACCATAAATTGCTTTGGAAAGTGCCATAATATCAAGCTATCCATGGGAGAATATGTATTGAATAGTCCAATGCTTTCCATTCCAATGGGTGGTGTTGATGTTGTATTAGGAGCCCAATGGTTGCAATCTTTGGGTATGATAGCTTTTAATTTTCAAGAACTTTTCTTGATTTTTTTTTGGGAAGGAAAGGAAGTTGAATTAAGGGGTATCTCAAGGAATGCAGGAAAGATAACCAGCTCTAATGGCATGACAAAGCTTCTAAATAAATAACAACGGGGCGTAGTTGCACAATTATTTTCACTAGAGGTTCAAACATCGAAATCATCTATTTCTCTAGATCTCCAAAAGTCTTGGACAATCATTCCAAGGTATTTGAGACTCCAAAAGGCCTCCCACCTATTCGTGATCATGATTATGTTATTCATTTGATTCTAGGAAGTGTTCCTCCAAACATCAGGCCTTACAGATATCCCTATGCCCAAAAGAGTGAAATTGAACGTATGGTTGCAGAAATGCTAGAGGCTGGTATAATTCAACCTAGTCAAAGTTCTTTATCTTCTCCAATAATATTGGTGCACAAGAAGGATGGATCATGGCAAATGTGTCTGAATTATAGGGATCTCGACAATCTCACTATTAAATATAAATTTCACATTCATGTCATTGATGAATTACTGGATGAATTACATGGAGCAATTTACTTCACCAAGTTGGATCTTCGTTCAGGGTATCGTCCACTATCCATCACATCATCTTTAAGAGAAAATTCTAAGGTTCAAGCAATAGAAGATCACATCGAGCATCAACAATAAGTTATCCAACTCTTAAAGGATAATCTCACTTTTGCGCAAAATAAAATGAAACAATAGGTAGATCACCATCTCAACAAAATAGGTTTTGATGTAGGTGACTGGGTGTTATGAAACTAGCTCACAAAAATATAGAAAACATTGATCAATGACTTCAAAATTAGCCTCTTCGAGGGGACAAACTCCTTTACATTACACAAATGAACAATTATTCGATGATACAAATGACAAAACATCCTTTCTTTATATAGGAGTCTAAGGGGTCAACAAAATAATCAACGCCGACATAACAATAATAATATAAGGGCACAACAATAACAATAGTGGGCTTCTATGGGGCACAATAATAACAATATGGGGACAATAGGGGCACAATAATAACAATAAGGGCTACAATGACAATAGTAATGGGGGAATCACTAGTATTATAGGGACCTAACATTCCCCTCTCCTTCAAAAAAGTATTGTCCTCAACGCTTGAGTAGTTTTGGATGCTTCTGTATAAAATTCTCATCCTCCCATGTGGAATCTTCAGCGGGTAAGTTCTTCCACTTGATGAGATACTCCGAAATTGATTGATTTCATAGTTGTCGAGTTCTTGTTTCTGTGACTTCTTCAGGTTCCAATATGATTTTTCCTTCCTCGTCAAGTTCTGGCAATATTGTTTGAACTGGGAGCTTGTCACCTATAACCTTCTTTAAGCATGAAACATGGAAAAATGGGTGCACTCGGGAAGCTGCATGAAGCTCCAATTTGTATGCCATAGTACCAATCTTTTGCAACACCTTGTATGGACCATAATACTTTGGTGATAATTTATTATCCTTCTTAGCTTGCTTGAGGGACATTTGTTTATATGGTTGTAGCCGTAGGAATACCTAGTCACCTACATCAAAACTTCTTTCGCTGCGATGTTGATCTACCTGTTGTTTCATTTTATTCTACGCCAAACTGAGGTTATCCTTTAAGAGTTGGAGAACTCATTGTTGATGCTCAATGTGATCTTCCACTGCTTGAACCTTAGAATTTTCTCTTAAATATGATGTGATAGATGTGGATGATATCCATAAAGTGCCATAAATGGGGTCATTTTTGCTGCAGTATGGAAGGAAGTGTTACACCACCATTCAGCCAGAGGCAACCATTTGACCCATTGTATCTGTTTATAAGAGACAAAGCAACGAAGATATCCTTACAAACATTTGTTTACTATCTCAGTTTTCCCATCAGATTGAGGATGATAATATGAGCTATGAGCTAACTGAGTACCAAGACAAGAAAATAATTCTATCCAAAAATTTCTAGTGAAAATGGGATCTCTGTCGCTTACAATAATATTTGGGTTTCCATGTAGCTTTTGAATTGTTTCCATAAATGCAGTAGAAACTGTACTGGCTTTAAATGGATGAGATAATGCACAAAAATGTGCATACTTGGTAAGTCTGTCAACTACCATCATGATGACACTCTTTCCTTCGGACTTGGGTAAATGTTGGGTCCCTATAATACTAGTGATTACCCTATTACTATTGTAGTTATACCCTTATTTACATTGTTGTGCCCCTGTTGAATCCCTATAATACTAGTGATTACCCCATTACTATTGTAGTTATACCCTTATTTATATTGTTGTGCCCCTATTACCCCCATATTGTTATTTCTGTGCCCCATAGAATCCCTCTATTGTTATTTTTGTGGCTTTATATTATTATTGTTAGGTCGGCTGGATTATATTGTGACTCCTTAGACTCCTATATATAGAAAGGAGGTTTTGTCATTTGTATCATCCAAGAATTGTTCATTTATGTAATGTAAAGGAGGTTTCCCCCTCGAAGAGGCTGAATTCTAAGGCGTGGATCTATCTTTTCTATCTTTTTGTGAGCTGGTTTCATAACATTTGGTATCAGAGCTTTGGATTCTAGGGTTTCGCTGCTCCAAACAGGTCATCGTGGCATTTTCGCTATAACTTTTTTTCTGTGACGTTTCAGAAGTCGCAAAAAAAAACCCATTTGAGAAGAATTGGCGCTGAACCTTGGGTCCGAATTTCAGAGCTTTTCGCGCGATATTTTCGGAGATATGATCTGAGGAAGTTGGTCTTTTTGCAGACTCCTGAATTACATTCAAAACAGGTGACCTGGGGAAAATCGTCATAACTCTCTCTCTGAGGATCGGATTGAAATTTCGTAAAAAGGTACAGAAAGAGGACGGACTGTAGTTTCTTGTATGTGTGTTTTAGATTCAAAGGTTGAAACAGTGACTCGTGGCACGTCGTACAAGTTCGCTCTACTGAACCAGTCTAAAAGCAAGTCACTGTGGGAGATTTCACATAACTCTTCCTTGGAGAATCCAATTTGGCTCAGACTTGTGGCATTGGAAAGAGGACACAGAAGGCTACTACAGGTAGCAATTTCAGAACTGGATGATCCGAAATTACAGAGATACATCAGATTCAATATCAGGCTTCTATAAAGTGAAAAAAGGTGTGTAGTTTTTTTTTTTAATTTTTGTGTAAGCTTGGTTTAACGGAATTCAAAGGGCATAGTAAAGCATTATTATCGGTAACTGATGCCCCGAGGAAAGAAAATGCAAACACCTAGTAAGGAACCTGAAAGCTCTAGCATGACTCATGAAGAAGAGGAAGAAATGCTACATGATATATCAAAATTACAAGAACAAGTGCAACAAATGTCACGCTCACAAAAGCTAACAGAAGCTAAGATAAGTGGCGTGGAATCTAAGATAAAGGGCATGGAAGCTAAGATGGATGATTCGAAGACAGATTTGAAGAGAGACATGGCAGATTTGAAGACAAATATGGAAGAATTGAAGAAGTTGCTACAAGAAAGGGTCACTAATGGTGAAAAGGTAGTAAAGGAAACTCATGATGAGAACAAAAGAAATGTTAATCATGATACCATAGACGCTAATGTTGGATCGAAGACTCACCATATTCCAAAAATCGATATGAGGAAGTTTGATGGCAAGGATCCCGCCACATGGATATTACAGATGGAGCAATTCTTCGATCTCAATAATGTGCAAAACACACAAAAGGTACGTATGGCAACTTATATTTGGAACCAAATCAGTTTGTATGGTATCAATGGCTTTGTTCTCGTAAACAATTTATCACTTGGGCAATTTTTACGGAAGAATTGATAGCACATTATGAGGATACAAAAAGCAACACTTTTTTTAGCCAATTGATAAGTCTCAAACAAAAGGGTTCAATAATGGAGCACATTGAGGAGTTCCAAAAATTGAACATAAGGGTAAAAGATATTCCAGAGGAGCATAGGATTGATGTGTTCATAGGGTCTTTAAAGGATAATATCCAACATGATGTGCGCCTTTGGGAACCTGATTCATTAGAGAAGGCATTCAGGTTAGCAAGAAAAATGGAAAGCAAAATTATGGCAACTAGGAAGCATACCATTCACAACTATAAAGACGGAAGTGTTGTTGCCCATAGTCTTCCACAACCTACAAGGTTGACACCACAACAATTGGAAGAAAAAAGAGCAAAAGGGCTTTGTTACAATTGTGATAGCAAATACACAAAAGGTCATAAGTGTGCTGAGAAGAAATTATTCTACATAGATTGTGAAGAGGAAGAAGAAAAGGAGCAAGAAAGGTCAAAAGAAGAGGATATATTCCAGGAACAAAGCCTAGATGAAGAACAAATAAATCCGACCATATCTTGTAATGCATTGGCGGGAATTACCACTCCTCAAACCATCAAGATAGAAGGACAAATCAAGAAGAAAAAGGTAATAGTGTTGATTGATTCAGGAAGCACCCACAATTTTATTCATTGTAGGGTAGCAAAAGAATTGAATTGCTTCCTATATCCAGCACCAGAGTGTCAAGTGATGATTGCAAATGGAGGAACAATAAATTGTTCTGGAAAGTGCCATAATATCAAGCTATCCATGGGAGAATATGTATTGACTAGCCCAATGCTTTCCATTCCAATGGGAGGTGCTGATGTTGTACTAGGAGTCCAATGGCTACAATCCTTGGGTACAATAGCTTTTAATTTTCAAGAACTTTTCATGAAATTTTCTGTGGAAGGAAAGGAAGTTGAATTAAGGGGTATTGCAGGGAAACCAGGAAAGATAATCAGCTCTAATGGCATGACAAAGCTTCTAAAAAAGGAGCAAAGAGGTGTAATTGCACAATTATGTTCGCTAGATGTTTCCACATTGGAATCATCTATTTCTCCAGATCTCCAAAAAGTCCTGGACAATCATTCCAAGGTATTTGAGACTCCCAAAGGTCTCCCACCTATGCGTGATCATGATCATGCTATTCATCTGATTCCAGGAAGTGTTCCTCCAAACATCAGGCCGTACAGATATCCCTATGTCCAAAAAAGTGAAATTGAACGTATGGTTGCAGAAATGCTAGAGGCTGGTATAATTCAACCGAGTCAAAGTTCTTTCTCAGCTCCAGTAGTATTGGTGCACAAGAAGGATGGATCATGGCGCATGTGTCCAGATTATAGGGAGCTCAACAAGCTCACTATTAAAGATAAGTTCCCCATTCCTGTCATTGATGAATTACTGGATGAATTGCATGGATCAATTTACTTCACCAAGTTGGATCTTCGTTCGGGATATCATCAAATCAGAATGAAGATTGAAGACATTCCGAAAACGGCATTTAGAACTCATGAGGGTCATTATGAATTTTTGGTCATGCCTTTTGGCCTTACCAATGCACCTTCAACATTTCAAGGTTTGATGAATTCAATTTTCAAACCATTCCTTAGAAAATTTGTGTTAGTATTTTTTGATGATATACTAATCTACAGCAAGTCTTGGAAGGATCATGTTGAACATGTTGACAGGGTGCTACAACTATTGGAGGAGAAACAATTATATGCAAAAAGATCCAAATGTTTCTTTGGAGTCCAGGAGGTGGAATATTTGGGTCATATTGTATCTCATGAAGGAGTTAAGGTAGACCCTAGCAAAATTAAAGCCATTAAGGAATGGAAAATCCCCACATCCATAAAGCATCTGCGAGGATTTCTTGGGTTGACAGGGTATTATCGCAAGTTTGTTAAGAATTATGGGAGAATAGCAGCACCTCTAACAACATTATTGAAGAA
Organism: Pinus tabuliformis; assembly: GCA_031772625.1. Classification (NCBI taxonomy): domain Eukaryota; kingdom Viridiplantae; phylum Streptophyta; class Pinopsida; order Pinales; family Pinaceae; genus Pinus; species Pinus tabuliformis. The sequence continues at coordinate 1,048,001,934 of CM062805.1, read as the reverse complement.
AGATTCATTTTCATGGACTCCGGAAGCAACAAAGGCCTTTGAACATCTTAAAGAGGCAATGTGCCAAGCACCGGTCTTAGCTACACCGGACTTCACAAAAACCTTTATTGTGGAATGTGATGCTTCAGGAAATGGAATTGGTGCTGTTCTAATGCAAGATGAAAGACCCATTGCTTTTGAAAGTCGTCCAATCAAGGGAAAGTTTTTAAGCAAAGCTATTTATGAGAAGGAAATGTTGGCAATACTCCATGCACTTAAGAAATGGCGACCCTACCTAATGGGAAGACACTTCAAGGTAAAAACGGATCATGATAGCCTTAAATACTTTTTAGAACAAAGATTATCCTCTGAAGAGCAACAAAAGTGGGTCACAAAGATGTTGGGTTATGACTTTGAAATCATCTACAAAAAAGGGAAGCAAAATGTGGTGGCAGATGCACTCTCAAGAAAGGATGAGGATGTGGAAGCATTGTTGTGTGCCATTTCTATTATCCAACCAGATTGGATAAACGAAGCAAGGGAGGAATGGAAGAATGACGAAGAAGTGTGGGCACTTATTCGAAAGCTACAACAAGATTCCAGTACTTCTGATACATTTAGCTGGCAAAATGATTCGTTATGGTACAAAGATCGCTTATACCTCTGTAAGAATTCCCAGCTAAAACAAAAGATTCTTATGGAATTGCACACTTCTCCCTTAGGAGGGCACTCAGGATTTTTAAAAACTTACCACAGGGTTAAGAAGGAATTTTTTTGGGATGGCCTTAAATCAGATATTCAAAAGTTTGTGGCGGAATGTTTGGTTTGCCAACAAAATAAAGTTGAAACAATTAAGACACCGGTCTATTACAACCTTTATCCATTCCAAGCCAACGTTGGGAGGAGGTTTCAATGGATTTTATCACAGGTTTACCCAAGTCTGAGGGAAAGAGTGTCATCATGGTGGTAGTTGACAGACTTACCAAGTATGCACACTTTTGTGCATTATCACATCCATTTAAAGCCAGTACAGTTTCTACTGCATTTATGGAAACAGTTCAAAAGCTACATGGAAACCCAAAGATTATTGTAAGTGACAGAGATCCCATTTTCACTGGAAATTTTTGGACAGAATTATTTTCTTGTCTTGGTACTCAGTTAGCTCATAGCTCATCTTATCATCCTCAATCTGATGGGCAAACTGAGATAGTAAACAAATGTTTGGAAGGATATCTTCGTTGCTTTGTATCTGATAAACAGACACAATGGGTCAAATGGTTGCCTCTGGCTGAATGGTGGTATAACACTTCCTTCCATACAGCAACAAAAATGACCCCATTTATGGCACTTTATGGGTATCAACCACCATCCATCACATCATATTTAAGAGAAAATTCTAAGGTTCAGGCAGTGGAACATCACATCGAACATCAACAACAAGTCCTCCAACTCTTAAAGGATAACCTCGTGTTGGCACAAAATAGAATGAAACAACAGGCAGATCAACATCGCAGTGAAAGAAGTTTTGATGTAGGTGATTGGGTATTCCTACGGCTACAACCATATAAGCAAATGTCCCTAAAGCAAGCTAAGAAGGATAATAAATTATCACCAAAGTATTATGGTCCGTACAAGGTGTTGCAAAAGATTGGTACTATGGCATACAAATTGGAGCTTCCTGCAGCTTCTCGATTGCACCCAGTTTTCCATGTTTCATGTTTAAAGAAGGTTATAGGTGACAAGCTCCCAGTTCAAACAATATTGCCAGAACTTGACGAGGAAGGAAAAATTATATTGGAACCGGAAGCAGTCACAGAAACAAGAACTCGACAGCTACGAAATCGATCAATTTCAGAGTATCTTATCAAGTGGAAGAACTTATCCGCTGAAGATTCCACATGGGAGGATGAGAATTTTATGCAGAAGTATCCAGAACTACTCAAGCGTTGAGGACAACACTTTTTTGAAGGAGAGGGGCATGTTGGGTCCCTATAATACTAGTGATTACCCCATTACTATTGTAGTTATACCCTTATTTATATTGTTGTGCCCCTGTTATCCCTATAATACTAGTGATTACCCCATTACTATTGCAGTTATACCCTTATTTATATTGTTGCGCCCCTATTACCCCCATATTGTTATTTCTGTGCCCCATAGAATCCCTCTATTGTTATTTTTGTGGCTTTATATTATTATTGTTAGGTCGGCTGGATTATATTGTGACTCCTTAGACTCCTATATATAGAAAGGAGGTTTTGTCATTTGTATCATCCAAGAATTGTTCATTTATGTAATGTAAAGGAGGTTGCCCCCTCGAAGAGGCTGAATTCTAAGGCGTGGATCTCTCTTTTCTATCTTTTTGTGAGCTGGTTTCATAACAGTAAACCTGTGATAAAATTCATTGAAACCTCCTCCCAATGTTGGCTTGGAATGAATAAAGGTTGTAATAGACCTGGGGTCTTAATTGTTTCAACTTTATTTTGTTTGCAAACCAAACGTTCCGCCACAAACTTTTGAATATCTGATTTAAGGCCATCCCAAAATAAATCCTTCTTAACCTTGTGGTAAGTTTTTAAAAATCATGAGTGCCCTCCTAAGGGAGACGTGTGCAATTCCATAAGAATATTTTGTTTGAGTTGGGAATTCTTACCTAGGTATAAGTGTTCTTTGTACCATAACGAATCATTTTTCCAGCTAAATGTATTAGATGTATTGGGATCTTGTTGTATCTTTTGAATGAGTGCCCACACTTCTTCGTCATTCTTCCATTCATCCCTTGCCTCATTTATCCAATCTGGTTGGATAATAGAAATGGCGCAAAGCAGTGCTTCCACATCCTCATCCTTTCTTGAGAGTGCATCTGCCATAACATTTTGCTCCCCTTTTTTGTAGATTATTTCAAAGTCATAACCCAACATCTTTGTGACCCAATTCTGCTGCTCTTCTGAACATAATCTTTGTTCTAAAAAGTATTTAAGACTGTCATGATCCGTTTTTACCTTGAAGTGTCTTCCCATTAGGTAGGGTCACCATTTCTTAAGTGTATGTAGTATTGCCGACATTTCCTTCTCATAAATAGCTTTGTGTAAATACTTTCCTTTGATTGGACGACTTTCGAAAGAAATGGGTCTTTCTTCTTGCATTAAAACAACACCTATTCCATTTCATGAGGCATCACATTCCACAATAAAGGTTTTTGTGAAGTCTAGCATAGCTAAGACCGCTGCTTGGCACATTGCCTTTATAAGATGTTCAAAGGCCTTCGTTGCTTTTGGAGTCCATGAAAATGCATCTTTCTTTAATAATGTTGTTAGAGGTGCTGCTATTCTCCCATAATTCTTAGCAAACTTGCAATAATACCCTATCAACCTGAGAAATCCTCGTAGATGATTTATGGATGTGGGGATTTTCCATTCCTTAATGGCTTTAATTTTTCTAGGGTCTACCTTAACACCTTCATGAGATACAATATGACCCAGATATTCCACCTCTTGTACTCCAAAAAACATTTGGAGCTTTTCACATATAATTGTTTCTCCTCCAATAGTTTGAGCACCTTTCAACATGTTGAACATAATCCTTCTAAGACTCATTGTAGATTAGTATATCATCAAAAAATACTAACACAAATTTTCTAAGGAAGGGTTTGAAAATGGAATTCATCAAACTTTGAAATGTAGAAGGTGCATTGGTAAGGCCAAAATGCATGACCAAAAATTCATAATGACCCTCATGAGTTCTAAATGTTGTTTTCGGAATGTCTTCAGTCTTCATTCTGATTTGATGATATCCTGAACAAAGATCCAACTTGGTGAAGTAAATTGATCCATGCAATTCATCCAATAATTCATCAATGACAGGAATGGGAAAGTGAGCTTGTTGAGCTCCCTATAATCTGGACACATGCACCATGATCCATCCTTCTTGTGCACCAATACTACTGGAGCAAAGAAAGAACTTTGACTAGGTTGAATTATACCAACCTCTAGAATTTTTGCAACCATACGTTCAATTTCACTCTTTTGGGCATAGGGATATATGTAAGGCCTGATGTTTCGAGGAACACTTCCTGGAATCAAATGAATAACATGATCATGATCATGAATAGGTGGGAGCCCTTTAGGAGTCTCAAATACCTTGGAATGATTGTCCAAGACTTTTTGGAGATCTGGAGAAATATATGATTTCGATGTGGGAACTTCTAGTGAACATAATTGTGAAATTACGCCTCTTTGTTCTTTCCTTAGAAGCTTTTTCATTCCGTTAGAGTTTATTATCTTTCCTAGTTTCCCTGTGATACCCCTTAATTCAACTTCATTTCCTTCAAAATAAAAAATCATGAAAAGTTCTTGAAAATTAGAAGATATTGTACCCAAGGATTGTAGCCATTAGACTCCTAGTACAAAAGCACCACCTATTGGAATGGAAAGCATTGGGCTATTCAATACATATTATCCCATGGTTAGCTTGATATTATGGCACTTACCAAAGCAATTTATGGTTCCTCCACTTGCAACCATCACTTGACACTCTGGTGCTGGATATAGGAAGCAATTCAATTCCTTCGCCATCTTACAATGAACAAAATTATGGGTATTGCCTACATCAATCAACACTATTACCTTTTTCTTCTTGATATGTCCTTCTATCTTGGTAATTTGAGGAGTGGTTATTCCGACCAATTCATTACAAGATATGGTTGGATTCATTTATTATTTCTCTAGGGTTTGTTCCTGGTGTGTATCCTCTTCTTTTGATGTTTCTTATTCCTTTTCTTCTTCCTCTTCACAATCTATGTAAAATAATTTCTTCTCAACACACTTATGACCTTTAGTGTATTTTCTATCACAACTATAACAAAGCCATTTTGCTCTTTTTTTCTTCCAATTGTTGTGGTGTCAACCTTGTAGTTTGTGGAAGGCTAGGGGCAACAACACTTCCATCTTTATAGTTGTGATTGGTAGTCTTCCTTGTTGACATAATTTTGGTTTCAATTTTTCTTGCCAACCTCAATACCTTCTCCAATGAATCAGGTTCCCAAACGCGAACCTCATGTTGGATGATATCCTTTAAAGTCCCTATGAACACATCAATCCTATGCTCCTCTAGGATATCTTTTACCCTTATATTCAATTTTTGGAAGTCCTCAATATGCTCCACCATTGGACCCTTTTGTTTGAGATTTATCAATTGGCTAAAGAAGGTGTTTCTCTTTGTATCCTCATAATGTGCTATCATTTCGTCCGTAAAAATTGACCAAGTGACAATTTGTTTACGGGAGCAAATCCATCGATACCATACAAACTGATTGGGTTCCAAATATAAAGTTTCAATGCGTACCTTTTGTGTGTTTTGCACATTATGGAGATCGAAATATTGTTCCATTTGTAGTATCCATGTTATGGGATCCTTGCCATCAAACTTCCTCATATCAATATTTGGAATGTGGTGGGTCTTTATTCCAACGTTAGAGTCTATGAAATCATGATTAACATTTATTTTATTCTCATCATGAGTTTTCTCTACTACCTTTTCTCCATTAGGAAGCCTTTCTTGTAGCAACTTTGTCAAACCTTCCTTCAAACCTTCCACGTCTTTCTTCAAATCTTCAATGTTGTCATTCTTTGAATCATGATTAACATTTATTTTGTTCTCATTTTGAGTTTTCTCTACTACCTTTTTGCCATTAGGAAGCCTTTCTTGTAGCAACTTTTTCAAACCTTCCTTCCAATCTTCCATGTCCTTCTTCCAATCTTCAATGTTGTCTTTCATACCATCCATCTTAGATTCCACGCCTTTCTTAAAACCATCCATCTTAGATTCCATGCCTTTCTTTAAACCATCCATATTATCTTCCACGTCTTTCTTTAAACCATCCATCTTAGCTTCTGTTACTTTTTGTGAGAGTGAAATTTGTTGCACTTGGTCTTGTAATTTTGATATATCATGTTGCATTTCTTCCTCTTCTTCATGAGTCATGCTAGAGCTTCCAGGTTGCTTACTAGGAGTTTCCATTTTCTTTTTTTGGGGCATCAATTAATGATAATTATTCTTCACTATGCCCTTTGAATTCCTTCAAACTAAATTTTCAAACCAAACTTATGCAAAATTTAAAAAAAACTACACACCTTTTTTCACTTTATAGAAGCTCGATATTGAATCTGATGTATCTCTAAAATTTCCAATCTCCAAGGTCTGAAATTGCGAACTATGGTAGCCCTCTGAGTCCTCTTTCCAACGCCACTAGTATGATCGAAAATGGATTCTTCAAGAAAGTGTTATGCCCAATCTCCCAAGATGACCTAATTATGCACTTTTTAGTAGAGCAAACTTGTACGAAGTGCCACGTGTCACTGTTTCAACATTTGGACATGAAAATGATGCAGACAAAACTATAGTTTTTCCTCTTTCTGTAACTTCTTATGAAATTTCAATCTGATACTCAGATAGAAAGTTATGACAATTTTCCCAAGGTCACCTGTTTGGGATGTAATTCGAGAGCCTGCAAAAATCCTAACTTCCTTGGATCATATCTCCGAAAATATAGCGAGACAAGATCTATAATTCGGACCCGATGATCATCGAGATTGGCTCAAATGGGTTTTTTTAACCTTTTGAAATGTCGCAAAAAAAGAAGAAGAAGAAGAAGAAGAAGAAGTTAAAGTTATAGCGAAAATGCCATGATGACCTATTTTGGAGCAGTGAAACCCTAGAATCCAAACCTCTGATACCAAATGTTATGAAACCAACTCACAAAAAGATAGATCAACAACTTCAAAATCAACCTCTTCGAGGGGGAAACCTCCTTTACATTACACAAATGAACAATTCTTCGATGATACAAATGACAAAACCTCCTTTCTATATATAGGAGTCTAAGGGGTCACAATATAATCAAAGCCGACATAACAATAATAATATAAGGGCACAACAATAACAATAGTGGGCTTCTATGGGGCACAATAATAATAATATGGAGTCAATAGGGGAACAATAATAACAATAAGGGCTACAATGAAAATAGTAATGGGGGAATCACTAGTATTATAGGGACCTAACACTGGGTATTTTTATGGTTACAACCATATAAACAAATGTTCCTCAAGCAAGATAAGAATGATAATAAACTATCACCAAAGTATTATGGTCCTTACAAGGTGTTGCAAATGATTAGTACTATGGCATAAAAATTGTAGCTTCCTACATGCTCCCGAGTGCACCTAGTTTTCCAGGTTTCATGCTTAAATAAAGTTATAGGTGACAAGCTCTCAATTCAAACAATATTGCTAGAACTTGACGAGGAAGGAAAAATCATATTGGAACCTGAAGTAGTCATGGACACAAGGACTTGATAGCTACGAAATCAATCAATTTCAGAGTATCTCATCAAATGGAAGAACTTACCCACTGAAGGTTCCACATGGGAGTATGAGAATTTTATATAAAAGCATCTAGAACTACTCAAACGTTGAGGACAACATTTTTTTAAAGGAAAGGAGCATGTTAGGTCCCTATAATACTAATGTATTCCCCCATTTCTATTGTTAGTGTATCCCCCTTATTGTTATTGTTGTGCCCATATAGTCCCATATTGTTATTATTGTGCCCCATCGAAGCCCACTATTGTTATTGTTGTGCCCTTACATTATTATTTTTATGTCGGATCTGAATATATTGTGAACCTTTAGACTCCTATATATAGAAAGGAGGTTTTGTCATTTGAATCATCCAAGAATTGTTCATTTTGTGTGATGTAAAGGAGGTTTCCCCCTCGAAGAAGCTAATTTTGAAGTCATTGATCTATCTCTTCTTCCATTTTGTGAGTTGGTTGCATAACATACTTTTTTGAACATACATTGATGGAGTCTTTGGATGTTGATGCTCTATCTCCTCTTCATCTTCCTCTTGTTCTTTCCATTCTTCTACTTCTTCTTCTCCTTCTTCCTTTTCATGCCCTATGTTGATTGTATCTTATGAATCTTTATTTGCTTGTGGCTTCTCCTTTTGAGGCAATGCTTCATCTATTATTAAATTAACGCTTTATACTACTTTGCATAATATGTTGTTGTGAGATTTATGACCCTTACATCCAAACAAATATCTTAGGAAGATTTCTTCATCTATCCTTGAAACAAACTTCCCTAAATTATCATCATTTGTCTTGATTTAGCATTTGCTTCCAAACACTTCGAATTACTTGAGTATAGTTGGTCTACCTTTCCATAGTTCATAAGGAGTCTAACTACTATTCAATATTATTTGAGCTATATTAAAAATGCCAACTAATGTATTGATTTCTCCTCGAAAATAAGCTTTGCTTCATTAAGCATTGTTGTTTCCATATCCTGCAAACTTTTATTCTTTCTTTCAACAACACCATTTTGTTAAGGATTGGAACTAACAAATGTCTTCTAATCCCATGTTTGTCACAAAATTCATTAAACTCATCAGAAGTAAAGTGACCTCCTCTATTTGATCTCAAGCATTTGATCTTTAGATCAATTATATTTGTAGCAAGAGCTTTGAAGGCTTTAAGCTTCTCAAATGCTTCAGGGTTCTCTTGAATAAAAGTAACCCATGTCATTCTTGTGTAGTCATCAATTAGAAGCATAAAATATCTCTCACCTCTTAATGTTTGTGTTCTTGCTGGCTCACAAAGGTCTATATGAAAAATTTCCAATGGTTTGTTGTTGTGTACTCTTTTGTCTTGACGCTGAACTTGGTTTATTTTCCATGCTTACATGGCTTGTAAATAGTGTCCTTCAATGTTGAAATCTTTGGTATGTCTCTCATTGCTCGTGATTTGTTGAGTTTCACTAGATTGTCAAAACTAATATGACTCGTCCTTTTATGCCACAACCAACTTTCATTCAATTGCCCCATGCAACATTCTTCTCCCTTTACTTCATCTAGGATATATACATTGCATGAGGTTCTAGTTGCATTTGCCATTAATATTCATAATCCTACTTTCTTTATTTCACATTCTTTAGAACAAAATATGAGAACATGTCCTTGATCACACATTTGACTACCACTCAGAAGATTGTATTTTATGACTTTAACATACAAGACATTTTTATTTGTATTCCTTCCATCATGAAGATTGATGATGCCCTTTCTAGCTACCCTTACTAATGCATTATTTTCAAGAATAACATTGCCTCTTGTTTCTTCTTTTAGAGTAAATTTACTCTGATCTCCTATCATATGCTTTGAGCATCCACTACTAACAAACCATTGGCTCTCTTTATTTTGAGCATAAAGTGCAAAGCCACATTCTTCTTATTTTTCTTGCTTCCCCTTCCATACCTTTGTGAATTATTTTTGCTTGTTTTGTTGAGGAAATCTTATTGTGCTACTTTTACAATCACTTGCCTTGTGCCCATAGTTATTGCACTTATAACATTCAACATGATCCAATAGGGGAGAAAATGACTTGTGATTTATAACAACAATATCATTGAAACTTCTAGATTTGTTGTTCACATAACCATTTTGTGAAAATTCCTTTGAAATGCAGCAACTGGGATTTATTCTTCTAACTGATTAAATTATGCAGTTTATTTTGTTACAAAAAAATAATGAATACATCACGATGCAATTCCTTCACAATAAAAACATCATGGAAAATAAGATAGGAACTAAGAAATATAGAGCACACACACACAATAAAAATGACACCATTATTTTTGGAAAAATGTCCCCGGAAAAGCTCAATGTGGGAAAATCGGTGAAGCAGATGAGGGTATTATTATTTTTATGTAGAAGTGAAATTTCCAAGTACAATATGATGTCCAACTGGAAATCCAACAACAAATATCTCGCCAAAATATTTGTGAGGAAATTACCTCAACTCCACACCTGGTCTTGGCTCTAAAATCTAGCAAAATTAGCTGCTTGAATTGCCCCTTTTATGAGCCTCTACGCAATGCACAGGCTCTACTCGCTCTGCCTCTGGAACTGCTCAAAATATGACTTCTTGGTTGACTCTACCTTTGGAGCTAATTTGTTGTGCATTCTGATGAAAATATTTGCCTACAACAATTGAATCAACCCTCTCCTACGTTGAATCAATTTGCTTCCTTGAGGCTTATGCACAACCCTTGCTCAGACTCTGAGTGGAATATTGATCTACCAAGGAAATCATCCCCACAAGTGTTTCATCTCCATCCCCATTAAATATCTCTTATAATCTTTCGTTGGTGAACCAACAACCATGATTAAATCCGTATCAATGACTGAGATCATCTCAAACTTAATCTATGTGAGTGTCTAGATCATTCTCACATTTCTCAATTAATTGTTTTTATTAATCACTTTTCCGAAGTTAGACTTATAAATATTTAATTGTTGATCAATTAACTTAATTGAGATATCTCTAGGTGTTTCCTCCTGAAAAAAATAAAAAATAAAAAATAAAAAAAATAAATAAATAAATAAATAAATAAAAAATAAATAAAATAAAATTAAAAAAATTAAAAAAAAAACAAATAAATAAATAAAATTAAAAATTAAAAAAAAATAATAATAAATAAAATTGGTTCTAGAGATATTTTGTTCCTTAGCCTCTCTGGCCAAAGTCAAGACTAGAAAACTTGTTCGATGATACAAAAACTTATTGTCCCATAACACATTCCCATGCATTGTTGATGTCTGAAAATTGTGACAACCTGCCACTGCCCACCAACTACTGCACACTCTGATTCATTTCTCACTTTGTAACCATCCTCCTCTGACTTGACTTGAGGGGCCCTGAGGGACACCTTGATGAAGTTTTTTATTTATTTTTTAATCTTTTTAAACTCGATTTATATATTGCCTAAAGGGTAACAAAAAAAGGTGTGTAAAAATTACATATATGCCCCCCCCCCCCCCCCCCCCCCCACCAAAAAAAAAAAACAAAAAAACATCTACGTATTATCCCAAGTAGGGAAAAAAGTAAATTAAAAAAAAACACCCCCATTTTTTGTATACAATGCAATCGTATATATAAAAAGTTAGAAGATTAAGAAAACTTAATCTTCTTAAAAAGTAAGAATATTAAGAAAACTTAATCTTCTTAAAAAGTAAGAAGATTAATAAAACTAATTCTTCTAAAAAAGTAAGAAGATTAAGAAAGCTTAATCTTCTTACTTTTTTATATGATGAAATCTAGATTGCATCGTATAAAAAAGTAAGAAGATTAAGTTTTCTTAATCTTCTTACTTTTTTAGAAGATTAAGTTTTATTAATCTTCTTACTTTTTAAGAAGATTAAGTTTTCTTAATCTTCTTACTTTTTAAGAAGATTAAGTTTTCTTAATGCTGACACTGCACTATGTCTCGTGCACTACTGCCAAATCTGCTTTGCGCTGCAACTTATCTCATGTTGTTGTTCTTGTTGCAACTACTGCAACTGAGAATAAAAAATCCAAATCAATTGTGTCACTAGACTGACTCTGCAACTGTCTCCTGAGTCTTTGACTGCAACTAGCCTCTACATTGTTTGCAATGCAACTTCTTTATGCCCCTAAGCATCTGAATGCAACTAACTCTGCAAGTATCCCTCAAGATCTGACTGCGTCATCCTGAACATTGATCCATCTACAACTAAATACTTTGGGCCCTTATAGCAATGGTAATGATCCATATAAGGAGTAGCTTGCAACTGTTGTTACTCCTCCATGGACCTTGCCCAAATCTCTACAACTATGGGGTCTATAGCTCAATGGCTACCCACCTCTCTCCTTGAGGTATAACTGCATACAAGGTGAATTCATCCTCCAACCTGGAAGACAAATTGTCGAAGTTGTTGCATGCTCCCACTTATCCTTCTTATCCTTCTTCCTATTAGGATGCTGAGTACTATAGTGACTAAATTCACCACACCTGAAGCTCTTGATCTTCAATGGATCTTTCTTCTTATTTTCTCCTCCCTATGAGCCTTGTCCCTAACTGGGACTTTTCTTTGCCTTCCCCTTTTAAGCAAGAGCTAGATTTTCCTCGTCCTTCACATCCTTCGATCCTTTACTACTGCTACCATTGATGATGCTCTCAACCAAAGTAAGCCTCATCTCCTCTTGTGTGAAATCAGCCCACAATTGATCCCAACCTGGTAGATTATTTCGTCCAGTGATACTTTGGAAAAAGGTAGCTCACTCAGGGGTGAAATCGTTGAGAGTTGTACACACTCGCTTACTCTCATGAGGTGCTTCTCAATTTGTGGCAAGCTCATCTCAAACATTCTGAGTTCTAGTGAGATAAGGAGTGACTCCTTCACCCTTATGAATCCTGGTGGTCCTCTACTTCTCTTTCAAGAACATCTTTTGATTCTCAGAAGGATTCTAAAAAGGCGTAGCAACTGCATCCCGCATTTATTTAGTTGTATTATTGGCCACTAAGAGTGAGAATATATGATCTTGATCACCATCAAGGATCAACCGCTTTGCCTTGGCCATCTCTTTATCGTAATTTTGTAATTGTTGTGGGTCTGTAGGTATGGCTACAACTCTCTTTACATGTGTCTTCAAACCATTCTCATCTAGTAGGAAAGGTATTGTGGCTTTCTATATACAATAATTTGAGGCTCCATGTAGCATATCCCAATCTCGAAGTCCTACTAAGGCCATTTATGCAAAACTAAAAAATGGGAAAATAAATAGGAATCTTCTCCCTTTTCCTACTCGACTTCTTAGTCTACTACTACACTCCCTCCTGGAATGCGCAATTTTTCCTACCACTATTTCCTTCTATAATGGAAGTCTCAGATTTCTTCCACCCGGGATTGATTTTGCTACTACAAGAATGCTGCAAAATCACTGCACCCAAATATGCTTAGCAAATTCTCTGATCCTCTCATCGGAACTACTTCCCGAGCAATACCACTGCCTGTTGGAACTACTACTAGCTTGTTCTAACTTTTCCTACACATACAAATGGAAATCAAACCCTTGCCCAACAATTCGAACTACCTGGATGGACCTTTGTGCAAACCTGGAAACTTAGCCCATAGACTCCCTTTGAAGCTACAAAATTTCTCCCTCACTTATGATCTCTTGACATGTCTTCAAATTTGCTCTGAGACCATGTAAAAATTCCCTTGAAATGCAACAACTCAAATTTATTCTTCTAACTGATTAAATTATGCAGTTTATTTTGTTATGACAAAATAACGAATAAATCACACAAAAATTCCTTCACAATAAAAAGTTGTGGAAAATAAAATAGGAACTGAGAAATATAGATCACACACACATAAATGACATCGTTATTTTTGGACAAATGTCCATGAAAAAACCTAATGTGGGAAAACTAGTGCAACGAATGAGGGTTTTATTATTTTTATGTAAGGGTGAAAATTCTTAGTACAATCTAGATGCCAAGCTAGAAATCCAATAACAAATATTTGGCCAAAATATCTATGAGGAAAATACCTCAACTCCACACCTGATCCCGACTCTAAAATCTAGCAAAACTGGCTACTTGAATTGTCCCTGTGTGAGCCTCTATGCACTATTTACGTAGGCTCTACTTGCTCTGCCTCCATACCTGCTCAGAATCTGACATCATGGCTGACTCTACCTCTGGAATTGATTCTTTGGGCCTTCTGATGAAAATTTCGGCCTACAAGTGAACCCTCTCCTCAACTGAATCAATTTGCCTCCTTGAGTGTTTTGCACAACCCCTACATAGCCTTTGAGTGGAATAACTTGGCCTCTCTGATCTTGCCTCTTCGGAACTAGAAACTCTTCCGAAATCACTATCTTTGTGTCCCTTCTAGCTTGAACTTCTCTCCCTTGATTGATCTCTGCAACTAGGCAGCTTGATCTACCAAGGAACTTGACCTCACAAGTGTTGCATCTCCATCCCCATCGAGTTGCTCTTATAATCTCTCATTGGTGAACCAACGACCATGATTAAATCCCTATTAATGGCTAATATCATCTCAAAGTCAATTTGTGTGAGTTTCTAGAGCATTCTCACCTTTTTCAATTAATTTGTTTTAATTAATCACTTTTCTTAAGTTAGACTTAGGAAATATTTAATTATTGATCAATTAGCTTAATTGAGTTGTCTCTAGGTGTTTTCTCCCAAAAAAAAAATTAGGTTCTGGAGATCTTGTGTTCCTTAGCCTCTCTGACTAATGTCGAGACTAGAACACCTTCCCAATGCTACAATGACTAACACATTTCTTGAAGGCTTCTAGGATTCTTTGTATCTATCTCTCATATAATCATTCCTTACATTGTCTCTGCAATTCGTTGCTTTATGACCAAAATTATTATAATATAAGAAATAACTCATGAAAATATTGTAGTTCTCTAGTTTTTGTGGGTCTGTAGGTATGAATACAACTCTCTCTGCATACGTATACAAACCATGCTCATCTAGTAGGAAAGACTTTGTGGCTTTCCAAATACAATAATTTGAGGCTTCATCTAGCCTATCCTGATCTTGAAGTATTGTTGAGGCCATTTCTGCAAAACTAAAAACTGGGAAAATAAATAGGAATCTCCCCCTTTTTCCTGCTCGACTGCCTACTCTAGTACTCACACTCCCTCCTGAAATGCGCAATTTTTCCTGCTGCTACTACCTTATGTAACGAAAGTCTCAGATTTCCTCCATAAAACTGAATCGGGAAACCCTCAAGGAAAATCTAGAAATTACTTCCTTTGTCTGTGCTTTTGTCTTCCACGTGTCGTTGATTCTGCTACTTCAAGGCTACTGCAAAATCACTGTGCCCAGATCTTCTCAACAAATTCTCTAATCCGCTCATCGGAACTACTTCCCGTGAAATACCACTACTTGCTGGGACTGCTACTAGCTGGTTCGAACTTTTCCTGCACTTGCAAATGGAAATCGAACCCTTGCCCAAAAATTTGAATTGCCTAGCTAGACCTCTGTGCAGACCTAGAAACTTAGCCAAGATAATCCCTCTGAAGCTGCAAAATTTCTCCCTCGCTTTTGAGCTCTTGATATGTCTTCAAATCTACTCTCATACCATGTAAAAATTCCCTTGAAATGCAACAACTGGAATTTATTCTTCTAACTAATTAAATTACGCAGTTTATTTTGTTACGACAAAATAACGAATAAATCACACAAAAATTTCTTCACAATAAAATCTCTTCAAAAAATAAAATAGGAACTCAGAAATATAGAGCGCACACACACATAAATGACACCATTATATTTGGACAAATGTCCTCAAAAAAATCCAATGTGGGAAAACTAGTGCAATAGATGAGGGTTTTATTATTATTATGCAACAATGAAATTTCTAAGTACAATTCAAATGCCAAACTGGAAATCCAATAACAAATATTTGGCCAAAGTATCTATGAGGCAAATACCTCAACTCTAAACCTAATCCCGGCTCTGAAATATAGCAAAACTAGTTGCTCAAACTGCCCCTGCGTGAGCCTCTATGCATTGCTTATGCAAGATCTACTCGCTCTACCTCTATAACAGCTCATAATCTGACGTCCGAGCTGAATCTGCCTATGGAAGTGATTCACTGGGCCTTCTGATGAAAATAGCAGTTTACGACAACTGAATTAACCCTCTCCTCAGCTAAATCGATCAGCCTCCTTGAGGCTTTTGCACAACCTATGAGTGGAATAACTCAACCACTTTGTTGTTGCCTCTTCGAAACTAGAAACTCCACTGGAATCACTATCTCTACTCCCTCTCTCTCTTTTCATCCCTTCTGGCTTGAACTTCTCTCCCTTGCCCGATATTTGCAACTGGGTAGCTCGATCTACCAAGGAACCTGACCTTATCAAGTGTTTCATCTCCATCCCCATTGAGTTGCTCTTATAATCTCTCTTTGGTGAACCAATGACCATGATTAAGTCCCTATCAATGGCTAAGATCATCTCGAATTCAATATGTATGAGTTTCTAGAGCATTCTCACCTTTTTCAATTAATTGTTGTTAATTAATCACTTTTCCTAAGTTAGACTTAGGAAATATTTAATTATTGATCAATTAACTTAATTGAGTTGTCTTTGGGTGTTTTCTCCCAAAAAATTTCTAGGTTCTGGAGATCTTGTGTCCCTTAGCCTCTCTAACAATGTCGAGATTAGAACACCTACTTGATGCTACAAAAACTAACACATGCCTTGAAGGATTACAGGATTCTTTGTATATATCTCTCATACAAGAATTCCTTACATATGCTGTACAATCCATTGCTTTATGACCAAAAATATTATAATATAAGAAATAACCCATGAAAATATTTTGATACTTGGATTTGAAAGGCCTTCTTGGAGAGATAATGCTTCTGAACCCATTTTGGTTGTATTTGTGATAAAAATAAAGTTTATGTTGAACCTTAACTCTATATCTTGTGTTGCTTGTATTGTTGATGGGTCATGTCCCTCCTAGTCCTTAACTTCATTTCTAATGTTACTTGTATTGTTGATAAAGCCTTCTGAGAATTCATGTTTCTGCTAGTCCTCGCCTCCTTTCTTGGAACTACTTTCATTGATGATATAACTCATGAGAACATTAGAAAAGATTTTAGATTCTTCTTTGCATTCATTCTATGATGTCATTATGCTTGATTCTCCCTTGGAAGTCTCATTATTTTCTTTATAACCAAGATCTATTTTAAAGAAAAAATACATGTAACAACTGAGAATTTCATCTAAGGTTCTAATACCTTTTCCAAATTTCAAACTTTGATTCAACTTAGTTTTTGCCTTTTCTAGTTCCTTTCCTATAGAGACAACTTTTGTTTTTAGCTTCTCGCAATTTTCTTGCTTTTCTTTCAACTAGCTTCTAAATACTTCCTCTATTCCTTTTTCCTATTCTAGTTTTTTCATTAGGAGGATGATTATTTCTTCATTAGAATTATGGTCCTCCTTTTCTTATTTCTACAATAGTTCCTTCTGCTCTTTAATCTTTCCTTTGAGTCTATATATTTCATCTAAGGTACTAACAAGTTTTGCCTCAAGATTTACTTCTCCATCAATATATTCTTCCCCTAAATTTGATTTATATTTTTGGTTAACTTAATTTTCTTGATCAGTATTTTGAGCATCGATGGCTATCAATAGGAACTCTTCTTTCTCAACACCAAATGTATATCCCTCACTCTCTTGAAAAGCGTAAATATATTTTATGAATAAGAACTTTTTTTCTCTGTGAATCTTCCCTTTTTGTGTCTATGAGATTTGCTTCTATTTTTATACTCTTCTTCATTATCTTTGTCTTCTCACTTTACATATGGAAACTCAATAGCAAAATGACCTATTCTACCACAATTAAAACACCTAAATTGATGCTTACCTTTGTACTTTCCATATCCTCTTTTCAACTTTCTCAAAAAAGCAACATCTTATGCATCTCAATCATAATCGAAAATTCAACTTCTTTTGCATCTATATCATAGTTGGAGTAATCACAGGCTTTGTGTCTTCTTGTCTTATTTGATGCCTTGAAAGCTACTTCCTTTAATCTTAGCTTCACTTTTTTTGACCTCGTTCATTTGTAGTGAGGATCCCATTCAATTTATCCATTTTCATGCTTTCCAAATATTTCATTTCTTCAACAGTTGAACCTTTGCATTAAATCTCAAGGGAATATATCTCAACACCTTTTGTACAATAATTGATTCATCAACTTCTTTTCCAATTCCCCTAATAATATTAATAATATTTACAATCTCATATACACGAAGGAAGAAGCCTACAATATCTTCTTATTCATTTATCTCAATCTCTCAAATTGTCCTCGATTAGTTTGAAGCTTTGAATTTTTTACCTTTTCATCTCCTTCATAAATTTTATGAAGCTTATCCCAAATGCCATGAAGCTTAGCCCAAATTTTATGAAGATTATCCCAAATCAAAATGGCATGCATTACTTTTACATTATTTATAAAGGCATTTTTACCATCTTGATTAGTTGGAAGAGTTCTAGAAACTTTATAATATTCCACAAAAAATAACCAAATGTCAAGACCAAGAGACATCCAATATGTCCTCATCCTTATCTTCCATAAAGTATAATTTGTTCCATCAAATAGTGGGGCTCTGTTTTTACAAGAACCATCTTGATTGGTTGTTTATCCCTTTGAGATCTTCCTCCCAGATGTTAGGTTGCTTCTAAAGGAACCTGCTTTGATACCTCTCATGATTTTATTTATAAAAAAGGCATGTTTGCACTCTCTCTCTCTATCTCTTTCTCTCTCTAGATGGTTGTTGATCCCTTTAATATCTTCCTCCGAGATGTTAGGTTGCTTTTGAAGGAACCTGCTTTGATACCTCTCATGATTTTATTTATAAAAAAGGCATGTTTTTTCTCTCTCTCTCTCTCTCTCTCTAGATGGTTGTTGATCCCTTTGAGATCTTCCTCCCAGATGTTAGGTTGCTTATAAAGGAACCTACTTTGATATTAATTGCTTTGAAACCTATCATGATCTTCTTTATAAAAAATTCATGTTTGCTCCCTCTCTCTCTCTCTGTTGATCCCTTTGAGATCTTCCTCCCAAATGCTCCCAAATGTTAGGTTGCTTCTGAAGGAACCTACTTTGAGACTAATTGCTCTAATACCTCTCATGATTTTCTTTATAAAAAAGGCATGCTCTGTGTGTATGTGTGTGTGTGCTGGTACCTTTGGGATCTTCCTCCCAAATGTTAGGTTGCTTCTGAAGGAACGTACCTTGATACTAATTTCTCTGATACCTCTCATGATTTTCTTTATAAAAAAGGCGTGTTCTCTCTCTCTCTCTCCCTCAGCGCAACTTGATATCCTACTACTTTTCTCATTTATGAAAAAATATGCACTCAAATAGAATGTGATCCCTTTCCCTTCTAGTGGCCAGGTTATAACACAACTTGATATCCTACTACTTTTCTCATCTATGGAAAAAAATGCACTCAAATAGAATGGGACCCCTTTCCCTTCTAGTGGCCAGGTTATAGCACAACTTGATAACCTACTAGTGGTTTAAGTTTGACCGCTTCAACTCTTAACTTGAATTACAATATTGAATCTTCTAGAGTCTTCTTCATCGAGATCGCATGGCTAGCCCCTTTTCCATGAATAATAGTGGATGACGTGACATCCTCTCAAATTATGGTGGTTAATTTCGATAGGTCAACTTCCGAGAGGCATAAATTTTTCATACAAGCTTTGATTGAGGCAATTTTTGTGCCATTGGAAAGGAATTAGTGTGTATATTATGGAATTTATGGCGATATAAGGTTGGACTGCAAAATGTGGTCATTTAAGTCCTTGAAATGACTCCTAGATTTTTTCACCCAAAACTTTCCAAACTGGGACCACTAGTAAAAATCATCCTATGAATTGATTCCTCCAATTTTCCCACTATGAAAGCATCAAGATGGATGGCAGATTGTCTTGTAGCTCTACAACTTACTTTTTAGTTTCATTCCTTTCAACATTTAAAGAGCACCAAAATCTCTCTGCACTCCACCATTTAATGCATTATGTGATTAGAACTCAATTGTTTCCACTACAAAGTTATTGCAACTTTTTAAGGTGTTTTAAATTTCATTCTTTCAAGTTTATTGGATGTTGGAGTCATTTGCTAGTGAAATTGAGTTTCTTCCTTCGTCATATGTCTCCCATGGTTGTTTATTGAACTCATTGACAACAACAAGGCTAATCTTAAGGTCGTATGTTGTGTGTTCTCTACTAGGGTGATATACGCTATCAATATTCAACTCGAGAGGCTATGAATGGTCTACACAAGTCAACTTGAAGAACTTAGAGGCTATCCAAACCATAAATAGCCTAGAGAAGTCGTCTCTTCCTCTTCCCATATTTGTTCAATTGGGTTGGCTATGTTGGACTATATGTTGGGTATGTGCTTGGTTTGGACATTGTGGGCTAGTAATATATGCCACCAAAGTACAATATGAACTTTTGATTTATTACCCCCTTGTCAATTTTGGCATTTAGTGTTTCCAATCTACATGTACAGTTCCTTGACCAAAATTGGCATAATGTGGATGGGTTTCTTTTCCCATGTCATATAAAGTCATTTTAGATGTGTTTAAATAATTGCCATCCCATATATGTGTTAATTTTTTTATTTTTTATTTTTGTAGCTCCAACTGGTGAGACATGTCCTAGGGGATTGAACTTCTAATCACTTGGATTCACAAGGGTTTGCCAACATGCTTTTTTCCAATTGTGCTACCACCCGCGGAGCCCATATATGTGTTAATTAAGTTCCATATTATATGATTTTTATCGAATGTTGTTTAAATGATTGGGAGTTTGATTGTAATCACACAAAACTTGGAAGGAAGGCATTGCGAATTATATGCAATTTAGATATGGAACTAAAATGCAATGAATTAACTCTCATATCCATAATATTTGTCACATTATTATAAATATAATTAGATTAACAAATATGTATAAATTCCTTAAATGTGGAGGGGTCATATATTTTTGGGACTAAGGTAGTAAAAGTGATATTAAAAATAATAAACATCTTCCCAATCCTCTTAGACTCTTCAACAACTCTGATAAGATCTCCTTCAATGACCTCATAGAACCATGGGAAAGTTTCCACAAGCCATCTAACAGGGCCTTAGTTGTTATTCTTTTGAAAAGTGTGAATAAGAGTTTGCAACTCCTCCTTGGAAATTTCCTAATCTGTCATTTTCTACCTCATTCACAAAACTAGGAAATAAGGAATTCATCCTAAACACTTCAACTACAGTGACTCATCTTCAATTTTTTATATATTATTAAAATGGCTCATATAACACTTCCATATTCTCAAAAGAAGTGGCAATTGGTCCATAATTCCTTTTGATTTCCAAATGGTGGTAACAATTTTTTGGTGAATAACACACTAATGGAAATATTTGGTACTTTCATTTCCCAACTCTAACTAGAATGTTATGTTTTTGCCCCCACTCCCCATCACTTCTTGAACAAGCTTGAAACCCAATTCCAACAACTCTCTTTGAGTCACCAACCCATATTCATCCTACAAAGAATCTATAAACTCGAACAACATAAGTCCAACATTGGTTTTGCCATAACCATTTCACCTTTCCAAATCCGAGATTTTTTTTGAAATGGTTGTTCATAGTCCATAGCCACATGATTGTACATGCAATAGTTGATACACCTAAATGGGACACCCGAAAAGTCCAAAAGTTGAGGGAAAGAATGACCTCCTTTGTGCAATTGTGTATCTATAGAATTCCCTTCTCTTAGTTTAATGCTTACCAATATACAGGTTATAGAAATTATGCCAATGTCTAGAAGAGACATATCCACTTCTATGAAATTTCCTAATGAATTGCCTATATTTTTAAAAAATTATAATGACCAAAACTCAAGAGAAACACCAAACTATTTTATCCATGCATGGATGAGGTTCATTCTCTATATATGAGAATCAAAGAAAGGAGAACAACATTTGAAAAAAAGTGGAATGGAATTCCATCTCTAAGGATTTCCTAAGATCTTATGTGCATCATCTTGAGATTTAAGAATGAACCCTAATCAACCCCTTAATAGAGTAAAGAATTTTGGGATATACCCAATTTGAGGAGCCCAATAATCTTGCTATCAAATTTTTAGCATCAATTCACCCACTTTCCTTCCATTAAACATACCAACTAAATCTTGAGACACCAAAACTCCCACTTCATGTATCTTGATGTCCTCCCTTATAACTAGTTTGACTAGAGAGTTTTGTTGTTTCACACATTTCTTTTCCTTCCTATTACCCTCTACCTTCTCCCCACCTCCACTACTCACATTGACTACCTATTATGCTTCACCAAATATATTTCCCCCCAGTAAACTTGGCCTCGCAATATATGTTAACTAAAGGATTCTCCCTTTTCTCCAGATCATTTAAAACTCTCTCAGCATCAACTAACAACGACATATTTGAAACCTCATTAAAAACAAATTTCATAACTATAGAAGCTGAAGTATTATTATCTAAAATAGAAGCAACAAGATCTACCACAAAAACAATATTACCTAACTAAAATCAATCTACATCACACCTAATAGAAATAACCTTCTTCTAACTAGAAAATACACTATAATATGTTTGCCCAAATGAAAAGCCAATAAAATAGAAGCAACAAGATCTACCACAAAAACAATATTACCTAACTAAAATCAATCTACATCACACCTAATCGAAATAACCTTCTTCTAACTAGAAAATACACTATAATATGTTTTCCCAAATGAAAAGCCAATAGATGAACCCAAATCACGCTTACATTTGAAATCACCTAGGTTTGAAAACCTCCTTTGCAAAATACTACAATAGCCAACAAGTTCAAATCCTCCCACTTTCTAAAAAGAAGATTGGTCCTCCTAAGCAAAAAGCTTTGGTAGAAATAACCTTCAAATAGCAAGGAAATCACTAATGACCAAATATGAATCCACATATGATGAGGAGGAATTTTGGAAATAATATCTTTACCAATATTAACAATAAAACATCTTTTGTCCACACAAAATCCATTTTCCCATGTACCTACCCCACAATAGTCATTAGAAGGCTGGAGCTAACCAGCCATATATTGGGTATTTAATGCCCTCAGAGCAGCATGCCACTTAGCCCGATAACACGGGAGCGGGCAAATATTATTTAATGCCGAATTTGCCCGCTCCCGTGTTATCGCGTTAAGTCGCGTGCTGCTCTGAGGGCATTAAATACCCAATATATGGCTGGTTAGCTCTTTCCGTCATTAGAAGTCTTATTTTGAATTGATGCCTCTAGCCGAGTGTATCCCAAAAACGTCATTACTTAAGTCACCTAATTGTTGTGAGGTTGAAAAATGACTAAGAATGGCTTTGGATGGATGAAAGAAGATTTGACGTTCAACCCAATGATCTCCATAATGATTCAAAAATCTCTTTAGAGTGATTCATAAAAACTATTCTAGGAAATAAACTAACCTATAAAAGAAACACGAGGCCCAAATTATAGAAACTCTGGCCATGACATCTGCATTAATTTCCTCTAATAGAAATTCCACATTCTCGTGTTTTAAATGGCATGCTTACTTATCGTTTTCTCTCCTATAATGGTACAAATACATTGTCCAAATTCTGGATAGAATCAAAATCCTCACATGTTCACCCTTCCACCATCCTCGATATGTTCATGATGCTTTTCTATGGTTTTATATAGATTTCATTATTGGGATTTACATAAAAATAGCGTGGAAAGTTTATCAATATTATTATAGAATGCATGCAAAGGGCTTGAAATTGGAAAGGGACATCCCAATTCTAGTAATTTAGTTACTTACATATGAAAAGTTTGAGAACTTATTTGTAATTTCATACCACTCTTTTTATACCATGTTTTTGGGCTAGTTTTTTCAGAGGTCATTGCGGCGACATTTAAAATTTGCAAACTATTATTAATTATCAATAACAAGTTTATATAAATAAAAGCCACGAGGTGGCAATGTCACTGTTTTTGTTTTTTGGATTTTGCTACCACATGGTTTTTGTTTATATATATATATATATATAAAACGTGTATATTTATAATAGATTTTTTAAGATTTTATCTTGATAAATATTTGATTTTTTGTGAAGAGTGTTTAATTCACTATTTTTATTAATTTATAAAATATATTAAGTTGATATGGTAAATATTGATCACCTAATTAATGGAAAAATAAAAAATAAAAAATAAAAATTGCATACCAATTCAGAGTTGCCCTTCTAAAATTGTTCACTAAACATATATATCACAATACTCAAATTCTATATGAATGGTTCATATACTATTGTGTTGTTATGATGAATGTTAAATCCTTGTCCTGAGGATGAACCACAGTAGATGGTTCGAAATGTTGACTCAAAACCAATGATGTGATTAATCTGAAATACATTTTAAATAGCGATATGGATCACAAAAGTCTCAAATCAATGGCTTCATAAATAATTTCAACTAGGGATTTCAGAACGGTCTGTTGTCAATTCACATGAAACCTATTTTTAAGATGACCCAACCAATCCTTCTGTGGGTTGAATGATTTACTCGCATGGGGATCCAAGACAAGATTACAAAACAACTGTGTGACAACTTTCTACGGGAGCATCCATTCATCCATCCACCCTAGCTCTGCTCGCTTTCCATTGCCAAGCGCGACTCTTTTTCTCTCCAAAAGATTTTGCCATCGCATAAATGAAAATCTTTATATATAAAAACAATAACCCTATATTTAAATTTATAAAACAATACTATTTTTAAAAATAAAAATGTATGATTATGTATCCATAAAAAACATGTATTTTGTTTAGATAATCTTCGGCAAAATCACATAACCAATCTTGTGTCGACGCGTTTCGAACCAACCAGTGTGGTTCATCGTCAGGACAAGTTGAAGACCAATCCGGCTTAGCTTGATTAAATAGAGTGTGCAGAGATTCCAACGGCTATAATGCCAACGGCTAATTTTGACCTAATAATCTTGGTCAAATCACTAAATTAGTTAATTAATATTCCTAGAAATAGCTAAAATAGGTAAAAGAGGAATTCATTTGTTAATTTAAAAATAAATAGATATATTATTATTATTATCTCAAATATTACGAAAATTCATATCCATATCTAATATTTTAATAATAATGGTCATTCATATTTATTAAATTAATCTATATTTATTATTCCAATATTGTTTAAATGGTAATAATTCTCTATTAATCTTAGAATATAGTTACATTAGGTAACCTTGTAATAATTATTTAATGGTCCATTGGTAAGATGGATCATTTTTATTTATTATTTAAGTATAATGGTCCATTCGAAATTAAATAAATAATATATGTTTATTAAATAATCTAAATCTACTAATAATTTATAATTCCACACAAATTTTTAAATCAATATTATTAGGCAAATACCATAATTTAGGGTTGTTAAAGTATAACTAATATTATTAGTATATCATAATTCATCCTTTAAACCTAATGGTCAAATAATCAAAATTAATTCAATATTAATTTATTCCAAAAAAATATTAAAGTTAACTAAGTCAATAGGTAAATATATTATTACTTATAAGGTAAATACCATAATTTAAGGTGGATATGTATATTAATAATAGTGTAACTAATATTATTGGTAAATCAAAATATTTCTATAAACCTAATGGCCAAATAATTTATATTTATTAATAATCAATATTATTTCATATTTATTTATTCCACTAAAATTATTAAAGTTAACTATATCATTAGGAAATATAATATTATTTATAAGGTTTAAAAAGGGGTTTTTTTTAAGAGAATAGTTAAAGGGAAACTCAAATCTAAAGTTACAATAGAAATAATTATAAATGTAAAAATAATGAATTATGAAAAAATCGAATCTAATTATAATATGCACAATAGTATTTTGTTAATTAAAATTACTAAACAATGAAGAAAAGTTGAACACGTATATATACTTTGAAAAGGTGAAGTGCATATAATAATGTACTAATATATATGAATAAAGAAAACTAAAAGGTTCCATCAAACATGGCAACATAATATGGATCTCTTAAGTATGTATAATATTGATCATTTTAAATATATCAAACCCTTAATTTTATATCATCTTGCTTTTTTTTTGCATGCAAAGAATTAAAAGCTCTTTAAATTGTGGCACTTCTATTTTGCGTTGAAATTGGATATATGGGTACGATAAATCTATGACCAAGTTTCTTGCTCCTGGTCCTTGAATTAATTTTGATGTGTGGGAACTCCCGAGAGAATACCCATTATAAACAAGACTGCAACATGATAGTCATGTTTTGTAAAAAGAATAAATTTAATTTTTGTTTTCGATATAGACTGTTATGATTTACTCACTTTTCTAAAAATTTATAATATAAAAAATTAAATAAAGTGTTTTTTTTTTAGGTTGAATGTAACAACCTTGGGTTAAAGTTCATGTAATAAAGTTAATAAAATAAAACTAAGACCAAGGTCATAGGACGCATATTATAAGCTGAATGTTGGGAAAAACATCCTAGTGGGTATTTATTTCAGTTTATTATGGCTAAGGAAATTGACAAAGGCATTGGCAAAGGCAAAGAGGCATTAATTGGCATGTATTTATGAAAATAAAGGAAAATAGGAGAAAAGGGAGATAAAAGGTCACAAATTTGCATGTGAGGAAAATTGAAGGAAAAATAGAGGAAATTGAAGAAAATAAAGGACTCAATGATAAAAAAAGGCTTATGAGGATCAATTCGCAACTCTTGTTGGTTTAGATTTTTGTTTGTTTGCCTTTGGAATTGGTTTCAGAGAGAGAAGAGCACCAAGAGAGAAAAAACCATCAAGCAAGCAAAGGAAGACAAAGGAAGGACAAGGAATCAAAGGAAAGCAAGGAAAGGTTGGATCAAGCAGCTTCAACATGAAGACTTACAGGTAACAGGTTGCATTTGTGATTTCCTAATTGGTTTGTGAATGCATGGTACATGCATTTGTGTATGTGGTTCTTTTTCTGTCATTGACATGGGTTTTTATAGGTGTGACAGTGGTTTCAACCTTACCTTTCCATTTCTGTATAGTTGTCGTGTGATGGGGTTCTTCTATTCAGTTGAGCTTTGGATTGCCGAATGGTTTTGGAATCGGGTGAGGTGGTCTCAGGAAAATTCCCCAAGGGTTGGGGTTGGAGTTGGTTTAATCTTTGGGCATCCCTTAACAGGTGGGTGGAGACGGGAAAATTCCTCAAGGTATTGGTGAACAAATTCTAAGGCATCCAAGCTTGTTTTGGGCTTAGTGATCTCTTGACTAGTTTTGGCGGGATTGCGGGAGCATGAGGGTGGAGGTGGTTTAATCTCCTGGAAACCCTAGTTGTTTATGCTTGAGTCCCACATTCATGCTTGGAATATGGCACGAGGGTGATTAGTTGAAAGAAATATTTGGTTCAGCTCAATCTATGGTCAGATGGTACATGGAAGTCCCTGACTTGGTTGGTTTTTGCATATATTAATAAGAGCTCTTATATTATTGTATTTTGTGAGTACTTGTGCTTGTTATTATGTGGCTTTGATGGTTTTTCTCTCATGGTTATTATTCTGGTTATATGATGGTTATATCTTGGTTATAAGCATAGTTTCATGACAGGTTCTAGTTATGGCTCTTGACATGTCTGCTTAGTTGATGAATGGTTATTGAATGCATGAGCTAACACATGTTATTGCAACTACTATGAGAGGGCATTAGACCTTCTTGATGATTCTCATATATGTATCAGACCCCTGTCTTCATATATGCATTCATAACCTGTAGGTTATATGTTCTTAATATGTTTGACGAAATGACTGTCATGGTTAGGCCTAGTTAGGTCAACCTTTTTTTATCAAAGTTTTGTATGAATGGCTTTGTCCTAATGCTATTTATCATTCTATAAAGTCTCATTGAGCTATGGGCTATGGTTTAGAGGCTGACCTAGAATTTAGGCTCAAGATTCAGGACTACACCCTCTGAACTGAAGAATTTAGGTCACAATCGCTACCTGGTAGGCTTATGCATGTGGTTGGAGGCCCTCAACCGCATGGAGGCCTTGTCATGCATGCGATTGGGAGCCTAGGTCACTAAAAAATCATTCTAACTTAGGGTTTGGGCACTAGGAGTGGTTGTTCAGCTTCTAGGTATCATGTAGGCCCTAAGGAAGGTCAGTAAAGTTTTAGTTTGTCAACTCCACTTCCTTAATTGTACCTAGGAGGCTGGGTTAGGTCATAGTAGCCCTCAACTCATGTTTACCCTGGCAAGCTGGTGAAACTAGGTAAATTTGGGAGGAGCGTGTTACAATGAATATTTTCATAGTGATTAACTTGATGTAGAGGAAATATTCTTGTATAATGTGTGTTTTTATTGATATGGCTTACTATCAACATGAAAATAATACCATTTTTTACTATTATCATATTGAGTATATTTTTATTATTATTTATCCCTGTTAATTTGTATTCAATTTCTAATTTTTTAAAATATTTTATATATATTAAAAATAACCAATGGTCTCATCATTCTCACCCTCCCTAATTACTAAATTCTAACTCCATACTCTATTTAAAATCAGTCTAGCACTCTTCACATTATCAAAAGCTTAGTGTCTTTGAAAATGGGTGGAGTGTTCACCTGAAACATTAGGCATATCAATAACAACATGCAGTATACCAAAAGATTTCCTCTACATCAAAATTTTTCGAATATAATGTTATAGTTTCTATTAATGAAATTAAATTATAATTTTAATCAAATTTTTGACAATAGTTTGAAAAATAATTTGAAAAAAATTAAATAACTGAGTTTCTCTAATGTTTTATAAAAATTAGTCGAGTAAATGTCAACCAAATAAGCCTGACTACCTTAGAAGTGATATTATGACAATATTTTATTTAATTATAGGACCGCTTAGCAACAGTTAGTTTAAAAGCCCCATGCGTAGAAAAAGAGAGTTGCAGCCTGAGGGAGTGAAGGAGATTGTAGATTTATAACTTTTTATTTTGATTTGTGAACCACGGGCGTCGTCATTGGATGGCGGAGATTGCAACTTGCAGGTCCAATCAATGCGAAGAATTCTAGTTCCCTAGTGTAAAAAATGGAGTTGTCTATAATGCGACTTTTTGAGATTCCGGTGACGGAATCCGGCGGAAAAAATTGAGATGAAATCATGATTTGTTGCAGTTAAAATGGTTTTTTAACTGCATATTCGGATTCAGCACCCTGAAAAACCCCTGGGACGCTTTCATTGTGCAGAAACTAGTTATCAAACTTCGATTTCAATAAATTACTGCCGGATTTTCACCGGAAAAAATCGCCGAAAAAGCTTTCAAAAAGTCGCGTTAAAGACTACGGCGTAAAAAATTAGTGATGATAGTTTGATGAAATGGGACTCATATCCCGAGCATTCATCCATTTCCAATTGTTGCCACGTCTGTCCTTTCTACTTAATGTTTTGCAATTGAATTCCTTCAACGTGAGTTGCATGCACTTAATGGAAACACCTTTAATTAATTAATTATCCTATCATATAATTAATCAAGTGTGATCTATCATGGTATCCTTTCATAATATCTTGTTGTGTGTATCTATGACATGCCTATTAAAATAATGGCCATATTAAAAACAGGTATACAAACCTTGTCACCTCAAGGTTCTTGTTGTTTTAGATAATTTGTTTTTGGACATTAAAGGTTTGGTGTTGATTTTTTTTATATTAGTTGATGCATGTGACATATTAACACATGATATGTTTCTTTGACTCTATTTCATATGGTAAGAAATTAATAAAGACTTGTGGATAATAGGATTTTACTTTTCCCGGATCTATACTTTACAACCTTGTGTTTCTCATGTAGTATAGGTAATCCTAATCTTCTACCTACCACCAAATTGTTTGGTTTGCTACAAGCTTGCAAAATCTCTCGACACCACAATTTCCTATTGCACGTTAAAATCACACAAATGAGTTTCAAGCATGTGAGATAACTATGTTTTTATAGAATAAAAATATTTCAAGATAAAAAATGTGGCTCATATACTTTGATTTACATGACGTGTGCATGTGCTCCCCAAAATGTGATAGATTTTCCTTTAACACATAGTGGGTTTCTCACTCGGCACATAGTATAATGGTTGCAAGTTTTCTATAGCATATTTGACCCCCTAAGCGCTGTTAGGAAGGTGGGTAACCAATTAATTCTCTTAATTATCATTCCTAACATTACTCTAAAGCCACTAAAAAGGGCATTGAACATTCCACTTGTCGAGAGATTTCAAGTGACTCTATTCTTGCTCCAATCTAAGCTTTAAGCAAGGAGTTATGGCATTTTCTCTTTACTTAATGAAATCATCAGGCTTATGTGGCACTCCCTCCTACGTGGCACCACATGTACCAATTGAGGTAGCATCACATCCTTAAAACCTTTCCTTATTGTGCCCTATCACTCATTTATTTTTTATTTATTTATTTATTTATTGTGTGATGAGTCTTATTGAAACTTCAAAGAACCTTCCTTATGTAGCATGTTGTACCATATATTTTTATGGTGTGATATATTGCACCTCTGAAAATTTCACTCCCTATGAAAAGAAAACATTTCTCCCTTTATTGCATCATAAGAAAACTTATCTTCTTGTGATAAAGGAGGCTCTCTACTTTTATCACATCACACACAAATTTACTTTCTTGCAATGCATCACACCATAAGTGTTTATGGTGCAATACATCGCATCCCACCAAATTTTCTTTTCACACAATAAGCAACTTTCTTCCTCCGTTTTTTCTTCTTTTATCCCGTTGTGTTGCACCTATAACATTTTACATGTAATGTATCACACCGAAATAACACATCCATTTTTTCTTTCAACCAAAGATGGAAGATGTTATAAGTCCTTCCCTTAGCCTTTCTTAGCATTCTCTCTATGGCACCCTCTTAATTTTCCACCATGTGATGTCTCTCACCCTAAAAATTTATGACTTGATACATTACATTGCGAGAAGTTAATTTCCATGCAAAAATCTCCACATTTATTCCCTTTGTCTTTCTTCTATCTTTGTCTCTTTTGGCAACGTCTTTGTTATATCACATTATATTTTCCTTATGAAATATTCCCTATACTACACAAAGATATTTCCATGTGATGCACCCATATCGCATAGTAAAATTTACATGTGATATATAAAATTGTCCAAGTTTTCGAACTTCATATCTTCAATAAAATTGTAAATATCAAGCCAAAGATTACTCATATCCAAGTGAGAAAAAATTTTCCACTGCTCCATTAAGTATTTGGGTCCCTTATACCCTTATAGTCCTAGTCAAATCCCATACTAAATATAGATTTACTATCTTGTTTAGTTCAGGATCAACGAGGACCATCGCATTCTCGATTGTAGATCAATTCTCGTTGCATTATAGTCAACATTGTGTTGAATTCAATTGAAAGTTGTTACATGGAGAATTTGCAAATTCACAGACATTTCTTTATGTTTCAAGCAGTAGTATAGAAATCGATGCAAAGTCGGCCATCAAGATATAAATTAAGTTAAAGTGGTAAAATTGGTTTTGAAGCCCAAAACCCTAAAAGCCCCAACTTCTCGATCTCAATAGCCTCAAAAGTTTGATGTCCCAACCTTATTCGTCCCCAACCCAGTCGAGAGTGGGCCCTTTTTCATATTTGAAGCTTTGCGAATCGGTCTGAACCTTGACCTCACAAAAGTCCCAACCTTGAACCTTGTGAATTTGTAGAACGAGTTAGTAATTTTGTCGAATAATTAAAAAAAAAAAGCAGAGGAGGATCCTAATCTGACCTAGCGAAATTGTAGAATAGGTTGGCCAATTTGTCAAAATTTTAATAAAGTGGATTTTAAAGGTTTTCTCTGGGTTTTGAATAAGTGGGTTTTGTTCTTATAAGTTTGGGAGGCAAATAGTTAAGTAGGGGTATTGTAAGGACCATATCAACATCATTTTTGGTATCATAACATATTTCTTTTAATTAAAAAGAAGAATGGTAGATAGTCAAGGAGAAAGTCGAGGGAGACCTGTATCAAATGTGGCTTTACAAGCCAAAGTAAGAATATTTTGAGAGAGAGTAGCAACTATGGAGACTACACCAAGGAGAGAAACTGACGCAGGAGACGTAACTGATGTTGGAGAAAATTCTTCCTGTGATGAAGAGCCGAAAGAATTAGAAGATGTAAAGGTGATGAAGATATTTGCTAAGATAATTCCCATACCAAAGATGGAGTTTTTTTCCATATGAAGGTAATTTAAATGCTAATATATTAATGGATTGGATAATTCTCTTCACAAATATTTTGATTATGGAGATGTTGAAGTCGATAAGTGAGTTAAGTATGCAGTAACCAAATTAAAAGACCACGCTGCACTCTGGTGGGCTGCAGTACAGTTGAGCAAAAGATGAAAGGAAAAGCTAAGATCAAAGATTGGGATAAAATGGTGGCAAAACTCAAAGGTAAATTTTTACCCAAATAATATCAGATTAATATTTTTAGACATATAAAAAATCTTAAGCATAAGTCCATGTTAGTTAAAGAATACACATAGGAGTTTTATAAATTGAACATCAGAGTTGGTCAAGTAGAAGATGATGCTAACAAAGTTACTAGATATATTGATGGTTTGGTAGTTGAAATTCAAGATGAAATTGGCTTATTGTTTTTAACAATGGTTGAATATGCATACTAGGCTACCTTGAAGGTAGAAAAAAAGCTTGCTAGAAAACAAAATCAGAGGAACCGAGGAAGGATTCATGCAGGAGGCAAAAGGACCACATATTGGAAGAGGAAGAATGCAATCTACAAAAAGAGAAGATGAAGGAAGTTCCAACAATCAATCACCAAGAGGAGGTGATTCAAGAGGGAGAAGATCATTCTCTAGAGGTAGAGGTCGTGGAAGAGACTATCAGCCTAGATGTTTCAGATGTGGGAAACTTGGGCATATGTCATGGGACTATCATGAGAATGCACCACCAAGTCAGAGAGGTGTTCATGTTGCTGAAGAAATGGAAGAAAATTAAAATCTAGTTGTTCTTGAAGAGGTCCCTAAAGTTGGAGAATCCTTGTTAATGAAAAGAGTGTTGATCAAAGTTGAAAAGGAAGTTAAAGAACCAACTCAAAGAAGAAGTTTATTTCGAACCATGTGTAAGTCAAAGGGTAAGTGTTGCAAACTTGTTATTGATAGCAGAAGTACTGATAATTTGGTTTTTGTGGAAATGGTAGAGAAATTAAATTTAAAAAGAACCACACATCCTCATCCTTATAAAATATCTTAGCTACAAAAAGGACACAAAGTGTTGGTTAATGAGCAGTGTAAAGTAGATTTTCAGATTGGAAAATATAAGGATGAAATTATTTGTGATATACTGCCAATGGATGATTTTCGTGTGTTATTGGGGAGATTGTGGCAATATGACAGGAAGGCCATACATGATGGAAAAAGTAATACTTATATTTTTGAAAAGGATGGGAAAAAGCATGTGTTTTTATCTTTACTAGATTAAGAAATCAAAGAAGAAGCAGGTCTCAGTGTGTCCGTTATGAGTGGAAAGGGGCTATTGCGAAAAACAAAGAAAGAAGAATTTCGCTTTGTCTTAGATGGGAAACCACAAGTAATTCTTACCATCATGAATTTAAATGATTTATCAGAGGAAAAAACCATCCTCTTAGATTAGTTTGTTAATATTATTATGGGCGAGTTACCAAGCAGTTTACCTCTTGTTAGAAGTATCAACCATCATATTGATTTGATTTCGATATCTACTTTGCCAAATAAAGCTACTTATAGAATGACACCACAAGAAAATGAAGAAGTAAAAAGACAGGTTTAGGAATTACTGGAAAAATGTCTCATCAAAGAAAGCTTGAGTCACTATGATGTGTTGACAGTATTAAGTCCAAAAAAAGATGGAGGCTAGAGAATGTGTACAGACTCTGGGTCAATTAATAAAATTACCATCAGGTATCGATTTCCACTCCATGGATTAATCATTTAATAGATTGTTTAAGTGAAGTAATTTTTTATTATTCAAAAATTGATTTAAAATGTGGATATCATCGAATTCATATCAAAGAGGGAGATGAGTGGGAAAATGCATTTAAAACAAATCATGGGTTGTGTGAGTGGCTTGTGATGCCCTTCGGTCTGACTGATGCACCCAACACTTTCATGAGGTTAATGAACAAAGTTCTAAAAGAATTTACATGCAAATTTGTCATTGTTTATTTGGATGATATTTTAGTGTACAACAAAACTAGGGAAGAACATCTACAACATTTAAAATCAATTTTTGATGCGTTATAAAAAAAAGAAAAATTGCTGATAAATTTAAAGAAGCACAATTTTATGAAAGAGGAGTTAGTTTATCTAGGCTTTGTCATTTCTAAAGATGGATCCAAATAAAGTGCAGACAATTATAAATTGGCCAGTTCTACAAAATGTGTATGAGGTAAGAAGTTTTCATGGACTTGCTAGTTTTTATCGAAAATTTATTAAAAACTTCAGCAATTTGTGTGCACCAATTATTGAGACCATTAAGGAAATTAATCAGTTGTTTAAGTGGACTATAGAAGTAACTAAAAATTGTAAATTGTTGAAGCAAAGGATCACAAAACAATCAATTTTGGCGTTGTTTGATTTTCAAAAATCATTTCAAGTGGAGATAGATGCAAGTGGTAGTGCTATTGGAGCAGTTTTG
Organism: Pinus tabuliformis; assembly: GCA_031772625.1. Lineage (NCBI taxonomy): Eukaryota > Viridiplantae > Streptophyta > Pinopsida > Pinales > Pinaceae > Pinus > Pinus tabuliformis. The sequence continues at coordinate 1,047,967,760 of CM062805.1, read as the reverse complement.
AGCTAAGAAGGGTGCCCAACCATTTATTTCAGTGAGAAATTAAATGAAGCCAAGAAGAAATACTCCTCATACGATAAGGAATTTTATGTTGTTGTGCAAGATTTGAAGAAGTGGCAACATTATTTAATGCCAAAGGAGTTTATTTTATTCACTGACAATCATGCATTGCAGTTTATAAACAATCAACCAAAACTTAGCCAAAGGCATGCTAAATGGGTGGAGTTTTTACAAAATTTTACTTTTGTAATTAAGCACACCAATGGTTCTTCAAATAAAGTAGCAAACGCCTTAAGTAGGATTAATTTAATTCTACAAGAATTTCAATTTCATGTTACAAGGTTTGATGAACTTAGAGAAATGTATGAGAATGATGTTGATTTTAGGGAAGCATATGCAACATGTAAAAATCCAGTGAGCACAAATACAACACAATGGTCCAATTATATGATCCAAGATGGTTTATTATTTAAGGATAATAGACTTTGTATTCCCAAATGTTCCATGAGAGATAATTTAATACAGGAAAAACATAGTGGAGGATTGGTTGGACATTTCAAAATTGATAAAACGTTTGTTGTGTTAAATTCATTTTACTATTGGTCAGAGATTCAATCTAATGTGAAGAGATTTGTGGAGAGATGCAGGATTTTCCAGCAGGCAAAAGGGAGAAGTCAAAATACTGGGCTATATAAACCATTAGTCATTCCCAACAGACCTTGGGATTCAATCAACATGGAGTTTGTTCTTGGGTTACCTCGAACTCAAAGAAGCAATGACTTTATTTTTGTTATTGTGGACGGATTTTCAAAATGACACATTTTATTCCATGTACCAACACCATTGACGCGACAAATGTGGCAAACTTGTTTTTCAAAGAAATTGTGAGACTACATGGATTGCTTCGAAGTATTGTGTGAGACAAGGATACTATGCCATTTTTGAAGGGAATTGTGGAGGAAGCTAGGTACTAATTTAAATATCAGTTCAGCATACCATCCGCAGACTAATGGTCAAACAAAAGTGATAAATTGAAGTGTGGGAAATATTCTAAGAAATTTGGTAAGTGATCATCCCAAACAATGGGATCAAGTGCTTGCCTAAGATGAATTTGTTATAGTGATTTGCCCAGTAGGAGTACAAGTATGAGTCCATTTCAAATTTTATATGGAATGCATCCTATAGGTGTATATGAATTGATAAATCTGGGTAATCAAGAATTTAGCAGTGCAACAAGAGAAGACTTTGAAATTAGTATGCATGAGCTACAAGAAAGAGTGAAGATTTTGAAATTAGTATGCATGAGCTACAAGAAAGAGTGAAGAGACAACTACAAGAAAGTAGCAACAAATATAAACAATAGGTGGACATGAAAAGGAAGTAGCAGAAATTTCAGACTAGTGACTTAGTCATGGTACATTTGAGGAAGGAAATATTTCCAACAAAAACATATAATAAACTCAAAATGAAGAAGATTGGTCCTTGTAAAATCTTGAGGAAATTTTCCTCTAATGCATATGAAATAGAACTCCCTCAAGATATTGGCATTTCACCTATCTTCAATGTAGTTGATTTATATCCTTTCAAAGAAGAAGACAACATTCTGAATGATGCAACTGTTAGTGATGAAAATCAAACTATGGATGGGAGAGTCAACTGCCAAAAGCAGTTCCTAAAGAGATTAAAGTAGTGATTAATCAGAAATTGATGAAAAGAACCATAGGCAAGGAATATTATCAATATTTAATCAAGTGGAAGAATCAACCAGTTGAAGACTCTACTTGGATGATAGAGGTAGAGATTTCAAAGTATGGTACCACTGTAGAAACTCTTATGAAGACTTTCTTTCCTCAGGAGTCTGATGCAAGAGCATCACCATCAATAAATTCATTTTGACCGTGATGGTAAAAAATTCATTTACTACAACAAGTGGGTTTCCTGAATTATTTTAATTGTTTGAAATAATTAGGAAAATTAGTATTTAGTTACAATTGTTATGAAATTGTATAAAATAGGAATTTGTTGTAATTGATTGTGGAGAGACATTATAATTAGTTTTAATATATTAGATATTTTCTAGATTTAGGATTTAGATCCACAATTAGTGGATATGAATTGATTATTACTTTGTGTTAAAAATAGATTCTATAGCTCATAAAAATTGAGTAGATAGTTTTGAGAGCAAGAGTGTGGATTAGTGTGTTTTTCTGTGTATTCTTTGAAGAAATACATTAATTGCAGACATTTTGATACACACATCTCTCTCTCTCTCTCTCTCTCTCTCTCTCTCTCTCTCTCTCTCTCTATATATATATATATATATATATATATATATATATATATATATAAAGTTTCAGTTCCAGGCATAATAGGGTCATTGCATCATCGAATTTGTTATTAAGTTCAATTCAAGATTGATGGGGACCATCACATTCTTAGTTGTAACTCAATTCCTATTACATTATAGTCGGTGTTGCGTTGAATTCAATTGCAAATCGTTACATAGATAATTTGCATATTCACAAACATTATTTTTATGTTTCAAGCAGTTGCATAGAAATTGAGGTGAACTCAGCCATTAGGACATAAATTAAGTTAAAGTGGTAAAATTTATTTTGAAACCTTGAAAGTCTCGACTTCCCAATTTCAGTTGGGCTCAAAAGTATGACGTCTAAACCTTGTTTGGCCTCGACCTAGTCAAGAGTGAACCCCTTTTCATATTTGAAGATCCACAAATTTGGTACAAACCTCAACCTCGCAAATGTCTCGACCTCCAACCTCATGAATTTGTAGACTGGGGCGACGATTCTGTCAAATAATTAAAAGAAAAGCGAAGGAGGATCCCAATCCGCCCTGGTGAAATTGTAGATTAGGTCGGCCATTTTGTCAATATTTTAATAAAAGTTGATTTTAAAGGTTGTATTTGGGTTTTGAATAAGTGGGTTTTGTTCTTATAAGATTGGGAAGGAAATAGTTGAGCAGGGGCATTATAAAGACTAGATCAACATTCATTCTTACCTGCAAAATTATTGCTCCACACCCCTTCATTTAATGATTAGCTAGGAAAAATAAAGAGGGAAGGATGGATGGAGTATTCAAAATACAAAAATCACCCAAAAATGGTTTTGTCAAGGGTGGATTTGGTTCATTAAGTGTGATGAAACCCCTTCTTTCGCCACTCACTATTCTCCACTCATGGTATCATGTCCCCTACTGGTCTTACTCAATCAACTATTGGGATTTTTCTACCATTTTAAGGACAATATATTTTCCAAACATGTCAGTTATATCATCATGGCATAGTAATCAAATATCCATGTCAATAATAAATGAATAATTAGAATAATTAATTACACATTTATTTTAAATATGTCATATTTTTAGGGAGTTGGAAAAGTTGCTTGACTCAGTTTCAAAAGTTGGATTATTATTGCCTTCGGGTTTGATACTTTATACTAGCAAAGGATGGAAACTTTGTGGAAAGTCATGAAGTATTAGATTTTGCGTAATCCCACAATAATAGCTTGTTCATGGTTGGAAGATTTTATCATCTAAAAGGAATGTTAACTAAATTTTGAAGATAATTATGAATCTTGTGGAAATGCAGGATCAAGTTGGAAAAATGTTTACTATTACTTTTGGAATAATTTAATATTGTGTCGACTCTGGAAATTTAATTATAAATTATAAATTTGGTTAGGGTACCATTTATCTATGATATAGTGTAGTCACACATTAGAAATGTATATTTATCTTGTTTTTTGGGAATACAATAATGATATTCTTCTTGGCAATAAAAATTAATTGCACATTCAATTAGGGGATCAAAATGTCAATGTTAAATTTTCATTTTGACCCATCGCATGTTTATTTTAACATTTTGATTTCTCACGGACCCCTTTTCTTCCCTTCTTATGGACCAATAGCCATCTTACAATCCTTAGCAACCTTCTTATTGTTTTGCAACATTTAATATGTTTCATATTTACATGATTGTAATATCTTAAGTACACCACGATGATTATGAGACATAAATAGACACCATAAATCAAACTTATGAATGACACTCATGATCATATTTAACCATGTCTTCGCCTTAATTTCTAGATAGGAATATCTATGAGGCATACTTGCCATATTTACATTATATGGTCATTATGGATCAACTTACTTACCTCAATATTTGTAAAACTAATAATGTCATCACAACATGTACATAATTTGATCTAAAAAATCCAAAGGTAAAGATCAAGGTGTTACGTGATACCGTAACAAATAACCTTTAATAGTTTAATGAAGTGAGAGAAAACCAAGAAGAAAACAATTAAATTGAAACATTTTGGCTTAATAAAATATTAATCAATTAGTTATTAGTTTAACTTATTATTATTATATTTACGTTGTGATTCATCTTATAAGTTTTGTTTAAAATATATTTGTGAGTACATCTCAAACATAGGTTTAATAACAATTCAAGTCTTAGCAAACAAAACAATTGATTAATTACTAGTTCTTAAAACTTTCAATCAATCAATTGTTACTTTGACTTGAGGTTGTTATTGTTGCTATTGAGGTTAAGCCATGTTAAGAGTTGTTTGAGGAACTGTTGAAAGGGGCCTTTCTATTGAAGTGGGGAAGGGGGAGGCAACCAAATTATTCTCTATAGAATGTATTAACTTCTTGTGCTAAGAATAGAGAATAGGGAGAGAGAAAAAGGTTTGAGCCACTAAAACAATGAAGTGAATTATGAGACAAAACTCACCATTGATTAAACTAACTACATACCGAACCAACCTACTTAGTTGGCATTGAATTGAACACTGGAATTAGTGTGAATGACTAGACACCAGCATTGATACTACCATTGATACCACCAAATAGGATAAGAACGACTATATAATAGATTGATAGTTAATTATTTAATTTTTTCGAGAAAGAAACAAAGTATTTATGTAATAAACACCCATTTTTGTTAGTGTTATGAGTACATCCACAAAGTTTCATATTCCATGTACATTCTATTTTCCTCCAAAAAAGAAAAAAAAATAGTATATGTTGAGCACCTTATGCATATACAAACTACCTTATTCATATTTAAACCAATCCAAAATAGAGCATAAACAACCATAACCATTAACAGCAGTATATAACATATTCCAAAAGATTAAAGTGTTCCACTTTAAATAGGATATCTAACTATGATAGACATATAGTAAAAACCAGTAACATACAATCTTCATGAATTTAAAATAGAGAAGTGTTATGCACCAAGTGGTGTCTCTTTATGCACGTTGAACCTAATTCCTCCTTTACATACGCTGAGAGTTGTAGCTTTGCAACAAAATTGTCAAGTGTTAGGAATTTGTGTATCGCTTGATTACAGGTTCCCCTCACCTACTTTTCATTTCAAAAGTTTGATACATGATAACCAAATTCTCCATAATATTGGTTATTTTATTCCTTGTGCTTCGATTATCATATCTCTATCTCAAATGCATTGTTAAATCATTGCACGCTATAACTTCTACATGGTAGTTCAAGTAATATTTCTTGTTTATAATGTTTTCTTTAATGGGTTTATACATTAACTAGCCTAGACCATAGAATCCCTAAACGATTCCTTTGTTTCCAGTAGGGCTTCCAACTATGATTCAATTGTTTCCAACACTTCGTGATGACTCGCAACTCCCATACCAAAATCTCCCATGATACTAGACTTAAACAAAATATATCAATGAGAGAATGCAAATAATATTAAAGTTACCCATACAAATTTTCAATTGTAAATCCATTTAGAACCTCATGACTTTCAAAGATGATGATATGAACAAAATTCTTCTTTTTTGTTCTTGATGGTGTTTTGAGAAGAAATACAGGGGTTGCAAGAGTAGGGGAATCCTTTATGATCCCAAAGGAAAAACAATAATCATAAATCCTTGGGCCTTGGCAGAACTTTCAAAAACCTAAGAGAAGCTTATGCTCTCATAAGGGACATCTAAATAACCAAGGAATCAATGTGTAGATCATTAATCATTTTGGGCCTTCAACTTAAATTCAAGTCTATATATTCAAATTGGAGTAAATTTACATCACATTATCCCCTAATCTCATGGTTAATAACACATTCATTAACAATAAACATCCATATGGCTCATCAACATGTAAACCATTGTAGTGGTATTTGGACATGAGCTTAGAGGACAGATCCCAACCCCCCTTGTATGCAAATATCACTCTTAGCTCTATGTATTGAATGTTCCAATTTTGAATCTATATTGGTATTATGGGACTCTGGAATTTGTATTAATGCAAATAGGAAGCATCCATGATTGAATTTAGCTGATGTCAAGAGACTGCTTAGAAGGTTTCCCTTTTGAGGCCTAGCCATGCACTTTTTTTTTGTTTCCTTTGTCCTCTAGTGTGATGGTTGCATTTATTTGCATTTGAATTATTGGGTATCTCTCCATCCCTCTCTATTATCAACTGACTTCCTTGATATATATTCATTTTGGCCTACTTACATAATCTTAAGAGCATATACTCTCTGACTTTAGATGTGGAATTTGTTATGAATTGAAGTTTAGGTAATAGTCATGTTATTTATTCAAATTGTGTATAAATTCCTTGTAGATTCAAACTGCAGATTGTAATATGCTAAATCAATTGACTTGAATATACTCTACTCATCAATGGAAACAATAAACGATCGATGAAATCACGAAGCATATAAGAGAAAGAATTGAATCACACATAACACAATGATTTTCTGGGGAAATCCACAGCTAAAAACCCATGTTATTTGTATATTGCATTAATCAGAAAATATGAGAAGACTACAATGCTTTTCTCAAGCCTGAGCAACCTCTGCACTATCTCTATCTATCTCACTGCTTCCCAGACAAGATCAAGCCAATAGTTAGCCAATTCTGTTGCATGTCAAGCTCTTATTTCCTTGCGTTTCCCTTGGGAATTAGCCCATATTTAATTGGGAAATCCCACAATTATGAATTGTGTAATCCTCATAGGCCTTCCTCTGATTGCATGCACCACCTATACAATTCGGATGATTATACAACTAATAGTACATTGTCCCTAAACTCCAATCTCAACTGGGTCTTTCTGTGATCTGACATGCATGAGTTAATTATGAGTGAATCTTTAGTTTATTGATCACTGTAGGTTACACCCCACTACTGCAAGTTACACCCCACTACTGCATGTTACATCCCACTACAGTAAGTTACACCCCACTACAGTAAGTCACACCCCACTGCAGTAAGTCACACTCCACTACAGTAAGTCACAACCCACTATAGTAAGTCATAGCTCACTGCAGTAAGTCACACCCCACTACAGTAAGTCACACCCCACTTCAGTAAGTCACACCCCACTACAATAAGTTACACCCCACTACAGTAAGTTACACCCCATTGTTGCTGGTTACACCCTACTGCTATTGGTTACACCTCACTACTAGATCTCCCACTAATTCCTCCATCAGTTGGAACTAGTTTAACTGACTTTAACTCAGTTGGACTGAATTAAATAATTACAACTAAAAATAAACTCAACTAGTGCTCCTAATTATAGGAGACACTCTACATGACTCTAGTTAGACCCTCAACTCGAATTAACTGAGCTAACTAAGTCAAACTAACTTAGTTAACTATTACAAGTTGTCATGAGATGTGGAATTACAATTTAATTCAAGGACAAATTAAATTAGGATTTTATTTCTTGATGATATTTTTAACATTTCTTGTTGCTAATTTCAACAAATTGGTATTCTATTCATAAACTTAAGTTCCTAGTTGGTTTCCTTGGTGTCACTATGTTTTTCTTAACGTCGTGCTTTATAGACCATGACAATCTTAGCTTAAAAAATGTCCTCCTGGGAGTGGAATTGGTGGCCATCTCTCATACACATTTGGGCCAAATCTTTAGTTTAGATTTCGTTCATTGGTATTCTCTTTGGATTATAGGTTTAAGGATTCATTATGTGACTATGGAAAATATGGATGTTGTGGAACTAAGGAGAGTCTCAAGGAGGCATGAGGAGTACATTCAATCTAATAGAACTTATCTATCACCTCAAAGGTGTAGGAGAATAAGCATCAGTGCATCTCTCAACATGAAAATATTATGAATTTGTTGGAACACCAAAACAAAAGGATGGATAACTTGGAGGTTGAATGTAATATGCTTTGAAATTTAGCATTGAACCTTCCCAAATACTCTCTCTCTTCAACATATAACACTAAGGACCTTGTAAGCTCTACTTAAGTTAAGTTGAAAGAGGAACACATGGTTCATCGATTTAAAGAACCAGTGGACATTGAGTATTAACACTCCCCACCTTTAGAAGCTTGTCAAGAAGAAGTCAACAATTTTCATGTTTTTCATTAAGTCAATAGTCTGTGAATGTTTTGTAGAGTCACAAAACTCCTAGGTTTTTTTTGTTAACGCAGAAACATGTAGGAAAAGTTGGAATGTATTTTTTAAGGTCTTCAATGAGCTATTCTATGTGTGATTAGAGCCTCTTGACTCAAGGCTTTGAATTACTTAAATAAACTTGTGTACTATGTTGATATAACTTTTTTTAAATAATATAATATTTTACTTTTTTACTTTATTAAAAAAACATTTAAATCACCCATATCACTTTGATTAACAAGTTGCTCTTATACATTGCCAATGATGGTAAACTTTGGTGACAAAGTAAATCTTATAATTTAGATGATCTCCACATAACATAACCCTTTAAACTTTTTGCGGGGAGAAGAATATCTCCAAAACTTCTAAATTAACTTATAAAACAAAATATTCTAATAAAGAAGGGGTAGCCATAAATGCAAAGTATCACAAATGATGTCTAAAAGAGTTGTGGGACTCTTGAAAAAATTAATGTAATCAACATAAACACTAATGTAATATTATTGTCTATAAAATTATTTATATAATTGTAAAATAATTCATAAGTTTTTTTATTAATTATAATGGTTTTAAAAAAAATTCCAAAAACTTGTTATAATTTTTATTGTTTATGGTATTAATTATTTTTAAGGAAAAAAAAGCTTGTATTTCATTTCAAATCAAAATAAAATACATTCACAAATGCTTGTAGCATTCTATGGCTTTATAGCCCCCAAAAACTTTATCAAGTAGATACAAATTTGTCCCATCAGTGCCAAAATATATCAGTTATCATATCCAACTACCAATGGAGCATAACAAAGAAAATAAAAATTGTAAATGGTATTGAGAAAAGTACGTCACATGGTTCCCTTGAAGTATCCATATATTCATGTATTGTGAATCTGCATTAAAATTGTTGCTTCACTCTGAAAGGGTGTGGTTGTATGATCTATCCTTGCAAAGGCCATAAACATAATCCAAAATTGATAGTCTCTGCAAAGAAAGAGTAGCATTGATATAAAAAAAGTGTAAGATTTTGATATGCATATTTAGTTATGCCCAGCGACATAATTGGAGAAAGTTGTGCAGACCTTCATTGACCTCTTGGATTTGCCACTGACCCAGAGCCAACACTAATTCTCTTTTTGAAAGGTCATAAGCTTCCTGGTTTTGTTCCTTGTATACATGCGAGAAAGATATATAAATAAAACTTCACAACCTGATCAAAATGTTTTGATATGGGGGTAGAACTGTGTGTTTCTTCAAACGAGTCCTCCCATTCAACCAATTTATTATGTTCATGGAGTCTCCGCAGACATAGATCTAAGCAATATGTAGATGTTAAACAAGTTCCAATAGGAGCTTTAGAGCAAAAAGATCTGCATAATTATTTGTGGAATTTTCAATACCACGTGAGAAAGAGAAATAGTGTGTGTCAAAGATATATAGCCTTTCACCAACAGCCCCCGTGGAAGGAGAAAGTTGTGCAACCCCATCAAATAAGGCCCACAACTTATCTTTTTTGGTGTTGTAGTGCCCCACCCCACATTTACCCACTTTTAAAATCTCTCCAGGGTAAACATGAACTAAGTGCTACTATGACATGATCCGACCTCCAAGTTCTAGTTATGGAACTAGGGCCTACAATCTAAAAACTTATGGATACCTCTCAAGAGTACTAGATCACCCATAAGTCAATCCACAACCTCTAATGATCAGATCCTGAGCTAAAACTTCTTTTCCACAAGCCTAACACCCCAACCGCACCCACAACATAGCATGTATGCGGTTATGAGGCTCCAACCACACCCATAAGCATGTCTCCATGCGGTTATGACCCAAATCTTCTAGTTTTGTGCATGCAGTTCCAGGATCTATGCCACTGTTTTAGGTTAGCCTCTAGGCCACTGCCCATAACTGCTTGTAACTTTCTAGAATCATGATTAAGATGATAACAATGCCAACATTCAAACTTGAACAAGATCTTGACCTAGACATGCTTAGTACACAATAGACATTTTGTCAAACATATGGTAAACTTGTAAGCTATAGGTCATGAATGCATATATAATCATAAACCTCTGAACTTCATATGAGAATCGCTAAGAAGGTCTAATACCCTCTCAAGTACCTACAACATCACTTGTTAGCCAATGCATTCATCAGCCATTCAAATACTTATCAAATCATGGACAAGAGCCATAGCTAGAGCACATCATAGAACCATGCTTATAACCAACATATAACCAAAATATCAACCATGACAAATCTGCCATAATAACAAGTACATGTGCTCATTAATTACATTATAATAATAGCTCATATTAACTTATGCAAAAGCCAACCAAGTTAGGGACTTCCACATACCACCCGTCCATAGATTAGGCTAAACCAAATATTTATTTGAACTAATAAACCTTGTGCAATATTCCAAGCATGAATGTGGGAACTCATGGGATAAACTAAGACACAATCAACAAGGGAATCCAGAGGTTAAACCACCTCCACCCTCAAACTATCATGATCTCACCTAAACTAGTCCTCATATCACAAAACCAAACCAAACTTGGATGCCTAAGAATTTATTCACCATACCTTGTGGAATTTTTCTAACTCCACCCACTTGTTGAGGGTTTCCCAGAGAAAACCTTCTCCACCCACAACCATTGGGTATTTTCCTGAGACCACCTCACCCAGTTCCAAAACCTTCCGGTAATCCAAAGCTCAACCAAGAATGAATCCCATCACACCATGGTTATTCAGGAAATGGCAAGGCAAGGCTAAAACCATTGTTAAACCAAGCAAAAAGCATGTCAATGATAACAAATTAACCAAATAAACACATGCATGAACCATGCGTTCACACCTCAGCTAGGAAATCACACATGCAACATGTTACCTGCAAAATTCTCCTATTGAAGCTACTGACCCAACATTCTCCTTGTTTCCCTTGCTTTCCTTTGCTTGTACTTCTCCTTCCTTTGCTTGTTTTCTTGCTTTCTCTTCTTGAAGCTCTCTCTCTCTCTCTCTCTAACACTATTCTCAAGCCAAAACAGACAAAAGCTAAAACTCCGAAAAGTTGTGAATTGATTCTCTGAAGCCTTTTTATCATTGATGTCTCCCTTTTTTCCATTTCCTTCATTTTTCCTTCTAATTTCCTTAGTACGCAAATTTGTGTCTCTTCACATTCATTTTCTCCTATTTTCCTTTATTTCCTTAATTAAATGCCAATTATTGCCTCTTTGCCTTTGACAATGCCTTTTCCAATTTCCATAGCCATAAATAAACCAAAAGTGATGTCCACTATGGTGTTTGCCCAACATTCGACTTGGAATATGTGTCCAATGACCTTGGTATTATTTTGACTTTCTTATCCTTTATTACATGAAACTTTAACCCAAGGTTGCTACAAGTGTCATATCTATCATGAGTAGGTTATTTTATGAGTGCACCCTTATGTGGAAGCGAATATGTAATGCTTAAGCTATTCAAAGAAACTCTTGAGAAAGTTTGACCTTGATCCTCAAAGACTACTCCATTTCTTTCCAACCAAACACTCTAGTAGACCACTAGGGGGAGGACCTTTATGGAGTCTTTTGGTTTATGATCAAGCCAAGCTTTCAAGTAGTCTTGTGCCGAGGGACCCTCCCAATCCTGGAAATTGCCAATGATCCTTTTTATCTCAACCCTGGTGCTTCTAGTAAAAGGATAGTGTATAAAGATATGAACGATGGATCCGACCTCCGAGCAACAAAGCGAGCATCTACTAGGTACCTGAAAAGATCTCCTCTATAATATGTCCCAAGTGGGGGCATTGTTTTCAATGGTAACGACATAAACAACTTTTTTTTTGGGGGGGTTGAGTTTCCACAATCATTTTTCCCACCTAGGAGGTGGAGAATCCATGGAGTTCTAAACATAGTATAAGTATCAAAATTTTGGCATGTATGAACCATGTGGAGCCAATGACCACATTAATTTATCCTCAGCCAGAGAGAGAGATATGAGGCTCTGGGTCAAATCTATGGTATACCTCTCCCATTCTTCAGCTTGTAAACCTTCCAATTCTAATATATGACCCCAATCCATGAGTGAGACCCGACAAACCCTGATTTGCCAAATATTTGAGAGGCCCATATAGTAAATGTGAATTTATACTACCAATACATGGATCCTTTTTTATAAGGAGTTGTGATCCATCTCCACCACTCCACCTAAGCCCTTTTAGAGTAACATCTGTTGCAATTATGATGGCCCTCCAGACTATAGAGTCATTATTTACATTCTTTCTAGGACTTTTGATCCATTCCATAAGGGAGAGTGGTGAGATGTATTTGGATTCCATGTTTGATTCCCAAAGGCCTTTCTTTTTAACCAACTTCTGAGATCCTTTTGTTTCCAATGCCATGGAGAACCAAGATAGGTTCATCAATCCCCGACCCACTAAAGCTTTTGCAATAGAGATGAATGACCAAACAATTAGGGTGAAAGGTATATGATCTTGTTTCCTAGTCCACAACTATCTTCATGAGATTTTATTTATCTTATTTAAGATCCCTTTTGGAATCCATGCTAGCGATGCCCAATATACTAGGAAGGCCTCAATAATTTCCTTGCACAAAATGAGCCTTGCTACCCATGAAAGCCATCAATTACATGAAATCCTGACTCTTCTTTCAATATTTGAAATTAACCAGGCCCAATCCTCTTTCTTCTATTTATTTGGCTTTAGATGAAAGACTAAGTATTTTATTGTCTCTCCAAATGGGTTAGGAGTTTTTGCAAAAACCTTTTGAACTCAGACCAAATCTTCCTGTTCGAGCTCATTCCCAATCAGGTATTATTTCTCCTAATTTATGATCATACCTGTGGCCAATGAGAAACTATCTAGGATGTGCTTAGCAATTAGTAGGCTTCCCATGTCCATATCCATGAAGATATTATACCCAGGAACCCTAACTATGGGGATAACCTGCAACACTTTGTGTCTTTATTATTTTCTTCAACAAATGATTTTTCTTCTAAGAATTAAAACAAGAGAGAAACTTCCCTTTTATCACAAGAAACCACTCGATCACCCTCCAAATAAATCTATCCCCTTCCTATGCACTGGATATGTGAAACCTTTGCACAAATCTAGCCTTTTGTGCACAAATACAAGTGTACCCCTACTCTCTCGTTCACGCATGCGAATGGATAAAATGCGATGTGGTTGTAGGAACTCGACCCTCATTCAATTTCTTTTGCTCGGATGTTGAGTCACCGCGAACTTCTGAAACCTTCAAATCTTCCTTCGTTGATATCTCACACCTGCTTGTGCTCAACTGAATTGCCACTAACTCGCTCCATGTCCTCTTATAATTTCAATCCCAACCTTAATTTCCCTATCAACGACTGAGATTAAATCATAAGTTAGCTTAGGAATTTTTAATTTTCCCTGAGTCTAACTTTAGGAAATATTTAAATAAATTAATATTCTACTAAAGTGGCGGTATTCTAGGTTCTTTTGCCAATATTAGCACTTAGACAAGCAGATCCCTTACTTCTATACTCCAATCAACACCCCCTCTTTAAGAGGAAGGTGTTCTAAACTACACCCAACTTCTCTATAAGGTATACAAATCTAGTCCTTAATAATGCCTTAGTCAGAACATTTGTTTCCCACTCCTATGTTGGTACACAGTGGAGTGAAACTATACCTCTCTGAACAATATCTCTGATGTGGTGATAATGTATTTCAATGTGCTTAGAGTGATCATGAAGCACTGGATTTTCAGAGAGCTTGATACAACTATTATTGTCATAATGTATCACTGTAGGATCCAACCCTGTCCTAAACGAACCCACAAAAACCTTCCCCAACTAAATAGCTTTGCAACCTGCCAAATTGGAAAACATTTTCTCGCCCTCGTCTGAACTCAATACAACTGATCTTTTCTTCCAGTTAAGCTAGGAAACAACTATTTATCTAACACTAAATGTGCAACCCGATGTGCTCTTCCTGTCTATGGAGCTCCCTGCCTAATATACATCAGTGAACCCCTCAAGCTTCAAATCATCAACCTATTTATACCACATCCATGCTCTATTGTTACCCCTAAGATATCACAACACGTGCCTAGCAACAACCCAATGTGCTATGGTAGGGTCAACCAAAAAATGGCTCAATGAGTTAATTGGAAAACAAATATTTGGCCACATGTTCACTAAATACAATATTGACCCACCCATTTGTCGATAAAATGTAGGATCTACTTGCCTCGATCTAGATGCATCCACTTTCCTCTGGTTTATCACTCAAGGTGTGGTGATGGGTCTGGAATCCTTCATGTGAAATGTCCTCATAATTTGCAGAGCGTACTTGCCCTAACCCATACAGATCTCTCCATCACCCTACCGTACCTCCAGCGCAAGGAAATAATGATTCAGCTCCATATCCTTCATCTCAAAATCACTTGTAAGATTTCTCTTACACTCCTGGATGAGATTTGTTTTGCTTGTTACGATCAGATTGTCCACATATAACACCAAAATAAGCGGATCAACTCCAACAACAATGTAATAGAGGTTGGGGTCCACTTTGCTCTTAGTGAAGCCCAATCCCTGAAGTTAACTCTCTATCTGAGCATACCATGCCCGTAGAGACTACTTGAGCCCATATAAGGTTCTCTTGAGTCTGCAAACATGTGTCTCTCTGCTACAGGTCTCAAATCCCTCTAGCTACTCAATATAAATCTCCTCCTCAACAATCCCAATGGGTAATGTTGTCTTCATGTCCATCTGGTGGATTTTCCACACCATCTACGTTGCAATAGATTTGATGGATGAATACCTGGAAATTAGGGAAAAGGTCTCATCATTGTCAACTCCCTCTACCTGTGAGAACCCCTTGGCCAAGAATCTTACCTTGTACTTATCGATACTCCCATCAACGCCATGCTTGATGTTGTAGACCTAGTGAGAGCCTACCAAAGATTTTTCCTCTAGCCATCACACCACTTCCCAAACTTCATTCTTCATGATGGAGGCATACTCCTCCACCATGACATCTCTCCACACCTGCTAAGTGGCTACCTTATGATAACAAGAAGGCTTAGCATCCAACAAATCTGCCATAGGTGCCATATATCTTGTGCACCTCTATGGTTGTCTGCTCTATCGAACTGATGTACTTTGAGCACCAATTTGTTCTTGTGCCTCCTGATTCAACCACTTTACCCATCTTGCTCTCCTTCTCCTAGTACTGGGAGTCGTTACTGGAGTGTGCTCCTCTCCCTCCTATAACTATGTGCCCCTCATGTCCTCATCCTAGCTGTTGTCACTCACTGCAAAAGAGAGTTCCAGTTTTACAAAGAGGGAAGAACATGTCCAATCTATTTTGTTTTGGAGAAATTCCCATATCCTCTAAAAAACTCATTTCTTTCACAAAACCCATTTTACCCTTTGTTTTTTGATCTCTAGCTGCGGTGACCCTTTTTTAACTCTAACCGAAATCCCTTTATATTTCCGACTCTAGCCGTGTTTCCTCATTCCCCTTTGAAATATCTTAAAAACATTCATAAAACATACCAAAGGCCTTTTAAAAGGCTGGGACCCGCAAAACTTTATTGCTATCGGCCCATTTTCCTTTGCAATACAAATCCGCTCATCTCCCTTTTCCTTTTGCGATTGCGATATCACAAAGTTTCCTGCTAATCGCGATAGGGTCCTCCCCACCACCAATTGCGATATCGCAATCGGGGATCGCACAAAACATAACTCCCTCCTCCATTGAACTCCCTTCCGACTTGTGATTGCGATGGACCTAAAAGGTTATGTATTATGGTTTTGAGAAATTTCAGGTCCGACATATTGGGAAATCACCATAAAACCAGTGTTAAAGCCCCATTTTGCTTTCTGATGGCAATATGCGAGTCCTGGTTTCGGATGCGATATTTTATGTATCATGCTTTATTGAAGTTTCACGTCCAGACAATCGGCAAGCACTATGAAATATGGTAAAAAGGCCCTCTCTTGTATTGCGATTGCGATACCAGCAGCGGATCAATGACCCAGATTGAATCGGCCCAGATCAACGACCCAAATCAACGAACATTAAAATCTCTATTTTGATTCCACTCAGTGGGATGGCGAGGGAATTTTTAGGCATTTGGGTCGACATTTGAGGTATTAAATGAAGGCATGGAGCAGTTGGAGATTGTTATGAAACCAGCTCAAGAAAAGATAGATCAAAGCCTTAGAATTCAGCCTCTTCGAGGGGGCAACCTCCTTTACATTACATAAATGAACAATTCTTGGATGATACAAATGAAAAGACCTCCTTTCTATATATAGGAGTCTAAGGGGTTATAACATAATCAGAGCCGACATAACAATAATAATGTAAGGGCACAATAATAACAATAGTGGGCTTCTATGGGGCACAATAGTAACAATATGGGCACTACATGGGTACATCAATATAATAAGTGGGTTGTACTAATAACAATAAGGGGTTACACTAGTAGTATAGGGGCCTAACATGCCCCTCTCCTTCAAAAAGTGTTGTCCTCAACGCTTGAGTAGTTCTTGATTCTTCTGTATAAAATTCTTGTCCTCCCATGTGGAATCTTCAGCGGGTAAGTTCTTCCACTTGATGAGATACTCTGAAATTGATTGATTTCGTAGCTGTCGGGTTCTTGTTTCTATGACTACTCCAGGTTCCAATATGATTTTCCGTTCCTCTTCAATTTCTGGCAATATTGTTTGAATTGGGATCTTTTGCAACTTTTGAATAAGTGGCCATACTTCTTCGTCCTTCTTCCATTCATCCCTTGCTTTGTTTATCCAATCTGGTTGGATACTAGAAATAGCACAAAACAATGCTTCCACATCCTCATCCTTGAAGAGTCTTCCCATTCGGTAAGGTCGCCATTTTTTAAGTGCATGTAGTATTACCAACATTTCCTTCTCATAAATAGCTTGCTTTAGGTGTAGCAGTAAAAATACCCAGTCGCCTACATCAAAACATTTTTCACTATGATGTTCATCTACCTGTTGTTTCATTTGATTTTGCACCGAAGTGGCGTTATCCTTTAAAAGTTGGAGAACTTTTTGTTGATGCTCGATGTGATCTTTCACTGCTTGAACCTTTTTCTTCTTGATATGTCCTTCTATCTTTAGAGTTTGAGGAGTGGTAATTTCTTCCAATCTTTTACAAGATATGGTCAGATTCATTTTTTGACGCTCGATGTGATCTTTCACTTCTTGAACATTTTTTTTCTTGATATGTCCTTCTATCTTGATAGTTTGAGGAGTGGTAATTCCGACCAGTGAATTACAAGATATGGCTGGATTCATTTCTTCTTTCTTGATGTGATCTTTCACTTCTTGCACCTTTTTCTTCTTGATATGTCCTTCTATCTTGAGAGTTTGAGGAGTGGTCATTCTTGCGAATAGTTTACAAGATATGTTCTGATTCATTTCTTCTTTCTCTGGGGTCAGGTCCTGGCATATATCCTCTTCTTTTGATGTTTCTTGATCCTTTTCTTCCTCCTCTTCATACTCTATGTAAATTAATTTCTTCTCAGCACAGTTATGACCTTTAGTGAATTTGCTGTCACAATTGTAACAAAGCCCTTTTTCTCTTTTTTCTTCCAATTGTTGTGGTGTAACCCTTGTAGGTTGTGGAAGGCTAGGAGAAACAACACGTCCATCTTTAAAGTTGGCAGGGTTAGACTTCCTTGTTGCCATAATTTTACTTTCAAATATGTCATAAAGCTCTTTTACTCTTTCCAATTGTTGTGGTGTTTCTCTAAAGAAGGTGTTGCTCTTTGTATCCTCATAATGTGCTATCATTTCCTCCGTGAGAATTGACCACGTAACAAGTCCTTTACGAGAACAAAGCCCTTTATACCATAAAAATTGATCCGGTTCTAAATATGAAGATGCAATACATACCTTTTGTAACAGTGGTACACCATGTAGATCAAAATATTGCTCCATCTGAAGTATCCAATTTACCGGATCCTTGCCATCAAACTTCCTCATCTTGCTTTTTCTTGATTTTAGGACCTCGATCTTGAAACGACTATAACTCTGTACTTGCGGATATTTAAGTTCTGAAATTGCTACCTGTAGTAGCCCTCTATGTCCTCTTTCCAATGCCACCAGTCTGATCCAAATTGGATTCTCCAAAAAAGAGTTATGCACAATCTCCCAAGATGACCTGATTATAGACCTTTCCAGAAGAGCGAACTTGTATGAAGTGCCACGTGTCAATTTTTCGACCTTTGGCTCTGAAAAAGATATACAAGAAACTACAGTCCGTCCTCTTTTTGTACCTTCTTACGAAATTTCAATCCAATGCTCAGAGAGAAAGTTATGACTATTTTCCCCAAGTCACCTGTTTTGAATGTAATTCAGGAGTCTGCAAAAAGACCAACTTCCTTAGATCATATCTCCGCAAATATCGCGCGAAAAGCTCTGAAATTTGGACCCAAGGTTCAGCACGATTTCTTCTCAAATGGGTTTTTTTTGCAACTTATGAAATGTCACAGAAAAAGAGTTATAGCGAAAATGCCACGATGACCTGTTTGGAGCAGCGAAACCCTAGAATCCAAAGCTCTGATACCAAATGTTATGAAACCAGCTCAAGAAAAGATAGAAGAGATAGATCAAAGCCTTAGAATTCAGCCTCTTCGAGGGGGCAACCTCCTTTACATTACATAAATGAACAATTCTTGGATGATACAAATGAAAAGACCTCCTTTCTATATATAGGAGTCTAAGGGGTTATAACATAATCAGAGCCGACATAACAATAATAATGTAAGGGCACAATAATAACAATAGTGGGCTTCTATGGGGCACAATAGTAACAATATGGGCACTACATGGGCACATCAATATAATAAGTGGGTTGTACTAATAACAATAAGGGGTTACACTAGTAGTATAGGGGCCTAACAGAGATCGATATGGGCTAATCTTGTGGAAACCTCCGCAATAAGAAGCCCAGGACAACAATGGCCTCATAAATGAATTCAATTGTTTTGCTGCACGTCTTCGGAGAGTAAATGAAGGTACGGGGACTTAGGAAGATTAATGGCTTAACATGGGGCTCCACTCAGATACACAACGAAGGACTTCCAAGACATTCTCCACTTCTAGTCGGTAACAGGCAACTCATAGTCGACCCACTCCCTGCTCTGGAGAACTAGCGATTCAGGCAGTTAAGGCGAAAGCGACAAAAACTGGCCAAGCAACAGGAGGGATACATTGTGGTAGAGACGTGGCCTGATCAGGGGCCTTCACAAGAAATGTAGGATGATATTTTCCTCCATCATCATTTAGTTTCCTATTTTCTATTTTTCTGTAACTTCTTTTATTCTGTAATTTATGTTTGTTTTCAAGAAAGGAATCAAATCCTTGGAAATCATTTTGGGCAGCAGAGCTATCACAGGCCTAGGCAGTTAGTCAATCTGACAGCTGGCCCTAGGCTGAGATATTTTTTAAATGTTGATTCAAAGCCCCCCTTCTCCGTATAAATAAGGGGGAGAAACACTTAATAAATTAAGTTCCAGAATTCTACACCCAGAGTGGTCCTAATTCTTGG
The DNA here is from genome assembly GCA_031772625.1 of Pinus tabuliformis. NCBI lineage: Eukaryota > Viridiplantae > Streptophyta > Pinopsida > Pinales > Pinaceae > Pinus > Pinus tabuliformis. The sequence continues at coordinate 1,047,947,752 of CM062805.1, read as the reverse complement.
GTTCCATTTTGGTTCTAATTGGACTGTTATTTGGACCCTTCAAGTATTAATGAAACTCCCTATGGTGATTCCAATCATGGCAATGTGTAATATGTTTTCCCCTCTATAATCTCATTCCATATATGTTTTTCTTTCTCTAAAATAGTGTGATGAAGCTGGCGGTTTCTCCCTCGTTCATGATTGTATATTTGTTACCAAGTAGAAACAATACCTGTGTTAGCTACATATTTACTTAAGTACCTGTAATGTGCACATATTTGCTTAATATTTTGGATACAAATGTGCCCATGAGTATATGGCCTGAAACCCTGACTAGTGCTCCACTCCTGCCGCTCTTTCATCTCCTCCCTCTTCCATATTTCTGCTGGAACATTGTGGCTTAGGATTTTTCATTGCAATCAACCCTATGCACCAATTTTCCTCCTCTTCACTTTACTGCAATGTCAATATTAAGCTGCATGTTGTTGTGTGTCGACCACCAGAACCAGGAATTTCTCTTTGAGGTTAGCCCGATTTACCCCCTGAACATTTGGATCCATGTATTGACTTGAGTCTACCTTTGTGAAGGCCGATTGAACCAAGCCTCCCCTTCCCCCCCCTACGTGCCTGCACCCCCCCCCCCCCCCCGCGTGCCCACACCACCCCCCCGCCTTTTATAATCTTTTTAAACTTTGTGACAATTGGAGTGCAACCAAAATCCCCCGTTGATAATCTTCCATGCACTCATCTATCTAAGATATCCTAGGCACTGGTCTATAATCAACCCAGAGGTTGTCTCTAAGAAGTTTTCTATGTCTCCCGAAGCACTTGTGTTGTAGGTGCCATTGGAAGCGACAACACTACCCATGCACAATTGTGGTCTAAGGTATTGGCTAAGCCTCCAGCTCCTCCTCTTGCATGATAGTTTACTCGCGCTCTAAGGACTTTTTCAAGGCCTTATCCTCCTCAAAATTCACATCTTTCCTAGTGATTGTCTCCTTATGTGTTGGAATGTACACCTTATATTCTTTAGATGTCTCATTGTATCCCACAGAGATGCCCTTCTTTGTTGTGGGCTCCAAATTTTTCTTTTTCTCCTTCGGTACATGGCAATATATGAGACTACTGAATATGCAAAAATGAGACACATTTAGTTTCTTCTTTGTAAATGCCTCCTATACTGTAACTCGCCTCAACACTCTGTGTGGGCTCCAGTTCTACAGGAAAATTGTTGTATTGCATGGCTCAGCCCAAAGAAACTTACGAAACCCCTAGTCATGCAACATGGACTTGGCCGCTCCAACTATGGCCTTGTTTTTGCACTCTACCATACCATTTTGCTTAATATTATATGGTGTTGTCAACTCCATCCGAATTCTTTCCTTAGCACACAACTCCTTGAATGCATTTGAGTTATACTCCTTACCATTATTAGACCTCAATACCTTGATATTCCTACTATTCTAGTTCTCAAGCAAGGTCTTAAACTCTAGAAACTTCAATAAGACCTCATCCTTCTTCTTCATGAAAAATATCTAGGACTTCCTCAAGTGATCATCTATGAAGGTGGTGTAGTACTTGTACCCACTAAGAGATACTTTAGAGAAAGGACCACATACATGTGAATGAACAAGGTCCAAGATATGCTTGCCCCTGTTATCTTTGTTGGGAAAAAATGAGTTGGCATACTTGCTAAGTGTGAAACCCTTGCACACCTCATGCTACTTTGCATTGTATTGTGATAGTCTTCTCACTATCTCCTTAAGAATCTTTAGCGCCCCATGGTGAAAATGTCCCATCCGCTTATGCCATAACTGCTTGAGTCACAACCTCCTCTACTAGTCAATGTTGCAACTATCTCAAACTGTAATCTGTACAATCTCTCGTGCTTAACCCCGATTTTCTTTGCCACTTTGGAGTCAAAGGGTTTTATAAGAACCCTACCATGTTTGAAGGTCACCTCATACCCTTTATCCTCTAATGCTAAAATTGAAACAAGATTCTTCTTCAACCAAAGTATGTAAAAAACATCTCTGAGATATAGAGGGTTTCAGACTCCCTCTCAAAACAAATTGTACCAATACCCTCGATCCGATACTTCCCATCATCTCCCATCTCAATATCGGACTGCATGTCCTTATATGACAATTTGCTAAAATACTTCTTGTTTCCCGTCATACGTAAGGATGCACCACTGTCCACATACCATAAACCTGTAGCCATTAAACTTTCCATACAAACAATGAGTGAAAACTCTTGAAAATGAGAAGATAACTCATTTATCTCTGTAGAGGTTGATACTTGGTCCTTCTTATACCCTTTCTTCCTTTTGGAGCATTTAGTAGCGCAATTCCCAAACTGGTGGCAAGAAAAACACTTGATCTTACTGAGATACTTTGTCTTCTTCTCTCTCTAAGAATTTTTTTCTCCACCACCATTTCTCTTTTTACCCTTGGACTTGGTCCCTTTGTTGGCTAGAGCGAAATTTTCTTCTTCTTCCTCACTTTTAACATAAGATCCAACTTGAGCTTGTATGTGAATCTCCCCTTAGACGTAGTCACCCCATAAAGACTCCCAATATGGAAAGTTTTATTTGGCACATATCCCATTCATGAAGGCTTTCCATGACTTGGTGAAACCCAATAGAGAAAAAATCACTAGATCTCTATCTGAAACTGTCTCACCCACACCATCCAATTGTTCCTTTACCTTGGTAAACTTGGTGAGGTAAAAAACCACCGAATCTGACTTGGAAATTTTAATGCTCCTGAGCTTGTCTTTCAGTACCAACTTTATGGCCTTGCTCGAACCCTGATAGAGACTAATGATGGCAGTCCACATTTCTCTAGCTTTCTTCTTCCCAATCAGGTGAGGGATAATGTGGTCATTGACTCCTTTTAGGACAATCCTTCTTGCCTTTGTATCCATTTTGTTATGTTGAGCCAACTGCTGAGGATCTGTTGGTGCGACTGGGACATTACCAATAAAATCCCAAACCCCTTGTTCCTCCAACGCCACTGCTATCCTTTCACGCCACGAACAAAATTTGGACAGACCGTCCAATCTGTCTTCAAATTTGAGACCCTGATATGCCATACTGCCAAATTAAACTGTTGAATACAAATTGTAATTATATAATCAATGTGTATTGCTCAAAACCATAATGGCCAAATTGATTTGATAACTTGCTCCCTCTAAATCACATAATTTTCTCATGAAGATAAAATCTATTCTTGATATTCAGTCAAAGAATGCAGTATGATACCATGACATTATATTTCCTTAAAAACAAGTAAATTGATTTGCAATTTTCTAAGTGTCAAAACCTAGAAACACAAATAACTAATATTCTAGAAAATTAAATCACAAATACACGATGTTTTCTAACTTAACATGCACAACTGAAAATAAATCAAATATAAACACATCAACACATAGAACACAAGATATACCCAAGAAACCCCAACTCCAGGGAAATCTACAACTTTGTGTGTCTTTATTATTTAATTCAATAAAGGATTTTCTTTTGAGAATTACAACAAGGGAGAAACTTCCATTTTATCATAGGAAACCACTCAATCACTCTCCAAATAAATCAATACCCTTCTTGCACACTAGATCTGCAAAACCTTTGCACACATGACAATGGATAAATTGTGTTGGGGTTGTAGGAACTCAACCCTCACTCAATTTCTTCTGCTTTGTCGTTGAGTCATTGCGAACTACTAAAACCCTCAGATGTTCCTTTGTTGATCTCTCACACTTGCTTGTGCTCAACTGACTTGCCACTAACTCGCTCCATATCCTCTTATAATTTTGATATTAACCCTAATCTCCCTCTCAACGACTGAGATCAAAATGTGATCAATGGTTGAAATTAAATAATAAGTGATCCGAGAAAATTTCATGAATGATTTCAAACAAAAATCCCCATCATACAAGACCTTTTATTGACGCTTACATTTTCTTCGTGAAATCGTGAGCAATGCATATTCTAACAATGCTTTAACAAACCATTAACATGAAACATGAAACAAATAAGAAGCCATAATCATGAACAACCATAACTCGATGATATGATAATGGAGTTCATCCAGTGTGGACTATGTCTCCATGCTTGGTGTCAAGAGTGGGGAGGCCACTTCATTAATTGTTGCAGGAAGATGATGAGTACATGATGCAATATTTGTCAATATAAGGAATAACTCCCTTAACTAGAGTGTCATGTCTCTCTCCTAGGAGAAGTTCTTCTATAAGAACTCTCACTCATAAAATCCCTCCTTCAGTATGAAAAAATAACAATCTCTCACATAAAGTGGCATACAAAGATCCTTTCACAACGTGGCATACATGGATCTCATAATCAAAACATCACTCAACAAAAGAAAACAGGGACATGGCAAAATGCACCTTATATCTCCAAGTCTGGGGACAACTTGAAAATCGACTACTCGAATGAAGGAACTTCCCACGCCATCGCATTCCTTGCAGAAATCCATGAAATATGACTTTAAACTCGACCCCTTTTTGGCTCAGTCAAATCTGGGCTTCCTAAGAATCTCAAAGATTCCTCACAAGATTCTAGACACGGGAAAAACTTATACTGCTCAAATGAAGAAACAGACTACGCCATTATACTCCTAGCGAAAAACCGATTCATTTGAGTATAAACTCAACATAGTTCTAACACCTTTAAAATTCTACTCCCATGGAATTTTGAAGATTCCTCAAATATTCTTCATAGAGAATATTCTTTGAAATATTCCCTAACATATGCTCTAACAATATTCCTAGAATCTTCTTGAGATTCATGACTTCATTGCCCTGCTTGCACCCTCATCTCTCATGTATTCTCCATGGTTCCCTTTGAACCATTTGAATGGCATTTTATAACAAAGTGTGAGGGTGAATAAGACAAAGTGTGTGGTTGGCATAATGGTTGGCATAGTCATATTAAGTTACTTGTTGTTGGGGATTTTTTTGGGTTCAAAACCCATGAAATCCTGATTTTGCTTTAATATGGTTTTAAAGCCCAATTTTGGTTTTAATATAGTTTTCAAACTATATAATATATGGAAATCGTATGTCCATATTGTAACGACTCCCAAAACCATGAGAATAAGACAAAAATGGAGGTTGCACCATGCCAAGGCCACTTTGGCCTAATTTGAGGTGCTATGTGGCACCATGTGATTGGGCCATGTGGCAAACTCTCATTGGGCCACATCATATGTCATCTACATGCCATGTGTCGACTTGTGGTGCTACCACATCATCTACTTGTGGGTTGTAACCGCCTCCTCCCACATTTACCCACTTTCGTCGGTTAGCCTGGGGTAAATATGAGCTGAGGGTCACTATGATAAGACTCAACCTCCTATATGACCTTAAGGAAATGGAGTTGACAACTTAAGACCTTACAGGACCTCCAGGAGCAACCCAAACTTTCCAGGTGTCCAACCCATGAGATAACTCTCTTTTTCACTGACCTAGAGCCCCAGTCGCTCCCTTGCCAAGGCATGCAAGTGATTGTAGCCCTCCAGTCACACTGATAAGCCTGCCTCCATGTGACTGTGGACTTTTCCAGTCAGTTCTATGCCAGTGACCTTGAATTCTAAGCCACTTTTTTAGGGCCAAGACTCAGGCCTCTGCCCAGAACTTAGTGAAACTTCTAGAAATGATAAATGACATAAAAACAAAGCTTATGAACCAAAAATTGAACCGAGACTTGACCTGACCCCTCCCAACCGAGATTGAAATTCCGTCAAACACATGGTGAACATGCAACCTATAGGTCATGAATGCAAATCTGAACATAATGATCTGAAAACTTATATGAGGATAAACAAGAAGGAATAATGCCTTCTCACAATAGTTGTCATAACACCAATTAGGTCTTGCATTCATTATCCAAACATTCATTAATAGAAATGTGTTAAGAGCCATACTTAGATCTGTCAATTAACCATGCTTATAACCAGCATATAACCAGATAAATAATAATGAGAGAACAACCATTAAAGACACATAATAACAAGTACATTTACTCATCAAAAGCAAGAGGAACTTAGCTCTTATTAACCATATGCAAAAGCCAACCAAGTCAGGGACTTCCACGTACCACCCGACCATAGATTGGGTTGAACCAAATATTTCTTTCAACCAATCACCCATGTGCCATATTCCAAGCATGAATGTGGGATCTCATGGGATAAAACCATCCATAAACAACCAAGAGAATCCAAAGGTTAAACCACCTCAACCCTCACCATACCGTGGTCTTACCTAAAATGGTCTCGAGATCACAAAACCAAACCGAGCTTAGATGCCTCAGAATTCCTTCACCATCCCTTCAGGAATTTTCCTGTCTCCACCCACCTGTTGAGGATTTCCTGGAGAAAACTGTCTCCACCACCAACCCTTGGGATTCTCCTCAGACCACCTCACCTAGATCCAAAATCTTTCGGTAATCCAAATCTCAAACTAGAATGAATCCCATCACACCATGGCTATTCGAAAATGGAAAGGCAAGTAAAAAACCAAAGTCAAACCCAACAAAATCCATGCCACCGACAACAAAGAAACCAAAATACACACATGCATATTTCATGCATGCCAAAACCAACTAGGAAACCATACATGCAATCTGTTACCTGCAAGTATTCCTGCTGAAGCTACCTGATCCAACCTTTCCTTGCTTGATCCTTGCTTTCCTTGTCCTTCCTTTGCTTGCTTGCTTTCCTTCTCCTCTTGGTGCTCTTCTCCTCTCTAAGACTAACTCCAAAACTGAACTGACAAAAAGGCTACCAACTGATGCTCTAATGTCTTTTTATTATTGATGCCTCTAATTTCTTCATTTTTCCATTATTTTCCTTCAATTTCCTCCTCACATGCAACCTGTGACCTTTCACCTCCCTTTTCTCCTAATTTCCTTTATTTTCATAAATAAAATGCCAATTAATGCCACTTTGCCTTTTCAAAGCCTTTTCCATTGCCTTTGTAAATTTCCCCTTAGCCATAAACACAACAAGTGATGCCCACTAGGATATTTTGCCCAACATTCAACATGGAATAAGTGGCCCTTGACCGTTGTCTTATTTAGCCTTTATTAACTTTTATTACATGAAATTTTAACCCGAGGTTGTTACATGTGTCCACCTAGTTTGTTGACTAGGATGCCTAATTAGCTCTGTGGGTCCCACTATGCTCGCTGAATTCATTTCCACATGCCATTTATACGACCTTCCACGTGGTAGAAGATTGCCTTTGACTTTGACTTTTTTGTTGTTGTTTGGTACAAACTTCAAACTATAATAAATTTCTCAGATGGACTTAGATTGAGGTTCCATTCCTTGTCCTTCGAAAGCTCTCGATGAGATCTGCCACTTGGCCTTGGTTTCATAAAAAATTGAACTTTTTGATTTTTGATATTTCATGTGTTGGAAAAAGTAACTATGTTCGGTCTTCAACAATGTACTTGAGTCATTATGTAAATGTACTTGTCAAAAAGAATAAATAAAAGAATTTTTATTATTTAGCAATTACTTATTAAAGCATGGGTTTTTGTTAGGTCATTATACTACTAGTGTAACCCCTTATTGTTATTAGTGCAACCCCCTTATTGTATTATTATGCCCATATAGTCCCCATGTTGTTATTATTGTGCCCCATAGAAGCCCACTATTGTTATTGTTATGCCCCTACAATATTATTGTTATGTAGGCTTTGATTGTATTGGGATCCCTTAGACTCCTATATATAGAAAGGAGGTCTTGTCATTTGTATCATCCAAGAATTGTTCATTTGTGTAATGTAAAGGAGGTTTCCCCCTCAAAGAGGTTGATTTTGAAGTTGTTGATCTATCTTTTCTATCTTTTTGTGAGCTGGTTTCATAACATTTGGTATTAGAGCTTTGGATTCTAGGGTTTCGTTGCTCCAAACAGGTCATCGTGGCATTTTCGTAATAACTTATTTTCTATGACATTTCAGAAGCTAAAATTAAAACTCATTTGAGCAGAAATCTTGATAAACCTTGGGTCCAAATTTCAGATATTGTCTAACTATATTTTTAGAGAGATGATCCAAGGAAGTTAGGGTTTTTGCAGGCTCCTGAATTACATCCCAAATAGGTGACCTTGGGAAAATCGTCATAAATTTCTCTCTGACCATCATATTGAAATTTAGTAAGAATTTACAAAAATAGGACGGACTGTAGTTTTTTGTGTATCATTTTCAGGTCCGAAGGACGAAACAGTGACACATGGCACTTCGTACAAGTTCGCTCTACTAAAAAAGTATATAATCAGGTCATCATGGGAGATTGGGCATAACTCTTTCTTGGAGAATCCAATTTCGATCAGACTAGTGGCGTTGGAAAGAGGACGTAGAGGGCTACCATAAGTCGCAATTTCAGACCTTGGAGATATGAAATTTCAGAGATACAATAGATTCAAGATCAAGCTCCTAAAAGCAAGAAAAATAATGATTTGAATCAAGAAAATAGAAACACCTATTAAGCAAAATTGGAGGGATGATTTGAAGAATGTGATCGAAGATATGATCAATAAGATAAATGGTATAGAAGAAAACTTGAATGGCAACATGGAATATTTGAAGAAAGACATGGAAGGTTTGAAGGAAGGTGGGACAAAGTCACTACAACAATGGCGTCCTAATGCCGAAAAGGTAGTAGAGGAAACTCATGATGAGAACAAAATAAATGTTATTTATGATTTCATAGACTCTAACGTTGGATTGAAGACCCACCATATTCCAAATATAGATATGAGGAAATTTGATGGCAAGGATCCGGTAACTTGGATACTACAGATGGAGCAATATTTTGATCTACATGATGTGCAACCGCCACAAAAGGTATGTATTGCATCTTTATATTTAGAACTGAATCAATTTGTATGGTATAAAGGGATTTTTTCTCGTAAACCACTTGTCACCTGGTCAATTTTCACGGAGGAAATGATAGCACATTGTAGTGTCCTATCTAGGGTGCTAGATTAGGCTATATTTATTATCGACCAGGATCAGTAAACTTCGAGGCATGCGTCTACAATCTATAGACATAAAGGATTCCTAACTAAGTGTTCGTGATGGTAGGTTACAGAACTTCTTTACGGAAGGTTGAGGTATGTTCCCTATCACCTGGACACTCAGGTCACTCAACTCATCTACTTATCTAAAAACACTGTGTATTACTTAAACCAAGATTTCAATCCCCTTACGAGGATGTTGTGCATAAAACCCCTGTTCAGTGAACACTCAGCATTCAATGTTTATCATTCATGAAAGATTGAAATATATTAAAATCATAAGCACACTTAAAATCCAAATATATGAGAAACAGGGTTCATGAAGATGCTCTTAAAAATAATGAAAGATCAGATCCCTTACAGGATACAATTCAACGATCTCAGCGATTAATCCTTCAAGCTACCATCATAAACATTACTCATACGAATTTCTAATTGAATCAACGAAAGCATAAACTGAACTCTAATCACTGTGCATGCTATTGAATATTCAGAAGTTGCAAATGAAATAAAATAACAGTATACCCATTCCACGCAGGGCCCGTCCGCGTTTCAGAGGTATACTGGACTGTGCTCAAGCAACTATAGAATCAACGCAACAAGGAAATCGTGACTGCAACCGTGTTTTTGGTATTAAGTTCAAAACTCTGTTTTCAAAACGATACAATGATAACCACTAACTGACCACACATAACTGTGTTTTCATATGTTTTTACAACGTTTACATTTCGAAATGAATGTACATTCATGATGCGGCTGTTGCCGCTTTTGCTATGGCATAGTTTTTTTTTAAGTTGTTTCCATTCTGAACCGATTTCAAAAAGGAATAAAACTACATCGGTTTAGAACCCTATGCTGTTGCTGCTTTTGTCGCCAACATGCTATACTTTGACCATCATTGACCGTGCCTCCAGGAGCGTTGGTTCTGCTGTAGGATAGGTGTTCGTCCATGCTTGTACATTCTACTTTTCATCCCTACCCTTTGCTTTAGCCTAGCTGTCATGCCATATGTCAAACAATAAACCAATTACAGGATGTTGCAACTTCATGTAGTCTTTTTATCAAAAATCCCTAATTCTTTAACATAAAACTCATAAATCAATTCTAATGTATTTAACAACTATAATACTATTAACTAATCAATTTCAAGGGGTCTAAGAGATGTATGAAGGAAAAAGGTAGGCAAACGATGTGTTTGAAGAGGAAAAAGGAGGTCAAGGAATGGTACCAACATCTCTCCCCGACTTAATGAATTAGCATGACCTCATGCTAACCCTGATGTGCTTCCTCTGAACTCTGTCCCTGCCTGTACCTCTGCTACCTTCAACAATGTATCCACATTCTTCTTCACCTGGGCATATTTCTGACCATGGAGCTCATGCTTTAAACTTTTGTAATTTTCCTTGAGGACCTTCTTTTGGTTGTACCATTTAGTGGCCCACTTACAAATATCTGTTTGTTCAGCTTCAAGTTCCTTAATTTGTTCCCTTAACTTTTCATTCTTCTGTTTAGTCTCTTTACTATGTGCTATGAGCATTTCATTTTCTTTCTTGATAACTTTTTCCAGCATATTAGCCTCCATTAGTTCTTCCTTTAACTTCTCAATTTTCTTCTCCAGTTTCTTCTGTTTCTTTATGGCAGGCGATGAATCTTTTTCTTGCCTGTTATTGCTTTCAACCTCCATCTCAGCTCCTGGTCCAGGTTGTGAGTGGGCACTACTTTCAATATCCATCGGCATAGGTGCATTTGATTCAGGCTGGTCTTCTTGTAGCTGGGCCTTTGATGTTCTCCTGGTTCTTCTTGAATAAGTGGTAAAAATTTTATCTTGCTCTGCTTTCCGAGCATCCTCTTTTCTCATTTTCCTCGTCCTTATACTGCTAACAGGTGGAGGTACCTTGCTTGCTTTGTGTATGGGAATCTCTTCATCGATATCATTCATGAATCCGAAGTTTTCCTGTGGTTCTTCCTTGTCCTCTTCGTCTTTAATTTGGTTAGCAGCCAAGAACTCCTTCCACGTTTTCCCTCTTCTCTGCAATTCATACTCAATAAGAATTTTAATTAACCCAAAGTGATATAAGCTCTTGTCTTCGTTACCTTTCTGCTTTTGGATGGTCTTTGACATTTTGGTTAGGCTTTGCAAGAGGAAGTATGGCAGACTGATAACACACTGCCCTTTCAAATGTAACAGTAACTTGATATGGTACAAGTAAACAATATTGTAGCGGCCTTCACAAGTTACAAACTTTTGGATGATATAAACCATCTCGTCCCAGGGATGCACCAGCCAACTTCTTGGGACGCCTTTCTTCCAATTAACGGACGAAACCCTGGATCTGGACATAAATTGGGTCCATGATTTCTCTTTAAATTGCTTTGTCTTGAAGTACTTCTCCCCTTCTGGGCTGATCCCTAGGGCTTGAGCTATGGTGTCTTCCGAAACTCTGAATGAAAAATTACCTATCAGAGCTTTCTCTCCGTTGAATGTAAAAGCGAACTGTTTGGTGACCTCTTCATTACTTCCACGAAATTTCTCTAAAAAGGGCAGCCACTGTATTTCTTTAAGAATTGAAATGCAATCTTCGTGATACTGGGAACTGTCGAATATGCTTGGTTCGACCCTATTGGTCATTGTGGCCGAGAGTTGTGCTCTAACTCTTCTTTGTTTATGTTTTACCACTTCAACAAAGAAGTTTTGATTTGTTACCTTTTATCTTCCGCCCCAATGCTGCTGACCTGGTGGCATCCTCGGCTCTTTAACACTAGCTCCTTTAGTAACCCAACGATGCTCGATTGACTATCTTGTAATAGAGGTCGAACCCAATTAACTACATTTTCCTTTCGTAGCGCTTGCTACTTTCAGTCTTTACTGTTGAAGTCACAGGAGTCGAATGCTGACATAGAACAACTGAAAACGATAGTGAAATAACCGGCTTAACTCAATTCATAGCATATTCATCTTTTGAAACAGAGGAATGGCTGTACTGGTCGTATGGATGCCATCATAGAAACGCTAGAAGCATATATATGAAGTACTGGGATATGATTCCGGGTAGTCGTTTGCATCATTTGGCTTCGTCGGGTGTTTAAATCATAATTCGGCCGTTTCAAACATAATGAACAAGCCCGCATGACATTTGGTTTCCAAACAATTCACCACGTGTCCTGCTTCTGTTGGTACCCAGCCAAATATGGCTGTAGGGTCTAATTGATTGGTAACAGAGATTGAAAAGGGGTAATATGAGAGGGGATTAACAAAATCGTATAAGTATGAGAGGGGTTGGAGTATTGGAAGATGATAGGGATTAACAATAGGATAACGAGTGATAGGTATGGAGGTGTCTCTGAAATTGATCGTAGCAGTCACAGTTATTAAATTTAACATTAAAAATTAATCTAAGAATTTAAATGTTAAGAATAAGGAATACATTACACTTTTGTTGGTTGTTCAAGCGTTGCATTGGCATGCTGGGTAGGACTAGTCTCTTTTGACTATTCTTTGTTGTTCATAACAGGTCCCCTGAGATAGATTCGAATGCAACAGGTTCCTTTGAGATCTTGAAGATGTTCATGCAGCTTCTTTGAAATCCGGAGAAAGAATTATATGTATACAGGTTCCTTGATCTTTGGTAGTTGATGAAGTCTTGGTGCCCAGCAACCTGTGGATCCTTGTAGAAACTTGATGAAGCTTTGTTGAAGTAATCCTGAAGTAACAGTCTCTTAACAGGTCCCTTTTATGTGTCTTAAACAGGTCCCATTACTGCTGGTGTTGGTAACATGGTCTTCTGGACAGAACAGGTCCCCCTGCATAATGTTTATAACCAGGTCCCTCTGAGATAAAACAATGACAAAACAACTTCTTTATTGAAATCTGGAATGCTGAAACAAACTGCTTTGGAAATTTACAGTGAGGAGATGAGATAAGAAATCTTTAAGAATTTACAATGGAGAGATAAGAGAACAAAATGTTGATGCTTCTCTCCCCCACTAAAGTTTTGACTTGTCCTCAAGTCGTTATTCAGTTGATAAATCAAATAGGGAACAAAAGAAAAGGAATTCTTACCCGCCAACGAATTGGTTTTCAAGTAAGAATTCGGGGTTAGAGTGTGCCAGAGTCTGGTTTTCACATCTAACCCATTGTTATTATTTGTTTTTTTTTTTTTAGATTTTGTTTTGTTGTTGTTGTTGTTGTTTTTTTTTTTTTTTTTTTTTTTTTTAATTTCTTTTTGAATTTCTAAATTGAAATAAATGAACTAAGGCAGGGATATTGCAGCTGAAGGCTGCAGTATCTCAACCTCTCTTTGTTGAGATACTGTTTGGAGAAAATTTTGCTTGCTGATGGGCTTAGTGTAAAGTTTCAGGCGATGACCGTTGACAGTAAAGGAATGACCTTCTCCATCAATAGTTTTGAGCTTGACTGAACCATTTTCGTAAGCCTGAATAATTTGGTATGGGCCCATCCAATGGGTGGTAAACTTGGCTTTATGATCTCTGAATTTAGAGTCAAAAAGTAAAGCCCAGTCACCTTCCTTGAACTGCTTCGTCTTGATATGTGCATCATGCCACTGCTTCCTTTGTTTTTGCATGAGGATTGTGGTTTCCTCCGCTTGCTGCCTCATTTCATCCAGCTGGTTCAACTGCTAAATTCTTTCTTGTTGTGCTTGGTCCAGGTCAATTTGCAAATCTGCAGCCAGTTTAAAAGTATGTATTTGAAACTCAATAGGAAGCATTACCTCTTTGCCATACACCAACTGATATGGTGTAAATCCTGTAGTATTCTTCCACGTAATTCTGTAAGCCCAGAGTGCATCTTTGAGCTTCTCTTCCCAATTCTTTCTGTTCATTGCCACAGTTTTAGTGATGATCCCTTCCAAAGTTTTGTTTGTGGATTCCACCTGCCCATTGGCCTGTGGATGGTAAGGTGTACTTCTTCTGTGCTTGATTTGGTATTTGTCTGTGATGTCCTTCACTAATTTTGAAGTAAATTGAGTACCTTGATCAGTCACTATTTCCCTTGGTACTCCATACCTTACAAAAATCTCTTCAAAAAGGAAATTTACCACTGTTTGTTCGGTGGCTCTAACTAGTGCTTTTGCTTCAGCCCACTTTGTGACGTAATCAGTACATACTAAGATGTACTTCTTACCATTGGAGGTTGGGTTAATGGGTCCTATAAAGTCTAGAGCCCATTTTTCAAATGGCTCTAGGTGAACTTGGGGCTGAAGTGGCATCTCGTCTGTAGCTGTTGGCCTGCCCATTCTTTGGCAGCTGTCACAACTCTTCACGTACTTCTTAGAATCCTTAAAAATGGATGGCCAGTAGTATCCAAGACTAAGAACTTTGAATGTTGTTCGCTTAGCTGCAAAATGCCCACCACACGGTTCATCATGGCAAGATTTTAAAATATCAATTATCTCATCATTTCTTACACATCTTCTAATAATCATATCATAACCAGTGTAAAATAAATCGCTATTAATCCATGAGTATCGAGCACTTTGTTTGACTAGTCTCTTCTTTTCCTTTGGAGTAAAGTATGGAGGTGTCCTTTCTGTAGACAAATAATTGGCCAAGTCAGCATACCAAGGATTCACTATGGAAATTGCAAATAAATTTTCATCTGGGAAAGAATCTTCAACCGGAACAACCTCACCTGGATTTTGCAGTCTAGAAAGAAAATCTGCCACCTGATTCTCTTTACCTGGTCTATCTAACACTGTGATGTTAAATTCCTGTAACAATAATAACCATCTGGTAACTCTGCCACTAGTTATTGGTTTATTCATTAAATGTCTAATGGCAGAATGATCAGTATGTACAAAGACTTCATAACCAGTTATATAATGTCGGAATTTATTCACAGCATATATGATGGCAAGTGTTTCCTTTTCTGTGACTGTGTAGTTTGACTCTGTAGGTGTTAGATTTTTGCTAATGAAATAAATGGCATAATTACAAGATTCCTCTTTTTGGCCTAATGAGGCACCCACTACAGTGTCAGATGCATCTGTAAAGATATGAAATGGTAGGCTCCAGTTAGGCCCTCTTAAGACTGGTGTGGTTGATAACTTCTTTTTGAGTGCTTCAAATGCTTGTTGGCAGTTCTCATTCCAGTTGAAAAGTACATCTTTTGTTAGAAGCTTAAACAAAGGTAAAGCTATTTTACTAAAATGTTCAATAAACCTTTTGTAATAGCTTGCATACCCAAGGAAACTTCTTACCTCTCTTTGATTCTTTGGAATTGGCAAATCAACAATGATCTGGATTTTTGCTGGGTCAACTTTGATGCCTTGAAAGGAAATATAGTGGCCTAATACTATCCCTTCGTTTAACATCATAAAGCACTTTTCATTGCTCAGGGACAGATTAGCTTCAATACATCTTTTCAAAACTCTTTCAAGGTTCTCTAATGCATGTTCAAATGAATTGTCGTACACTGAAAAATCATCCATGTAAACTTCAACACAATCATGAACTAAATCAGCGAAAATAGCTAAGACAGCTCTCTGAAATGTAGCTGGAGCATTGCAAAGTCCAAATGGCAAAACATTATAAGCATAAGTGCCCCAAGGACAGGTGAATGTGGTTTTGTCCTGATCTTCTGAGGCTATCCTGATCTGGTTGTAGCCACTGAAACCATCAAGAAAAGAAAATGATGATTTCCCAGCTAAGGTGTCTAACACTTGGTCAATAAATGGTAGTGGGAAATAATCTTTGAGCGTTGCTTTGTTCAATTGTCTGTAATCAACACAAATGCGCCACTTACCATTTTTCTTGGGCACTATAACCAATGGGGATACCCACTGACTGTCAGAAATAGGATATATAAAATTAACTCTCAACAGTTTTTGCAATTCTTCTCTGACAATATCCTGGAGCATGGGGTTCATTCTTCTTTGTGGTTGCCTCACTGGTTTGATAGTATTATCTGTATAAATATGGTGAGTGCATGTGTCGGGGTGAATCCCATGCATATCGGTGTAGTCCCAAGCAAATGATTTCTGGTATTTTCTCAATAGTCGAATCAATTTCTCTTGCTGAGATGAGTCTAGGTGATTGCCTATGTTCAGATTTTTCCCTGGACTAATCTCTATGATCTGACTCTGTGTGTTTGTGATGGATTGAACTGGAAAAATATCGTGAAATGTGGTTTGCAAAGATTGAATGGTGCATGTTTCTTGAAAATTTTGGGCTAAAAGTACATCTGCAGCATGATATTGGTCGTTTCTCAAATTTTCGGAAATATCAGGTTGGGAAAGGAACAATTCTACCAAATCATTATTATTTTGTTCTTGGAAATCATAGATTTGGTCAATGCTAAAAACAGATTGTACTTCTTCTTTATCATTGTATTTATCATCAAGCCATAAATTGTGTGTTACTGCTGGTGATTGTGCCGATGGATAAAGAGTGAGTTGTTTTCTCTCGGTCCCTCTTGAAATAATCATGTTGCCCGATCGACATCCTATGAATGCATCAGCAGTCGCTAACCATGGTCTACCAAGGATGATAGGGTGCCCTCCTAGATTGGATTTGGGTTGAAGAACTAAGAAGTCCACTGGGTACTCCCAAGAGTCTAGTGAAACAATTATGTCCTCCAAAATCCCTTCAGGAATCTCTTTAGACCTATCAGCTAGTTCTAGAACAATCGTTGTGTGTTGCAAATTTATGAGCTGGAGTGTTCTCATGGTTTCAAGAGTCATGACATTTATTGCGGCCCCAAGATCTATTAAAGTGTTTGGAATCTGTATGTTGTTAATGATTGTAGTAACTCTGGGGATACCAGGATCAACATACTTTTCCATTGAGATGGTATTTGTTATAAGGCCAGCTAAATGTCCTATAACATGAATGGTTTATGGATCAATCCTTTTCCTAGTGGGCTTCTTAAGACACATTTCTTTGATTGCTTTAGTGTATATGGGAATGTCTTTTATGGCTTGCAGTAGCGGAATTTTTATATAGACATTCTTGAGCTCATCTAAAACATCAAACTGTGGTATAGACATTGGAAGTTTCATTTGGACCAATCGGTCTGGAAAAGGTGGATGCAATGGTTGCATCTGCTTATCTTTGGTATCATCGTTTGGTTTTCTTTGATTTGTCATTTCATTTTCATTTTCTGTGTTTTCTTCTTGTTTATCTGTTATTGGAGAATCTTTGTGGAGTACCCTACCAGACCTCAAGTTGATATTTTGCAAGGGTAGTGTGGGATATGAGGTTCCCTCTTCTACATTGTAGGCTGGCCTCTCTGCTCTGTTATTTGGATTTGGGACAGTTTGAGCAGGAATTTGAGTAGGTCTGGGAGGTTGTGAGTTAGATGGAAATTGCAGTTGTGGTGGATTTATTGGTGGAGGAGCAGGCAGTGCTTGTTGAGTAGGTTGAGGTTGGTAAACAACTTGCTGCTGAGGATACTGCTGATATGGTTGAGGATGTGATGAATATGGCTGATGATATTGTTGATATGGCTGTGAATATGGTTGGTATGATTGAGGATATGTATGATAGGATTGAGAGTATTGTTGAGATGGTCTCCATTGTTGCTGTGGGTGATTTTGGTGCTGCCATGGCATGGGTACATTCCATGAATTCTGAGCATACATTTGATCATTTACAGGAAATTGCAAATTTTGATTTGGAAACATACCTTGAGGTGCTGGCCTTGGCTGCCATGGTCTCTTTGTGCCCATGTAATACACATTTTCCGCCTCTGCATTAGCTGCCATATTACAGTTCTGCAAAACCTTAACTTTAGGACAATTAAATATATCATGATGTTCAGTACAGAAAGCACAAACTTGGATGTTTTCTAATGGGCAGTCTTTTAAGGCATGTTTCTTCCGGCATTTTGGGCAGAAGATAGCCATTATCTGATCTTCATCTTCTTGTTTCTTCTTAGCTTTTAGAGTGTCAATTTGGTTCCCTAGGGTGCTTAACAGATCTGTTTTAAACTCTTCTAACAGATTCCCTATTTCAGCCCTTGTGACACTTGCTGAAGCAGATTTTGTGACTTTGGATGACAGGGTTCTTTTTCCAATTTTAGCTTTTCTCCTTGAATACTTTTCGCATAATTCAGCGATTTCTTCAAAAGGTAAGGTAGAAATGTCACCTTTGCCCATCAAATTGAGATCATCCATGTATTCCTCTTGGATGCCTTTCAAAAATATTGTGCGGATCAGATCAAGAGGCATAGTTCGGTGTTTGGATTTTTGTAAGTTGTAGACAAACCGTTCTAAGTATTCCTCTAAGGTTTCATCCTCTTGTTGGCTCATTCTAAAGAAATCATCTTTGGAATCTTTGGATCTACAATAAGGTTGATATTTCCTTAGAAATATTCTTCTCATGCCATCCCAATCAACTATCGCATGCTCACCAAGCCTCATGAACCATCTTAAGGCTGATGCTTTTAATGTCGCTGGGAAGAGTCTAAGCCTATGGGCATCATCTGTGTAACCATATGTTCGACATACAATGTCAAACTCGAACAAGAATGAGTCTGGGTCTTCCGAAGCCATACCATAAAAGTTTGGTAGCACGGATGGAGGTATGTTTTTCATTTTGATCTCATCATCTTCTTGTGGTTCATGTATAGGAAACTTAAAAGTTGACTCTTCTTCGTCTCTCTGTCCTTGATTTGGTACTGATCCATCTCCTTCCTCAGCCATTCTAATAGGTTTCTCTGTGTCAGTGTCACTTGTCTTAAAAAGGAGATTAAAGACAGATTGTTCGGTCACTGTGCTACTTTCTCCTTGTGTGGAGGATCTAGGAAAGTGTTTCTTCTGCGATTTATGTGCTAATAAAGTTTGCCTTTCGATGAGAGTAAGTCTTTGTCCTGACTTTTGTTTATCCTCTAATGCTTGTATGGTGACTTCCTCAGCTGGTGTTGTATTCCCTAAAGATTCTGCTCCTGATGATGGGTTAGTTTTTGGATTGGGGGTTTTAATGAATCTACCTTGATTGTCTCTAAATCTAGGCATAAATGAACATGATTTCTAAATCTATGTTTTTGCTCGTTTTTGTTTATTGAATTTTTTTTTTAGATCCTTTAACTACGCCTCCCCGGCAACGGTGCCAAAATGTAGTGTCCTATCTAGGGTGCTAGATTAGGCTATATTTATTATCGACCAGGATCAGTAAACTTCGAGGCATGCGTCTACAATCTATAGACATAAAGGATTCCTAACTAAGTGTTCGTGATGGTAGGTTACAGAACTTCTTTACGGAAGGTTGAGGTATGTTCCCTATCACCTGGACACTCAGGTCACTCAACTCATCTACTTATCTAAAAACACTGTGTATTACTTAAACCAAGATTTCAATCCCCTTACGAGGATGTTGTGCATAAAACCCTTGTTCAGTGAACACTCAGCATTCAATGTTTATCATTCATGAAAGATTGAAATATATTAAAATCATAAGCACACTTAAAATCCAAATATATGAGAAACAGGGTTCATGAAGATGCTCTTAAAAATAATGAAAGATTAGATCCCTTACAGGATACAATTCAATGATCTCAGCGATTAATCCTTCAAGCTACCATCATAAACATTACTCATACGAATTTCTAATTGAATCAACGAAAGCATAAACTGAACTCTAATCACTGTGCATGCTATTGAATATTCAGAAGTTGCAAAGGAAATAAAATAACAATATACTCGTTCCACGCAGGGCCCGTCCGCGTTTCAGAGGTATACTGGACTGTGTTCAAGCAACTATAGAATCAATGCAACAAGGAAATCGTGACTGCAACCGTGTTTTTGGTATTAAGTTCAAAACTCTGTTTTCAAAACGATACAATGATAACCCCTAACTGACCACACATAACTGTGTTTTCATATGTTTTTACAACGTTTACATTTCGAAATGAATGTACATTCATGATGCGGTTGTTGCCGCTTTTGCTATGGCATAGTTTTTTTTTAAGTTGTTTCCATTCTAAACCGATTTCAAAAAGGAATAAAATTACATCAGTTTAGAACCCTATGTTGTTGCTGCTTTTGTCGCCAACATGCTATACTTTGACCGTTATTGACCATGCCTCCAGGAGCGTTGGTTCTGCTGTAGGATAGGTGTTCGTCCATGCTTGTACATTCTACTTTTCATCCCTACCCTTTGCTTTAGCCTAGCTGTCATGCCATATGTCAAACAATAAACCAATTACAGGATGTTGCAACTTCCTGTAGTCTTTTTATAAAAAATCCCTAATTCTTTAACATAAAACTCATAAATCAATTCTAATGTATTTAACAACTATAATACTGTTAACTAATCAATTTCAAGGGGTCTAAGAGATGTATGAAGGAAAAAGGTAGGCAAACGATGTGTTTGAAGAGGAAAAAGGAGGTCAAGGAATGGTACCAACACACATTATGAGGATACAAAGAGCAACACCTTCTTTAGCCAATTGATAAATCTCAAACAAAAGGGTTCAATGGAGAAGCACATTGAGGAATTCCAAAAATTAAATATAAGGGTAAATGATATTCCAGAGAAACATACGATTGAAGTCTTCATAAGGACTTTAAATTATAACATCCAACATGAGGTTCACCTTTGGAACTTGATTCATTAGAGTAGGCATACATGTTGGCAAGAAAAATTGAAAGCAAAATTATGGCAACAAGGAAGCCTACCACTCATAACTATAAAGATGGAAGTGTTGTTGCTCCTAGCTTTTTACCACCTACAAGGTTGACACCAAAACAATTGGAAGAAAAAAGAGCAAAAGTGCTTTATTACAATTGTGATAGAAAATACACTAAAGGTCATAAGTGTGTTGAGAAGAAATTAATTGACATAGATGGGGAAGAGGAGCAAGAAAAGGAACAATAAACGTCAAAATAATAGGATATACACCAGGGACCAAGCCCAGAGAAAGAAGAAATGAATTTGACCATATATTGTAATGCATTGATAGGAATTACCACTCCTCAAACTCTCAAGATAGAAGGGCATATCAAGAAGAAAAAGGTAATAGTGTTGATTGATTCGGGTAGTACCCATAATTTTATTCATTGTAAGATAGCCAAGGAATTGAATTGCTTCCTATATCCAGCACCAGAGTGTTAAGTAATAGTTGCAAATGGAGGAACCATAAATTGCTTTGGAAAGTGCCATAATATCAAGCTATCTATGGTATAATATGTATTGAATAGTTCAATGCTTTCCATTCCAATGGGTGGTGTTGATGTTGTACTAGGAGTCCAATGGCTACAATCTTTGGGTATGATAACTTTTAATTTTCAAGAACTTTTCTTGAAATCTTTTTGGGAAGGAAAGGAAGTTGAATTAAGGGGTATTGCAGGGAAACCGGGAAAGATAATCAGCTCTAACAACATGAAAAAGCTTCTAAAGAAAGAACAATGGGGCGTAATTGCACAATTATGTTCACTAGAGGTTCCCACATTGAAATCATCTATTTCTCCAGATCTCCAAAAAGTTTTGGACAATCATTCCAAGGTATTTGAGACTCCCAAAGGCCTCCCACCTATTCATGATCATGATCATGCTATTCATTTGATTCCAGGAAGTGTTCCCCCAAACATCAGGCCTTACAGATATCCATATGCCCAAAAGAGTGAAATTAAACATATGGTTGCAGAAATGCTAGAGGTTGGTATAATTCAACCTAGTCAAAGTTCTTTCTCTGCTCCAGTGGTATTGGTACACAAGAAGGATGGATCATGGCGCATGTGTCTAGATTATAGGGAGCTCAACAAGCTTACTATTAAAGATAAATTTCCCATTCCTGTCATTGATGAATTATTGGATGAATTACATGGAGCAATTTACTTCACCAAGTTGGATCTTCATTCAACATATCATCAAATCAGAATGAAGACTGGAGACATTCCAAAAACAATAGTTAGAACTCATGAGGGTCATTATGAATTTTTGGTCATGCCTTTTGGCCTTACCAATGCACCTTATACATTTCAAGGTTTGATGAATTCCATTTTCAAACCCTTCCTTAGAAAATTTGTGTTAGTATTTTTTGATGATATACTAATCTACAACAAGTCTTGGAAGGATCATGTTCAACATGTTGACAGGGTGCTCAAACTATTGGAGGAGGTTTCAATGGATTTTATCACAGATTTACCCAAGTCCGAAGGAAAGAGTGTCATCATGGTGGTAGTTGATAGACTTACCAAGTATGCACACTTTTGTGCATTATCTCATCCATTTAAAGCCAGTACAGTCGCTACTGCATTTATGGAAACAATTCAAAAGCTACATGGAAACCCAAAGATTATTTTAAGCGACAAAGATCCCATTTTCATTGGAAATTTTTGGATAGAATTATTTTCTTGTCTGGGTACTCAGTTAGCTCATAGCTCATCTTATCATCCTCAATCTGATGGGAAAACTGAGATAGTGAAGAAATGTTTGGAAGGATATATGTGTTGTTTTGTATATGATAAACATACACAATGGGTCAAGTGGTTGTCTCTGGCTGAATGGTGGTATAACACTTCCTTCCATAATGCAGAAAAAATGGCCCCATTTATGGCACTTTATGGATATCATCCACCATCCACCACATCATCTTTAAAAGAAAATTATAAGGTTTAAGCAGTGGAAGATCTCATCGAGCATTAACAACAATTTCTCAAACTCTTAAAGGATAACCTCACTTTGGCGCAAAATAAAATGAAACAACAAGAAGATCAACATCACAACAAAAGAAGTTTTGATGTAGGAGACTGGGTATTTCTACGACTACAACCATACAAACAAATGTCCCTCAAGCAAACTAAGAAGAATAATAAATTATCACCAAAGTATTATGGTTTGTACAAGGTGTTGCAAAAGATTGGTACTATGGCATACAAATTGGAGCTTCCTGCATCTTCCCAAGTGCACCCAATTTTCCATGTTTCATGCATAAAGAAGATTATAGGTGAGAAGATCCTAGTTCAAACAATATTGCCAGAACTTGACGAGGAAGGAAAAATCATATTGGAACCTGAAGCATTCACAGAAACAAGAAATTGATAGCTACGAAATCGATCAATTTCAAAGTATCTCATAAAGTGGAAGAACTTACTCGCTGAAGATTCCACATGGGAGGATGAGAATTTTATACAGAAGCATCCAAAACTACTCAAGCGTTGAGGACAAAACTTTTTGAAGGAGAGGGGCATGTTAGGTCCCTATACTACTAGTGTAACCCCTTGTTATTATTAGTGCAACCCCCTTACTGTATTATTGTGCCCATATAGTCCACATGTTGTTATTATTGTGCCCCATAGAAGAACACTATTGTTATTGTTGTGCTCCTACAATATTATTGTTATGTAGGCTCTGATTGTATTGGGACCCCTTAGACTCCTATATATAGAAAGGAGGTCTTGTCATTTGTATCATCCAAGAGTTGTTCATTTGTGTAATGTAAAGGAGGTTCCCCCTCGAAGAGGTTGATTTTGAAGTCATTGATCTATCTTTTCTATCCTTTTGTGAGCAGGTTTCATAACAGTTTCATGCTTGGGTCATCATTATATTAGTCAAAGTCCCCATTGTAGACTCCTAAGATTAATATTGAGTTTATAAAGTCATTGTACATTCGAAGACACCTTTCTTGGGATTTCGAATCATGTAAAAAGGTTTTGTATCAAGTCAAATATGAATTATGTGTCCTCCACATCATGTCAACCTAAGGACCCCCATTCGACCCACAAGAAGCCTATATATTGAAGGAGGTCGAAGTCATTTGGAGCACTCACTCTCTCAAGCAATTTGATATCTCTAGAAGAGCTGGGAAGTGCGAAGTCTACTGTCAGAAGGAGGAAATAAGTGCGAGTTTGGGGGAGTCTCTAGAGAAGAGGAAAATTGAACTTTTGGTGCCTCTCTCTCTGTTTCGTGGTCTAGCTTAGGAGATCGAAGTCTCCTAGGGTTTTGTTGCTACTGGAAGCTGCATGTTGCTGGGAACTGCTGCCTAGTCGAAGTTGCTGGAAGGGGTCAAAGATCTTGGAGGCTAACATGGTGTGGAGGGAAAGTCTGGTCTTGGTCTAGGGTGAAGAGTCTCAAATAATACTATTGAAAGGAAGAATTACTTTGATTGGGTTTTCCCCTCGAAGGGGGTTTTCCCTGGCATGTGCCTGTATCTTGTGTCTCTTGTTTTGTGATCTTCATGTATGTATAATTGCTTGATCAAAGATAAGATAATATAGAAGTAAAAGAAGCCAACACACTCACAAGTAATTATCAAGAAAGGAGAATCAAACCCTAATATAATATCTTTGATTTTCCAACATGGTATCAGAGCTAAGGTCAAGAGAAGTCGAAGATCACTTTGTTGGCATGGATTCTCCCTCTATGGTGAACTACATAAGATTGGGTTTCAAATCTTCTAGAAGATGGATCAAGAAGATCATATTCTACCTATTCAAGAAAGTTAAGAGTCATGGATTCTTGGCTGCCCTTACATGATCTCTTACTGATGATAATGCATGGATCATTGATAGTGGAGCATCGAGACACGTGACAGGTGAAAGTATGCAACTACACAAACTATCAAAGGAGTCATCCTCCCATGTAGTGGAATTGGGTGACAACAAAAGCTATGTTGTTAGAGGCCTGGGATCTACATCATTAAAGCTAGACAATGGATTGAACCTGCATCTCAACAACATTCTCTATGTTCCAGGTTTGAAAAAGAATTTACTTTCTATTTCTTGTTTAGAAGATAAATGGTAAAGGATTGCTTTTGCTGATGGAAAAGTATTGGTTTGGGGAAAGAACTCTAGTATTGACAAATCTAGGGTTATTGGAGTTCGCGAAGGAAGTCTTTACTGAGTTATCACTCCATCTCCTCAAGCTCTTGTTCATATGGAAATAAGTCCCATTGAACTATGGCGTCGAAGATATGGTCATCTTCATTATAGGGTCATCCCTACTCTTAGTCAATTGGTTAATGATATTCTTGATATGAAGCTAGACCATGAAGGTGCGTGCAAGGGCTTTTCTTTGGGGAAGCATACTAGAAATCCATTTTATCATAGTGAATCTAGATCTAAAGAAATTTTAGATCTCGTCCATTCTAATGTGTGTGGGCCCATGTCTGACAAGACACTTGGAGGTCATCTCTGCCATGTAACATTCATTAATGACCATTCAAGGAAGACATGGCTCTACCTACTCAAAACTAAAGATGAAGTATTTGATAAGTTCAAGGAGTTTAGGGCTGAGGTAGAAACCCTAACTGAAAAGAAGATAAAGACTCTAAGATCTGACAATGGTGGGGAATACACCTCTAAAGAGTTATTGCATATTATAAGGATGCAAGTATTAAGAGGGAGCTCATTGTTCCCTACTATCCCGAACAAAATGGATTGGCCGAAAGAAAGAATAGGTCAATTGAAGAAGGCATTAGAACTATACTTCTTGATCAATATCTACCGAAGTTCTTATGGGGTGAAGCAACAACAATTGCCGTATATGTTCAAAATAGAAGTCCTCATAAGAGTCTTGATAATGCTACACCTGAAGAAGTATTCACAGGAAAGAAGCCGAGTGTGGGTCATTTCCACATATTTGGAAGTCAAACATATGTCCATGTTCCCAAGGACAAGCGAAAGAAGTTGGACTCGACAAGCATAAAGGGAATATTTGTTGGTTATAGTCTTTCCTCAAGCATATAGAATATACATAAAGGAGGGGAGATACATTGAAGTAAGCAGGGATGTCATATTTGATGCGAATCAAGCTTACAAGAAATCAAAGGATATCCCTATTGATTCTGATGATAAAGAAGTTCCTGTATTTGAAGAAGATGAAGTTCCTGAGAACTCTACTACAAAATATGAAGAATAAGGACCAAGTGAGCCTATTCAATCAGTGGTTATCCCAACCACAAGGAAGAGGCCATATTGGTTGAGAGCTACATTAGAAGATGTTGAAGGACATGAAGCTGTGAAAGGGTCCAAGGAAAGTAAGAAACCGAAAAGTTATTCTGGTTATGTTGCATATATGACAAAGTTGATTGAAGTCGAGCCATCTATGTTCCAAGAAGCTAAGCATGAAGAGGTTTGGAAGAAAGCTATGCCAGAAGAATATCAATCCATCATGAAGAATGGGGTTTGGGAAATCATTCCTAGACCTAGTGACAAATCAGTTGCCACATCAAAGTGGCTCTATAAGATCAAACATGTTATTGATGGAAGTATAGACAAGTACAAAGCAAGGTTCATTGCAAGGGGTTTCTCTCAAAAGGAAGGCATTGAATATGAAGAAACATTTGCACCTACTGCAAGGTACACTACCATTGGATCATTGGTTTTAATGACTGCTACAATGGGGTGGAATATCCATCAAATGGATGTTAAGACCACATTTCTGAATGGGACCATTGATGAGGAAGTATGCATCGAACAACTTGAAGGATTTGAAGTGAATAGCAGGGATTCTCATGTTTGTAGACTCAAAAAGGCTCTATATGGCTTGAAGCAAGCACCAAGGGCATGGTATGCAAGAATGGATGCATATCTTCTCAGGATTGGGTTCGTGAAGAGTACTACTTATTCAAATCTATATATTAAGGTTGTGAATAATGAGCCAGTCATTATTCTACTATATGTGGATGATCTATTCATCACCGGTGTAGAACAAAGAATTCAAGAATGCAAGAAAATGTTGGCAGCTGAATTTGAGATGAAGGATCTGGGACAGATACATTACTACCTAGGTATAGAAGTATGGCAGAGACCTGGGGAGGTATATTTGGGGCAGGGAAAGTACATCATCAAGTTATTGCAAAGATTTGGGATGATGGAATCCAAGCTGATGGTTACTCCTATGGTCACCAACCTCAAGAAGTTGAGGAGCTCCAACTCGAGTCTCATGGATCCTACCTCATAACGTGAGTTGGTGGGTTCCCTGATGTATCTGGTAAATAACAGGCCAGATATATGTTTTGTAGTGAACATTCTTAGTTAGTTTCAGTTGGAGCCACGTCGTGATCACTGGATAACTACCAAAAATATATTGAGGTATCTTCGTGGCACTATACATCACTGCCTAAAGTATGATAGTAAGGAATTCAAGCTAATTGGCTTCTCAGACTCTGATTGGGGTGGCAGTGAGACTAATGGAAGGAGCACTATCGGAGGATGCTTTAGTCTGGGAGCTACTATGATCTCATGGATGAGTAGGAAGTCAGATCCCATTGCATTGAGTAGTGTGGAGGCAGAATATGTGGCTGCACGTGAAGTAGGAAAAGAGGTTGTTTGGTTAAGGAAGCTCCTGACAGACTTGCTTGAAAAGTCTCTGAGTCCTACTGTGATTAACTGTGATAATCAAAGTTGTATCAAGATGTCTGGATATCACACGTTTCATTCAAGGACGAAACATATCAATAATAAGTTCCACTTTATTAAGAACTTGATGCAGGATGGGATCGTGAAGCTAGAATACGTTCTGACAGACGAACATGTAGCAGACATTCTGACAAAGGCTCTTCCTACTAAGAAGTTCAAATATGTGAGGAACCTGCTGGGTTTGGTAGAGATTGGTAATTGCATTGATGATAAAGGAATGGAAGAGCTTTGTTGAGGCTTTGTGAGTGAAGGATTTCCTAAGGAGACATCAGGTCAACACTATGTGTTGATGTCAGGAATCCCAAAATTGAAAAGGTGGTGTTGTTTATTAAGCTCAGTTTTGGATACACACCTGTATGTTTGGGTTGGTGGTTAGCAAGTAAGCCTGATGGTACCTAGAGGGGATGAAAGCTTGAGTCCACCTTAGTCCCACCTGGATAGATTTCCCTGGTCAGGAATCTAGTCCATGGCATTGCAGTGCCTAAATTGTTGAGTGACTGGTTGGATAAATTGCCTTGGTCAGGAATCTAGTCCATGGCACTGCAGTGCCAAAATTGTTGAGTGACTGGTTGGATAGATTGATCTGGTCAGGAATCTAGTCCATGGCATTGTGGTGCCTAAAGGTTCTTCATGTTTTCATATAGTTTGAGATCTTCCATTATATTTGTATATTATGAATACCTCCCTAGTTAAGATGGAGTATTGGAAAATGTAACTATGTTCGGTCTTCAATAATGTACTTGAATCATTATGTAAATGTACTTGTCAAAAAAAAGAAAGAAAAGACTTTTTATTATTGTAACAATAACTTATTAAAGCATGGGTTTCATGTTTGGGTCATCATTATATTAGTCAAAGTCCCCATTGTGGACTCCTAGGATTAATATTGAGTTTATAGAGTCATTGTACATTCGAAGAGACCCTTCTTGGGCTTTCGGATCATGTAAAAAGGTTTGTATCAAGTCAAATATGAATTATTTGTCCTCCACATCATATCGGCCTAAGGACCCCCATTCGACCCACAAGAAGCCTATATATTGAAGGAGGTCGAAGTCATTTGGAGTACTCACTCTCTCAAGCAATTCGATATCTCTAGAAGAGATGGGAAGTGCGAAGTCTGCTGCCAGAAGGAGGAAATAAGTGCGAGTTTGGGGGAGTCTCTAAAGAAGAGGAAAATCAAACTTTTGGTGCCACTCTCTCTCTCTGTTTCATGGTCTGGTTTAGGAGATTGAAGTCTCCTAGGGTTTTGCTGCTGTCGGAAGCTGCATGTTGCTGGGAACTGCTGCCTAGTCGAAGTTGCTGGAAGGGGTTGAAGATCTTGGAGGCTAACATGGTGTGGAGGGAAAGTCTGGTCTTGGTATAGGGTGAAGAGTCTCAAAGAATACTATTGAAAGGAATAATTACTTTGACTGGGTTTTCCCCTCGAGGGGATTTTTGCCCTGGCATGTGCCTATATCTTGTGTCTCTTGTTTTGTGATCTTCATGTATGTATAATTGCTTGACGAAAGAAAGATAATATAGAAGTAAAAGAAGCCAACACACTCACAAGTAATTATCAAGAAAGGAGAATAAAACCATAATATAATATCTTTGATTTTCCAACATCCTGGAGCCACCTGGATCAATAAGTTAACTTAGGAATTTTTATTTTTTCTTAAGTCTAACTTTAGGAAATAGTTAAATAAATTAATATTCTGCTAAAGTGGTAGTCTTTTAGGTTCTTTTGCTAGTCTTAGCACTTAGATAAGCAAAACCCTTTCTTTTCTACTCCAATCAACACATCAAGGTGTGGGACTTCCTACCTCTTCCTTATGATGGAGGAGTCAATTATGACAATAACCCTAAACCCACACCAGGCTTAGGAAGGAAGTTTTATGAAGAAGGGCTTCCAAGAAGAGAATTCAGGATAGATTTAAGATTGTAAGGGTGAGAGCCTCCTAGGGTTGGTGTCGATACAAGGGAGAGAAAGGATAAATTTCCCATAGGCGAGGGAAAACTCAAGGAAGGGATAGTCAGGGAGGAGGGAGAAAGGGATATGTTAATGAGTTCCACAAGGTTGCAATTTATCAGTGAGAAGTTAATTGGGGGAGGAACATCAAATACGGATGGTTCATCTGCAATATTTAAAAAGAAACAAGGGGAAGAACCAAAGACATAGCCAAAGAAGAAGCAACATTCTCCATATTGGCCATGTTGAAATCCTCCATCAACTGTGTCACTGGGGCAACCTGTTCATTATGTTGCACGATTGGATGGTCCTCTCTATTGAATGGGATCGAGGATGATGAGGGTTCTTTCTTCTCAATACCCATGTCGCCTTCTGCCAAGTTTTGTGATGGGACACTATCTGGATTTGAGCTCGATTAGGGATTTTTTTGTCTAGATTTTCTTAACTTTCCTTGGAGGGCTTTCCCTCCCAAGTGTCTATAAGAATGACACCTTACACAATGAAAGGGGATACCTTAATAATCCAAGGTTTATTTATGCACTTTGAAGCCCACCTGAATCGATGTGGACTCCGGGAGTCCAACGGACAAGTTGAGTCCAACAAGAATCCTTGCCATTGCCATGTATCTAGTTTGCCTATATGATATATCCGCTTCATAGAAGAACCCAAGAATGTTACCTATTCCTTTAAATACTTATTGAGTCTATAAGGGTCAAGAGCCTTACCTAGATAGGGACAACCGTGAGTTGCTCTGAATGGGTGTCAAATTTTACGGCCCATCTCTTCAAGAATAACAGTTGTAAGTCCCGAGTCCATCTATGTTGTAAAATCCTTTCCCCATCCTCTTTTGAGTTCAACAACCACCCTAACCATTCTTTAGCCAATATTAAGCAATTTGGGTTATAGCCCAGTAATGAGCTAGTTTTTTTTTGTAGTCCATCGCCACAAGATTGTCATCACCTTCTGCTTACTTGCAAACCTTCCAACCATTGTCATTTCCTCCATTTTGGAGATGTCATTTAGCTTTACCTCATCCCCCAGGACTAAATTTGTCTTTATGGCCTTGCACTTCATAATTGTTTTACTATGCCTAGCTGGCTACTTTCCTGCCAGTTGAGAAAATGGCCCCTGACTCGAGAAAGATGCGTTCCCATATAACATTTATTTCGTTAAATGTTTTCCAAGGAAATCGTAGGGTGAGGGGGGGATGTTGAGGTTAGAACCTGACCCAAAAATAGGAAGAGCAACAAGATCTTGTGGTAGGAAAGACTTGTAATTGTGACCTGCGAAAGGCACCAAGACAGGGTTTTGTGCATTGGAGTGCGTGACTGTCATACCAATAGAATCTGCAAAATGAGAAAGGGGAGTTGGTATGGAGGCGAGAGGAGGGAAAGGCCTCACGACATTCAAAGGGATAAAACCCAAGTCTATCACGCGATTTTTAGATGTGGAGGGAGAACAAAGTATCGTACCTGACGAGGGTGTTAAGTCAACCTTTGGCAACATTTGCAGTGGATAGGAGAGATGTGCCCTGACCTCCTCTAACAAGGCCCATATTTGTATGCCCACTAGTGGGTCATTCGAGTAGTCGACAATGTCGATTTCCATTTGATAGATCTCCCACAAACACCACGCTGCTAATCATGATTGGGGACCCACCAAGCAAGTCCCAGAGCTAGCAAAAGATAAGAACCTAGATCACATTGGTGTTGCGGGACAAATAATTTTGTTTATAGTATTATATATTTGTCTAATTATACTTGATGCTTTGTTTTTGCATAAAATCTCGTGTTTTAATACACATAATGATTCTATATGTTTTTATTTTCTTACCACAAATTTTGATTTTATTTACATAGTTTATCTACTCTCAACATACCTATACCCTTCTATGCATCACATAATCTCTGAAGATGCGAAACCCCATTGGTAACTTGCCACCTTAGCTTTTTTACCTTATAAGAAAATTTGTAAAGTTTTCATGTTCTTTTTCTTGCATAGCTCATACATAGAGCTTATTAGGGCTTCTACAAAATGTGTAATCATCTTATACTTCCTCCACTTTGTCTACCTTGATATTAGAAAAATGTTGCATGTCGTGCTATATTTGTTTCCTTGCAGACCCACATGTCCCTCTTGAAACTCTCAACAAATGTTTTGGTCATAATCTTTATTATGTTATTTATCTTTACAAATTAGCATCAAAATTAACACACATTAATACCAATTTTTTTTTTTTGAAATGATGAAGCATTTGAATCAACATTTTTCATACTTACCAGGTGTAGACCATATGGTAGTTGACAGAGTGCATTATTAAAACACTCCAACCATGTTAAAGGTTGGTGTGACCCAAAATAAGTGCAATTATGAGTGATTTCAATAACTTACATGTCACAAATAAATTAACAACAACAATTTTTATTATTTATAATCAACACTTTTCACTTTAATAACTTAATTTATAGCTTCCATAACATTTTTTCTTTTTCTTTGAAAAAAATTCTTACACATAAACATTTTTCATTTTCCAAAATTCCAAAGCTCATAACTTTCATAATATTATTTTCCCTTTTTCTATGGGAAAAAGTGGTTACACATAACCATTCTTCATCTTCCATAAATCTAATGGTTGGTTTTCTTTCTTTTCCATAAATTCAATGGTTGATTTTAAGTTTAAACATTAAACAAAAAATATTGCACCAAGAAGCGTTTTCCAACTTATTATGGAAGAGATGTTGTAATGTTATGTAAATATTAGCTGTTTTCAGACTCTAGATTTTGACAACCCATGGTTTTTCCCACAATATTCTTCTTAAATGTGGCCTATTTAAAAGCACAACATTAAAAATAAACATAAACATAAAAATAAAATAAAATAAAAAATTGAGGTCATAGAGTCAATTTAGTGTTGGCAGTTTTTGGGCTCCAAGTTTTGACAACCCACGGTTTTGCTAATGGTGTATATATATAAAATAAAGTCAATTTATTGCATTGGCTATTTTTAGGCTCCAAATTTTGACAACCCACGGTTTTGCTAATCCAAAAACACTTGATCATGAGCAAGTTCAAAATAAAAAGTTCGGTACCTTATGAGATAATGTTGAGTGAAACAGGAGCAACTTCCATTGAAGCAATTGCTATGGTGCGGCTCATAAGATACCTAAAAAGAATTGAACAAATGAGAGTAGGTAGATGGCCTAATGTTATCTTCAATGAAGGCATCAGTGAAAGAAAGAAAACATGGATGAAACAAAACTACACATGGATGCAAAAATGGAATATCTACCTCAATGCCTGTCCCACAAATAGCAAGGAGCTAAAGGATTTTGTTATGGAGAAGTTTCGTAAAAAGGTATGGGGAAAAGAGTTGGGTAGAAAGAAGAAATATTACATTGAGGAATTCAACCCTACGTGTGATTTACAACAAAAATAGTTCATTGGAGCTAGCATTTCGTGGAGGGCAAAGGTTCTTATTGCTCAATTAAGGACCAACTCACATCAA
Source organism: Pinus tabuliformis (assembly GCA_031772625.1). Taxonomy (NCBI): domain Eukaryota; kingdom Viridiplantae; phylum Streptophyta; class Pinopsida; order Pinales; family Pinaceae; genus Pinus; species Pinus tabuliformis. The sequence goes on along the minus strand of CM062805.1, from coordinate 1,047,914,953 downwards.
CTTCGGTGTGAAACAGGACGGTGGAAAAGGCCTAAAAAAACTTGGGAAGAAAGGGTGTGTACATTTTGCACGTCTGGGGCTGTGGAATCATAAAAACATTTCATTTTGGAATGTGATGCATTCAAAGACATCAGAGAAAGTTATGAGAACATGTTAGCATCAATTTCTTGGCATTGTCTTTTTAGCGAGGGGATTGTTGGAAGGTTGGGTGAGCTCATCATCAATTTGAATTGGAAAAGGATTGAATTGCAAAGAGCGAAAAACAAGGAACTAATGGTCTCATAAACTATTTTTAGTCTTGTAAACCTTAAAATATCATTTCATTTCATAATGATGTATATATATAGGCAGATCCACCATAGGGAATCACATCTCATTATCAATAAGGAAAATTGACCCGTCACTTGTTATTAGTGAGGGACCATAGTGAATTGCCTAAATGATGAACTCCACCAATATATAATAAACCACCCTAGATTCATCATAATTTCAGATTTGTCAAAAATTGAGGAGGTGGTTATGGTAATATTGTTTTTCAAAGGGGTACGACTTCAAAGCTAAGTTACTCATACCGACAGACGACTTTTAACTCGAAATACAAATATATGTAAAGAATGTGGCTTCTTCCTCCTATTTGTATCAGATCAGGCGACTTTTAACTCGAAATACAAATATATGTAAAGAATGTCGCTTCTTCCTCCTATTTGTATCCGATGTGCCAGCGATTCGCACGAAATGCATTAGAGTATTGCAGATAGAAGTGCCAGAAGTAATTTGAAGCTTCAACAAATTTAAGCGTACAGAGAAATCGGAATCTCCGCGACCAGGTAGAGGAAGATTCGTGCATTTTGGGTGCGATCGGCCAATATTTATCCTGCTCCATACAAAATGGTGAGTCTCGCGTCTTACTCCACTTCTGTTCTAAATACCTCAAGATCCTGGGCAATTAAGTTATGGAGTTTACAAGAATATGAAATTTCATGATAATTAAGGTCAGTGCCTGAATCCTTTATGACATATGGCCGCAGCTTACAAATTTGAGGTAGACAAGGAGAAACGTATTTTTCCCAAATTTGAAGAAATATCTTCAAAACCAGATTTGTTCCTTCTCAAATTACAATAGTCTTGTAATTTTGCTAGGATACTGCATGTTATTCTTTCTTTTGGGTCTGATTTATTTTATAGTTATATGCTACAATAAAGTGGCTTATTTAAGAGAAGCCAAAAATCTGGTTGACACCACCAAGTTTTGTGAAATAGAAAAATTGGCATATCATAACTAGGCGGGTAGATTAAACGAGGATACAAAATAGGACACCTAACGAGCGCTTGTTCAACAGCAGAGAACAGTCAAAGCCCCAGCTTTTTGTAAAAGTAACTGTAAGAAATCTAAGCAAGGTCAAGATCTAAATTATGCACGTTTCAACCGAAACGCAGAAGATATCTGGCCCGGTTTAGGGAATGATGAATCTTCGAGAAAACCTATATATAGCTATACTATCATATAAATTCCCTTGCAACTGTGGCTGTGAAGGGATAGGTCTCTTGAAAATGGTGAACCCGGAAGAAAATTAATTGAAACAAATCGTATCTTCAGAAAGTAACTTTTGGATTATAAATGAAATCATGTTCACACGGTCAATTTGAGCAATACAATAATGGATGTGTCTGTCTCTGTTGTTTTAACACTATGTTTCTCCCCCTTTTTCAAAAACGAAGACGGAAAGTCGTAAACGAAAACGAGGGCTCCTGCTAACCCAGAAGAAATGGAATCAAAAGGTGTACCTGCCTTCTCCCGAGAATGCCAGGTCAATAACTAGCTTTGATACTATTTTTGCTCCAAATGATTGCAACGGGCATAAAGCCATATTCAAAGGCACCCTGCAATGAAAATAGAGTTGAATGTTTGAAACAAAAAGATCAGTTTTGCAATACATAGTAGAACCAGGAGTTAATTAAGAACATTCCTGCTATATGCTTCCTCTTGCTTAGGCCAGGAATTGGGTTGGGGGTGGAGGCTGAGGATCTTGATCCAGTTCATCCTATTCGCCAGGCATCTGTAGCACTATTCTTCTTCCTTCTTTTCATCTTCCTTGGAACCAATAGACATTTTGTTATTTGAAGTGGCTGGCTGTGGACTCATAGTCAAACTGGCCACCTGATGGCGCAACGCTTCACATTTGGCTTCGAAACTTTCAATCTGTCTATTTTGATTGAGCTCTTTGAGGAGTTTGTCACCTCGATAAGTAAAAGTTGACATTCTCCTTTATCTTACTTTTTTTTTTCCTTTTGCTTAAATTTTTAACATTACCATTAATTGTTTTAGGATATTTGGGAGTAGTCCCAACATCAATGGACTTCATATGGAAAAAGGCAGAAATTCATATTTCATTCAGAATTCATCAGACTCAATAGTTTTCAGGATTTCTGGGTTGGCAGGATTGTAGTGTTTCCACTAGATTATATTGAGTATGAAGGTATGGGTTTGGCATTAGTAAAGACCACCAATCTATGGGATTTTGCATCAAGTAATCATGGGTTTCCTTCTAAAATGTCATTTATGTTTATCATTCTTATTTTTTTGCTTATTTTCTTGCAAGATAATGTGTTATTAAAAATATTATATATCTATATTTTTTGTATTTTTTATATATTGCATTTCCCTTGCATAGTCGTTTTGGGGGTTCACGTTCCCAAGCATTCCCATTTTTGAAACTTGTACATGTTTTTGCATTTCGTGCATCTTAGGTCTAAACTAAAGAAAATGTTAAACGTGGTGAATGCATGTGCCTCAATCATAGACACCTCCTATAACTGTTAGGACACCAAACTAAGTGCCTCCTTCACCCTTGCAATTGACACAAGGGTCCAATGGTTCTACAGGACCTGCTAAAGTGCAATGTTGTTGAGGAGAATATATCATTGTTGAAGGGAGAACATCTTTGGACCTAACAACAATTCCCTTTTCATATGGAAAAACACCATGTTGCAAGAAATGGCCCCCAACCTATATCGGAAATGCCTGAAAAAATCAAAATGCCACGGAAACACCTGTATAGTTTTTCTTTATTTGGAAATGCTAAAGTTTAGTAGTGAAGAGGTGCTCCTGCATAGGTTAGGTGTCAAGCATGCAGGAGTCATCCAAAGTCTCACTTAAGAAAGTTGCTTAATTTATTGAGTAAGGTGGTTTTTATGATTTTCCCAAGTCTTACTTAGGAAAACCACATTAATAAAGTAAATTAATTAATGTTGGCTATTGAGCTAGGAAAATCTAAGGAAATGTAATTTAATTACATTAGTGACTTAGATTTAATCTCAACGATTGATTTCAAGTGAGGTGAGATATAATCTCAATCATCAATCACTTTGGAGATCAGGTTTAGGGATTTAGCTCAATGAAGAATTATAAAAGACAGCTTAAGGAGAGAAGAAGAGACAGATTTCAGAAGAGCATTTTCTCAAGTGAAAGATCTCATTAAAATGTGAAGGAGGAATTTCATCTAGAGGTCAAGGCCAAGGGAGGAAAATATCAAGAGAGATTTCAGCAACAGGAGATCATTCCCAGCAAGACCGTACAACAATTTTAGCATATTAGCGAGGAGCAGCCGCATGTGTGAGGCTGTATTCAGCTAGAGATGTCACATGTGTCACACGGGGAAGGTTTAACTGGTACAAGTGCCCAGTGTTAGAAAATCAGAAAGGCGGAAAGATTTTCTTTTATAGATAATTACTTGTGATTCTTTTATCTATATGTTCATTTTTTATCTTTTAGTTCATCAAGCAATTACCAAAACAATAGCACAAGGACAACAGATGTAGGCGGGCAGCCAGGGCAAAACCCCTATCTGGGGGAAAACCCAGTCAACAATTCTTCTTTCAATAGTTTCTCTAGATAATCCAAGACTCTTGACTAGACAAAGACTTTCTCCACACCAAGTCAGCCCTCAATCCTTCTTGCAGATGATAACCCTTCAAAAGCAACTTCGATGTAGTAGCATCAACTTGTAGTTGCAGCGTCGACCCAACAACTGGTAGCAATAGTAGCTTCCACTAGACAAAGAAAAACTTCGATCTCCCTAGATACTCCTCTGATGTGAGTGATAGATGGCTGAAAATTTTGATCTTGATGTCCTCTTTCTTCCTTCCAAAACTTTGCACCTTTTTTCAACCCTTTTCCAGCTCTTTTTCAACTTCGCACTTCCTAGCTTCTTGCTTCTAGATATCGAACTTATGAGAGAGAGAATGAATGCTTCAAATGAATTCGAATTGCCTTGTATATATAACCTTCCAGTGAGGTCGAATTGCCCTTCTTGTAGTTGACTTGGTTTGGAGGGGACAAATAGTATATTTGACTCAATATTAATTCTTTTTACATGATTCAAAAGCCAAAGAAGGGTCTCTTTTAATGGACAATGACTCTAATGACTCAGAATAAATCCTAGAAGTTGTTATGTGCTTGACCTGCGAGAAATTCCAGAATACCAAATATGCGAAGAAATACAACCCAGACCACAGAATAAAATGAGAAAAACAGTGAGTATTTTATTATTCAGAGATAAAAGCAATGTTCACTTGCCTCTTTGAGGGGGCAACCTCCAGCAGAGCAGAGCTCGATTACAAAATAAGACTCGATGATCTTTCCCTTCTAACTACGACTATTTATAGCTAAATGACCTTCAACAACTTAACGACTAGTGGTCCTTTGCATAACATGGGTTAGCCACTTTATTTATTAATTATGGTCCGTTTGCAACTAACTGTGGTCCCTTTCTTAAATGCAGGTCAACCATTTACAATTATTAATACGGGTTTTATTGATTTTCTAACTAATTATGGCTATGAATCGACCCTATTGGGTTTGTTACATAAATAAAGGGGTTAGGGTTGGACCCTAACATGCCCTCCCCCATCAAAAGCAGCCTTGTCCTCAAGGTTGAAGTTGCGGAAACTATTGAAGAATAGTGGTTGGTTCCCAGGTCGCATCTTCTGGAGAGGTGTCTTTCCACTTGACGAGGACTTCCTTGATCGTGCGGCCGCGCAGATGTCTTTCACGAGTATCGAGGGCCTGTTAAGGTTGGAGTGTAAGTGAACCTTCCTCATCCAATTCGAGTAGACGGGTTTGAATTCTGCAATTGTTCCCCACCACTTTCTTGAGGCATGATACATGGAAGACTGGATGGATTTTTGAAGTTGGTGGCAAGGTCAGCTTGTAGGTTACTGCTTCAATGCGCTGAAGTATTTGATAAGGTCCGTAGAATTTTGGAGCTGCTTTCTGGCAGCCCTTTTCATTGAGCGATGTTTGCTTATACGGTTGCAACCACAGAAATACCTGATCCCCTTCTTGAAATGTGCGCTTGGAACGATGTTGGTCTGCCTGTTGCTTCATTCGATTTTGAGCTTGATGGAGATTATCTTTGAGACGAACTAGCATGACGACACGGTGCTGTAGGAGTTGATCAACTGCTTGCACCTTAGAGCATCTAGGGATATAAGAAATAGGTGAAGGTGGGAGTTGGCCATACACTGCTTCATATGGAGTCATCTTGGTGGCTTCATGATAGTTAGTATTATACCACCATTCAGCTAAAGGTAGCCACTTAACCATTGATGCTGCTTTTTTGAAGTGAAGCACCTTAGGTATGTCACCAAACATTTGTTGATTGCTTCAGTTTGACCATCAATTTGGGGATGATAGGCAGTACTTAGTTGGAGTTGGGTGCCTTGTATCTTGAAAAGTTCTTGACAAAATTTGTTGGTGAAAGTCTGGTCACTATCAGACACAATGAAGTTGGCATGCCATGCAGTTTGAAGATCTGGTCCATGAAAGCTTGAGCCACCAAAGTGGGGGTAAATGGGTGGGGTAGAGCACAAAAATGAGCATATTTAGAAAGTCTATCCACAACCACCATGATGACGGATTTGTTGCCTGACTTCGGGAGACTAGTAATGAAATCCATAGAAACATCCGTCCAGACGGAGGTAGGGATTGGCAATGGTTGTAAGGTTCCTGGTAACTTGACTGTTTCTCCTTTGTGGCATTGACACACATCACATTCAGCTACAAAAGTAAGAATGTCAGTTTTCATGCCCGTCCAAAAGAAAGAATGACGAGTGCGAGCATAAGTCTTTTGAAAGCCTACATGCCCTGCAGTGGGAGATGAGTGCAACTTTGCCAAAATGCGAGTTTTGAGGGTGGATGTCGGCGATATAACTACTTGATCCTTGTAGCAAAGAATCTCATCCTTCCAAGAGTAGCCAACTGAGGAATTAGGATCTGCTCTCAAGTTATTAATGAGTTGGGAGAGAGAGGGGTGTGAAAACCATTCCTTGCGGGCTTCTTCAATCCAATTTGGTATGGGAAGAGAGATTGATAGCAGGGTGCTTTCATCCTCAAATTGGCGTGATAAAGCATCCACTACTACATTGTCATGCCCTTTATTGTAAATTATCTCATAATCATATCCCAACATTTTGGCCAACCATTTATTTTGCTGTGGCGAGGATAGACATTGCTCCAAAAAATATTTGAGGCTTTGATGGTTTGTGTGGATTTGGAAATGCTGCCCCAATAAGTATGGTCGCTAGGTATCTACTGCATGTAAGATGGCCATCATCTCTTTCTCATAGGTAGATTGTCCTAGATGTTTCCCACTTAGTTGTTGGCTGGTGAAAGCCAAGGGTCGACCTTCCTGCATTAAGACAACACCAATACTAGTACCTGAAGCATCACATTCAATCACAAAAGATTTGGTGAAGTCGGGTAGTGCCAATACTGGAGTGGAACACATGGCTTGTTTGAGAGCCACAAATGCCTGTTGTGCTGCATCAGTCCAGAGGAATGAATTTTTTCTTGAGAAGGTTAGTGAGGGGTCTAGCAATGCAACCATAATTGTGGACAAATTTGCGATAGTAGCTGGTGAGACCCAAGAATCCCCTCAAACTCTTCAAGGTTTTTGGTTGGGGCCAATCTTGCATTGCCTGTATCTTTTTGGGATCAACCTTGACACCTTCATGTCCCACAATGTGTCCCAAATACTCGACTTCTTCCACGCCAAAAGAGCACTTGGACAATTTGACAAATAATTTGTGATTTCGGAGCAGTTGCAAGATCAGGTCTACATGATGAAGATGTTTTTCCCAGGTTAGGCTGTAGATGAGAATGTCATCAAAAAAAACGAGGACAAATTTTCAGAGATATGGTTTCAGCAGGTGATTCACGAGGCTTTGAAAAGTAGATGGAGCATTACAGAGACCAAATGGCATGACCAAGAATTCATAATGGCCTTCATGAGTTCGAAAGTAGTCTTGGGAATGTCTACTTCTTTCATGCGTATTTGGTGATAGCCAGAGCGAAGATCTAGCTTGGTAAAGAATTGAGCACCATGTAGTTCATCAAGCAGATCATCAACAACCAGAATAGGAAATTTGTCTTTGACAATGAGCTTGTTGAGGGCCTGAAAGTCCGGACACATGCGCCATTCCCCATCTTTCTTTAGCACCATGACCATTAGTGATGAATAAGGACTGATGCTAGGATGAATAACACCTGCTTCAAGGAGTTCCTTGATGATTTTTTCAATTTCATTCTTTTGGGCGAAAGGATATCGATATGGGTGCACATTCGACGATTGGGCCCCTGGGACCAAAGTGATGCTATGATCATGTTCCCCTCTAGAGGGTGGAAGCTCTTTAGGTTTGTCAAATACCTGCTGGTGGTGGTTTAAGACCTGTTGCATCTCAGGATGAATATGAAGAGTAGTGGATTTTATGGCCTGGATGGCATTAAACTGGGCGATGACTCCATGATGGCCCTTTTTCAACAACTTTTCCATTCGATGCGAGCTGATGATAGAAGGAGCACCTGCCTGGAGTCCACGGAGTGTATGAATGTGGTCATTCTGCTTAAAGCTCATATATAACTCCTGGAAATCCATTGTGATTGGGCCTAGTGTGCGAAGCCATTCAGCACCCAAGACAATGTCACAACCACCCATATTAATTGCAAACATGTGGGTCTTTAGGTGGTAGTCTCCCATCTAAAGTTTAATATTTTCGCAGCGACCTTCACATTTCATTGCCCCTCCATCAACAATAAGGACCTGGAAATTATAGACTGCCCTGACAAAACAATGAATAGCTTCGACGACTCGCTTATGGATAAAGTTATGAGTGTTGCCACTATCAATCAATACTACTACAGGGCGATGTTTAAGAAAGCCTCTGATTTTGAGAGTTTGGGGCGCAGAAATGCCCGCCAAAGCATGTAGCGAGATAACTGGTTCATTTGGCGTAGTTGTGAGATCATTGTCTTGCTGGGTTTCCTCAACTTCGTCCTTTGGTCCCCCAAGGGGTGGGGCTTCCTCAGATGAGCTGTGATCAGTAACATCAATTTGAAAGAATTTTGGTTCCTTGCATTTATGCCCTGGGGAGTATTTGTCATCATAGTAGTAGCACAATCCTTGTTTTCTTCTTTTAGCCATTTCTGTTGGAGACACCTTTTGAACCTTAAGTGTTTGGGTAGGGCCCTGAGCCTGGGTGGAACGCCCCTTGGCTATGAAATTTGGACGAGTAGACTGGGCAGCTAAAGCAAGTTCTACTTTGACAGCCTTTGTGCAAGCATCTATCCATGTAGGTGGGTGGTGCATTCGGACATGTGCTTGGATGGCTTCTTTGAGACCACTGATGAAACACTCCAAGTAGAATTCATCTCCTAGACCTTCTGTTCGGATGGCCAATGTCTCAAAGGCTGCAATGTAGTCTTTTACTGTGCCTGTCTGTCGGAGCTTAGTAAGATGACCCAAAAAATTAGATTCTCTGTCAAAGCAGTCACAAAGGGATTTTGAGAACACCTGCCAAGTTATGTTCCTGGGATAACATTTCACATGCCACTGCCACCATTGCCATCTCTCTTGGTCCAAGTAAAGGGCTCCCACACGTAGTTTAGTTGGATCATCGCGGATATCATTCAGAATGAAATATTGTTCCATTTGCGGCGATAGAACCCCAACTGGTGGATTTGATTGGTGCGGTGGCGACAGAACCCCAACTGCTAGATCTAAATCATACTGCGGCAGTAGAACCCCAACTGGTGGATCTGATTTGGCAAATAAGATAATGGGTGATCTTCAGAGAGCTGAGGGAACTATGGTCACAAAGGAGTGTCAGGTACTACAGATTGCAATATACATAAGGGTCCAACAATAGTACTCGACCCAATCTTTCAGGGCACTAACTAAGGAGGATCAACCATACCCTTAGCCGTACTACCCGACTACCTTATCGTACACGCGAGTAATCTCCCTGAGTGCTGTTCTCAGTGTACTGTAGCAGCAAGACGGCCAATGGCTTATCTAAGGCGAGGTTTCAGGTGAGCCTAGGGGGCTTCCGATATACCCATAGGGTACGTGGAAGTGCAGTCCGTGCGCGGTTCTGTCTAATGTGCTACTACTCGAAGGGGTACCCACAGGGGTTACAAGGGAGTCGAACAAGCGTGACCACCTCTTGTATTTCCTGCGTGCATGCCTCCCCAAATCCGTAGGTTTATGCGCTCAACGATAGATCTCATGGTTTAAAGACGCCGAAACACGTCTCTAGCCTAAAAAAAAAATTCTTCTAAAAAAGGAGGTACCACCGGCCTTGGAAAGTGCTCTGATACCACTTGTTATGTGCTTGACCTGCGGGAAATTCCAGAATACCAAATATGCAAAGAAATACAACCCAAAACACAGAATAAAATGAGAAAAACAACACGTATTTTATTATTCAGAGATAAAAGCAATGTTCACTTGCTTCTTCAAGGGGGCAACCTCAAGCAGAGCAGAGCTTGATTACAAAATAATTCTCGATGATCTTTCCCTTCTAACTACGACTATTTATAGCTAAATGACCTTCAACAACTTGACGACTAGTGGTCCTTTGCATAACATGGGTTAACCACTTTATTTATTAATTATGGCCCGTTTGCAACTAACTGTGGTCCCTTTCTTAAATGCGGGTCAACCACTTACAATTATTAATACGCGCTTTATTGACTCTTTAACTAACTATGACTATGTCTCGACCCTATTGGGTTTATTACATAAATAGAGGGGTTAGGGTTGGACCCTAACAGAAGTCCTCAATGGGAACTTTGACCTAAAACAAAATGACCCAAGCATGAAACCTATTAATAGTAATAATAATAAAAAAAATATTTTCTTCATTCTTTTAATAAATACATTTCATTGTGACTCAAATACATTTATGAAGACCGAACCTAGTTACATATTTCAACACTCCCTCTTAACTAGGGAGGTATTCATAAGTACAAGTACAAGGAAGATCTCAAAACACATGAACCATGAAGAATTTAGGCATTGCAATGCCATGGACTAGATTCTTGACTAGGGCAATCTATCCAAGGTCCTCCAATAGTTTAGGCACTCACAATGCCATGGACTAGATTCCTAACCAGGGCAATCTATCCAGGTGGGACTAAGATGGACTAAAGCTTTCAGCCTCTCTATGTACCATCTGGCTTATTCGGTAACCATCAACCTTTTGAAGAAAAGGGTAACTAGGTTCGGTATTTGTCAATGTAATTTTGATCTTTGTACTTGTCAAGAAAAATAATTATTATTTTTATAAATTATATGATTAGTTTCTTGCTCATTCTATAGGTCTAGGAAAGTCAAAGAGTCAAAATTATATTGAAGAGCTCTTCTTGAGCATTTATGTAATGAACATGAGTCAACCTAGTGTTAAGTAGCCCTCCAAGACAAGCACCATCCTTCAAAGAAGAAGCTTGCAAACAAAGCGATGAAAAGACATCATGTCGGCTTGCAAAAATACATTAAATAACTAAAGGATGACATGTCGGTTCACCTGGATAAGTCGGCTCAAATTGGAGACATAACCACTATATATACCCAGTTGGGGTATCCGCAAAAGACATAGGAAAAATCTTGGATATCTCTGAAGTTTTCAGAGGTATAGTTCAGGACTTCGGATGGCACAGTAAGACAAAAAATCTCGGATAGCTCAGTGAAGACAGTATCTTGAACTTGTCTGAGATATCTCACAGGATCTCGGAAATGATGACAGAGCCTCCTCCTTGATGGCACAATCTCGGTGAAGGAGAAGATTTCGTTGAAGTAAACCACAGTGGCATAAATAGTCTCGGCATAAACATGATGGGAAGATACTCTGTCTCAAGAGTGCAGTAATATGATCTCAATGAAGACTCAGTCATAAGACTATAATCTCAGTTAAGGGTGCAACCATGAGATAGTCATGATCTCGGTGAAGTTAAGGACAGACATCAGTCATATATGTGGAAACCTCGTTGAAGATTTCGATAAAGGAGCAGTCCTGAAGCAACTATGATGATGATCTCAGTAGTAACAAAGGAAGAGGATTGGTGTCTTGGTCTTGGAGTGGCATAGAGGGTCAAGTATAATGGTCTTGGTGTTCGTCAATTAGAATCTCTATAAGAAGAATTATGTGCGGGTTTTCCTCTCCAAGAGGGAGAGATTTTGGCCCTGATAGAATGCCAACTTCTTGTGTTCTTTTCTCTTTGTTTTGGTAGCAATTTGATGAAGTAAACACACACACTCATAATAAGAAGATCAAGATAAGATAAATAGTAAAAGCATTTCACAAATTGTTATAAAGTATAGAAGAATCTATCTAATGCTAACTGCCCTAGATTCTTCAACATGGTAGCAGAGCTAAGGTGCTGAAGTCAAATGAAGGGCAACAAAAGAGACATACAAGGATCTGTCTTCAAGGACATCAAAGCAGGGTGAAAGAATTAAAGGAGCAAGTATACAACAAGCAGGTCTACAACAGTCATGGAGTATCAACTTCAGTAATTACAGTCATGCACTCAACTCATGCTCAGTTTGATGGAGTATATCAGTGATCCTCATTTCTTGATCATTGAACTTTCTCCATGCCATAAAAGATAGCCTCAGGTATATATATATATAGATATATATTGCAGAAGTAATCCAAGGAATACCTCTCACAATCCATGATTACGTCAATGTCTCAGTATTGTTATTACATCAAGGCAGTTTCAGTGATGAGACAATTTATCTATACAATGCCACCCACAGTTTAGTTATGTTATTCATTGACAAGTTTGGGCTCTCAATACATTGCCTCTCTACACAATGCACATAGACATCACTGTGTAGTGCCATATCAATATACTTGTCACAGTCTCGAATTCTGTCTATGATTATGATCTCAATAGCATGGTGCTCAAATCAGAACATAGTATCACTAACATGTCAACAATATGTTGAAGTCAAAAGTACCTTAAAAATGAATTGGGAAGGTCGTGAAGTAGTCTCGGTGATGTCAAGACCACAAATGTCATGGTGCTAGAAGGTCTCCAAGGAAGTCGTGATGAAAGGATACTAATGATGGGCAGCTCAAGCAAAAGAAGCATCAAGGTGAAGATCTCCTCTTCACACACCAAGTAAGTATCTTTCAATTTTATAATAAGATTTGGTTAAATGATTTCATGATTGCAAGGGGATTTATAAATCGGTTAGATAATCGAAAGTCCTTGCATAGAATAAGGAGGATTGTCATAATCCTCATAGAAAAAAAAAATCATTGATACAATGATATCTATGAAAAGGTCTGTGAAGGTCAAGCATTGTTTGAATCCATCAAGAGATTCATAGGATTCATATGATATCACTCAAAAGTCCTCTCATACCTAAATAGCAGAAGATGAGACATAAAGAGAGATATATGAAATGCTAGATATACTCTCAGAAATTAAAGTAAAGAAGGTCACTTAGACCTACACAATAGTAAAGGTATCAAAGAATGAAGGAATAACTTCATGAAGATCTAGGAAAGATGATAAGAAGGTAGTCATCATTGATGAGCAAGGTAACAAATATCAATGAACAAAGAAGGTTACCTCACTTGACAATTTGTGGTCTCTATGCTAGATAGAGAAAGACAAGTTGCAGTCTATAATATTAAAGGATAAAGAATTCAACCATGTGCAAAAAGGAAAGGCAAGGTTGGTCCTCAAGCAAAGACAAAAATAAGTATAGTTAAGATTCAATGCTATAGAAAGATTTTGGAAGCTCATATCACTGAAAGATGGAGGAAGCTAAAGAAAAGGGCCAAGGAAAGAGGGAGTATCAAATCTCTCCTATGAGTAAGATAGTATCCCTCACAAAAGGATCCTATCATAAGCTCCTATATCTTGTGTTATAAGATATGACAATGATAATAAGATGCATCATGGCATCATGAAAGCATTAGAAGCAAGAGCTCATGACATCACCATGGGAATCATGAAGGACAAAAAGGACAAAATCCATGGCAGTCAAACATGAAGGATATAGCTCTTGGGAATCTCATTGAACATTAAAGGAAAGAAAGATGTCATCCAAGACAAAGCTCATCAGACATCAAGAAACATCTGCCAGATAGGGATATGCAAGATCCTCAAGATTTTTTGAAGGAATCCTCATCAGAGGGTTCACTAATCTAGAGAGGGAGCAAGTGTTTCATTGGGAAGTCCAACATATGGAATTCATCAGATGGTGGTGTGATGACATGAAGCAAATCAAGGGATTGAAGATCTTTTCAATCAAGGGAGCTGCTGGAAGAAGCCTAGATGACCTAAAGGTAAAATGAGGTATGTATGCTTGTATATTATAATGTCATGTCATATGGTTGCAGGTAACATGAATCATTATTTCTATCTTGAGAAGCATGATCAAGAGATCTTCTCCTCTGAAAGAATGCAGGAAGGCATAGTCACACTAGATGAAATCAACATAATATGTCCTCATATGAAGTATGAGGTAGTTGACTAAGAAACTCTGATTAAAAGCTCCAGGAAATGGAATGTGTGAGGAAGGAAGAGATTGTGAGATATGCAACCATGATGAAGGCCATCAACATCCAAAAGACCAAGAAGATTTGACTAGGAAATTTCCTAGAAAGATGTAAAGAGGGTACAAAGTTATTGGGGGCACAGAGGGTAATCTATATGTGCTGAAGGCTCAACCAACACATGCCTTGGTTCATGATAGTGACAACCTGTGTGAGCTTTGGCATAGGAGGATGGGTCACTTGCATCACTGAACATTGCCCATACTGAGGGCGATTGTCACTGGTCTTCCAGAGTTCAGTGTGTAGTAGCATGGAGCGTGCAAGGGGCGTGCTTTTGGAAAGTATGCCAAGGTTGCTTTTTTGAGTGGCTAGAGCAGCATACAGATGTGTGGTCCGATGTCGGTAACTTTAGTGAGGGGTTCTAAGTTCTAACTGTTATGTGACCTTCATTGATGATTTCTCTAGGAAGATGTGGATTTTCTTCATGATGACCAAGGATGAGGTCTTCAGTGATTTACGAGAATTTAAGGCTCTCGTGGAGAATCAAACAGACAAAAGTATCAGACTCTTGAAGTCGAATAATGAGGGTCAGTACATCTCAAATGACTTCAAATATTTTTTAAAGGATGCAGGGATCAAGATGGAGCTATTGGTGCCTTACAACCCACAATAAAACTAGGTTGTTGAAAGGAAGAATCAATTTGTAGTTGGAGTTGCTAAGGCAATGATTCATGACAGTATTTGCTCATGTTCCTTTGTGTTGAAGCATGTAGTAGGATAGAGTATGTTCAAAACAGGAGTCCTCATATAAAATCTTGGGGGACAAGACTCTAGATGAGGCTTTCTTTGGAGTGTAGCCGAAGATTGACCACTTTCACATTTTCAACTGCACAAGTATATCCATGTACCAACAGAGAAGAGGATGATGTTGGAGCTATTAGGAGAGAAGGGCACTTTTTTGGGCTATAGTGAGAGCTCAAAGGCATATAGGGTCTTCATTCTAGTGCTTAGGAAGACCATGATGAACCAAGATGTTAAGTATGAGGAAGGCTTGGCAGTCAAGAAGTCTCATGAGCCCATTTTAGTGACAAAAGACAATGAGCAACAAGCTCCAAAGATTGAGGAGAGTTCATAGTCTACCCACAACAAGGACTCAATCTTTAGGTCAGGAGGGGGAGTTGGAGGCTCCTTCTAGTTTTGTGAGGAGGAGGAGTTGGAGGCTCCTTCTAGTTTTGTGAGGAGGAGTTGGAAGCTCCTTCTAGTTTTGTCAGGAAGAGGCCTCGATGGCTAGAACAAACATTAAGGGATGCTTAGGAGCGCGTGGAGACTTCTAGAGCACATTCAAGGAGAGTGGATCTCCAAGGAAATTTTCCAGTTGAGCCTACCAATTTTAAGGAGATAATAGACAAGTAAGTTTGGAGGGATGCCATGATTGAGGAGTATCACTCCATTATGAAGAATTATGTGTGGAACATTGTTCCAAGACTAGAGGTAAAATAGTGGTGAGCTTCAAGTGGATCTTCAAGCTCAAGCATGTTGTGGATGACAACATAGAAAAATACAAAGTGAGGTTTGTGGCGAGAGGGTTCTCTTAGAAGTGGGGGTGGACTATGAGGTGACGTTTTCTCCAGTCGCTAGGTATACTTCCATTTGAGTTGTCATATCTATTGCCTCGGTAATGGGGTGGAAGATACATCAGATGGATGTGAAGACAACATTCCTCAATGGAGTTATTGAGGAAGAGGTGTACATTGAGTAACCCCAGGGCTTTGAGATTCATGGAAGGGATTCTCATGTATGTAGGCTTCGGAAGGCCTTATACAAACTTAAGTAGGCACTTGCCACTGAGGGCATGGTGTGCTTGGATTGATGGGTACTTGTTGAGCATGATCTTCACCAATAGTGAGGTAGATCCCAACTTGTACTTTATGATTTTTGGAGATGATCCACTCATTTTGGTACTGTATGTTGATGATCTGTTTCTCACCAGTGTAGAGAAGCTCATCGTTATGTGCAAACAAGATTTGGCTTCGTAGTTCGAGATAAATGACATTGGGTTGATGCATTACTTCTTGGGGTTGGAGGTGTGTAGTTGATATTTTGAAGATATTTGAGATGGTGAACTGCAGGCCTATGACTACACCTATGATCACCAATTTGAAAAAGCTATGTGCTTTGGATTCAAAATTGGTGGATCCCACATTGTATAGGTAGCTGATTGGTTGCTTGATGTATTAGGTCAACACTAGCCCGAATATCTACCTTGCTGTAAACACCTTGGTCTAGTTCATGGTGGAACTGAGGCGGGTGAATTTGATTGCAGCAAAGCATGCACTCAGGTACTTGCATGGTACGATGGGGTATGGATTGAGGTATGTTGGGAGTGATGGAGTGAGGTTGCAGGGTGTGCAAACTTAGATTGGGCTGGGAGTGTAGTGGATAGGAAAAGCACCTCAGGGTGTTGCTTGAGCTTGGGATTAGTAGTGATTTCATGTTTCAAAAGGAAGCAAGCTTTTGTGGCACTCAGTTTAGTAGAGGGAAAGTATTGGCAACGAGTTTGGCGAGTTGTGAGGCTATTTGGCTTTGCAAGTTGTTCATAGGATTATTTGGTCAACAATTGGATCCTACAATGATACCCTGTGATAATCAGAGTTGCACCAAACTTTTGGAGAATCCATTGTTCCATGACAAGTTCGACCATATTGAGATCATAGATCACTTCATTAGAGATAGGGTCTAGAGAGGAGTAGTGAAGCTTTAGTAGATCTCCACAGATGAACAGGTTGCTGATATTCTAATCAAGTCCTTGGTAAAGAGAAGTTTGTCTTCTACAGAGATAAGCTCATAGTGGTGTAGAATACCTTCCTCACTAAGAGGGAGTGTTGAAGTTTAGCAACAAGCAATTTCTTTTGCATAGGTTAGGT
Source organism: Pinus tabuliformis (assembly GCA_031772625.1). Classification (NCBI taxonomy): domain Eukaryota; kingdom Viridiplantae; phylum Streptophyta; class Pinopsida; order Pinales; family Pinaceae; genus Pinus; species Pinus tabuliformis. The sequence continues at coordinate 1,047,898,175 of CM062805.1, read as the reverse complement.
GTCAAGCATGCAGGAATTGTCTAAAGTCTCACTTAGGAAACTTGCTTGATTTATTAAGCTGTTTTTTCTGATTTTCCTAAGTTATGAAAAGCACATTAATTAAGTTAATTAATTATTGTTGGCTTTTGAGCTAGGAAATCTAAGGAAATGTAATTTAATTCCATTGGTGACTTAGATTTAATCTCAACCATAGATCTCAAGTGAGGTGAGACCTAATCTCATCCATCAATCACTTTAGAGATTATGGTTAGAGATTTAGCTCAATGAAAAATTATAAAAGATAGCCTAAGGAGAGAAGAATGTTGATATTTTTAGGGCACAAGCTAGAATAAATTTTCTTCAACATGATAACTACTTCTAATGATCAGTTAGCATCAATTACATATCCAATATCATTAAGCAGTTATATAGAAGAAAATCTTAACCAATAGACATGAAAGAGCAGTAAAATAATCATGAGACAATGAGACAAGGGACACAAAAATTAAGCCCAAGGCCAAGGCAAAACCCAGAAGGGGAAAACCCATAAAATTTCTTTCCTTATGAGAGAGAGAGAGAGTTCAATTCATCAATACATCCAGAAAACCGAAAACATAATAGCTGACCAGAAACAAGTGCCAAGTCTCTTGAGATTTTTGGCCCCCTCCTTCCTTGCTTTCTTTGCTGGAAAGAAGCTCATCATAAGATAGATTGATGTGCCAAATGGGGAGAGGTGGTCTCTCCTTTATATAGTCTTCAAAGGGGCTTGAATGGGTGCCTCTTAGAGGCCCAATCGACTTAAACAATAGGAGGTCGACATGATTAAATTAGGAGGAATAAATTCAAATTTAAATTTTCCTTTTCTTTTCATGATGAAAATACCGACCATGGCTACCATATTTCCAACACCCCTTCTTAACCAGGAAGGTGCTTTTCATTTTCTCTCTCAAGATCAAATTCCTCAACCAATCCATAACTCTTACAGCCACAACCTAAGGCAAAGATCACAAGTACAAGTCTCTCTCTTTGTCAAGATCAATCTCCTCGACCTAATACATAGGTCTCTCGGCGCACAGCCTAAGGGAGAGATCATCAGTCTCATCATAAGGAAAGATACATAGCATCCAACACATCCCATAAGCCAAAATCTGATGGCATCCAGGTCAGTACCCAACTGATCAATGGGATCACAAACCAATCATATGCACAGGGTACATCTCCCTGACCACAAACAAGGTCTCCCGGTCAACAACCTAAGGGAGGAGTCCCTATCTCAATCCCTGACTAAATAGTCTCATGGTCCACGACCTAAGGGAAAAAACTAGTGATCAATCTCCCCGACCAATCCATAGGTCTCACAACGATTGCCTAAGGGAGAGATCACAAACTCAGTGTCCCCGACCAAATTGGTATCATAGTCATCATGACCTAAGGGATCATTCTATGCCTCATAATCAATCTCCTCAACTAGGCTCACTGGTCTCACGACCAACTAAACTAAGGGAGTGACAATCTTCCTGACCAATCCATTGGTCTCACAGTCACAACCTAAGGAAGATTCATGATGCTATATAATCAATGCTTCCTCTCCAAGAGGAATTCTTAGCCATTCCAGGCTTATCAAAAGCAAACATCAACATCCTACTCAACAACATAAAAGTAGCCATGGTGGAATCTAGCAAACAATAAGTGGCTTCTCACAGGAGCAAACATCAACAACCTGCTCAATAGCAGAAAAGTATACCATTGTCGAATCCAACAGACAATAAGTGGCTTCTCACTGAAGCAAACATCAACAACCTTCTCATCAACAGAAAAGTGTGCCATGGTCGAATCTAGCAGACAACGACATCCAACAATTCATTCTGTTTCAGACGAGGCTTCTTATAGAAGCAAACATCATCAACCTGCTTATCAGCAAACATGTATACCATGATTGATTCCAACACAAGATCAAATAGATCGGGAGATAGCTTCCAAAGCCAAACTGCTTCATAAGTTAGCTATATTTCCAACTTCAATCGTTCTAAATGCAATAGAAATATCTGTATCATTCAACACAACACCCAAAAGTGCTTTTTCTTTCTTTAATACATCCGGTCCAAATAGAGTCAGCGATCAGGGGGTTCAACGAGCCAAACAAAATGATCAATTAAGTTAGCAACAAAGTCTTGCAGCGTCATCAAATTTTCTTTATGGAGATATCAAAGAACTCATAGTCCATTATGCCAAATTGCAACAAGAATTTCATCAGGCTCATGCCTTTACAAAAACAACTCCCTCTTACATTGGACACAAAAGTCCTCAGCGCTTGTCAAAAACATATCATTAATACATAGCAGAAAAATCGCGGGCTAAAATATTGCTCTTCAAAAATTCTAGCCATCTTCATCTCGTAACATATTTCTTTTCGTCATAGATTAAAACATGCTTCAATCAGGCTGATCTTGTCTACTCTCTTTGAGTACATAGCTCATCCAACAACGAGTCTTCTTGTCACATTGTTCTTCCATCCATTTCCAATGATATTCCTCACTCGGGAGCCATGGAAGAACAATTACAACCAAGCAAGATATACAAAGACAAGAGACTCATAATGAAACAACAAACAATAAAGTACTTATCTCTTGAGAAAGTGTCAACTCCCTCTTGATCTTAGCCTTCTCAGATCCAGTAAACCTCATCCACATCATCAAGGAGTTGACCTCATTCACATCATCAAGGAGTTGACCTCGTTCACATCATCATCAAGGAGTTGACCTCATCCACATCATCACCAGGGAGTCCATATCATCATCAAGGAGTTGACCTCATCCACATCATCACCAAGGAGTCCACAGCATCAAGGAGACCATATCATCATCATCATCATCATCATCAAGGAGTCCACATCATTAAGAGTCCATATCATCATCAAGGAGTTGACCTCATCCACATCATTAGTAACGATTTAAAGAAATACAAGATACTTATCTTTTGAGAGCATGTCAACTCCCTCTTAATCTTTAGCCTTCTTGCATCCAACTTGCAAATCAACCTCATCATCAAGATGTCAAATCTTCTAGAAACTAGGGTTTCTTCTTTTAAGTGGAAGCAATCAATCCATAAGCCCAAGGCTTTCTTCTCCAACCCTTTTTGACCTAATAGGGTTTACAATATGATTAGCTAGGGTTTTGACTCCAAACCCTAATAATTCTTTTAAGTTTAATCTAGGGTTTCACTCATCCTTGCATTCTTTGCCAACTTCATCATTCTCGCTATCAGTCATAGGGTTTTGCGTAACATACATCCTTGCATTCTTTGAATCAAGAAACCCTTTGTTCATAGTAGAAGTATTTTCCTCTTCATAGTGCAATAGACTTTATTATTGTGGTTTTGTCCATATAAGCAAGTCCTTCAGATTATAATGTCTTTAGTCATTTATGACTTGGGTCTTTGATATTCAAAAGTTGAACTCAACTTTCATATTCTAATTTCAAATCCTTCAACAAGTCCTTTATAATGCGAAAAAAATCGGTTACCCGATTCCTACTACATCAAACTAATAATATTTCACCTACTTGTTAAATTAATTGAACAAGTTATTTGCAGTTTTTTACGATAAACACTGAAATACATACACTGCAACCTACACCAAGATAAACTGTGGAAACTAAATACAACACGAGAGAAATAATAAGCACACACATCTACACAATTATTTTTGTAGAAATGTCCCCGGAAAAACCCAATGCGGGAAAACCAGTGCAGCAGCTCTAAGGGTTTTATTATTATGTAGTAGTAAATTCTGAGTTCAATTCGTTGGATGCCCAACTGGCTATCCGATATAGAGAGAAACTGGACAAAACAAATGATGAGATGATCTCACCCTGTCACTGGAAGAATCTGACCTTGATCTCGCTAGAAGGAAGCTCTACGTCAGCCTCTGCGCAAAACTGTGTTAGCCCTACGCAGTTTCTGTGTCACCTCTGCTGGGGACTGCACTGCTCTTCCTCTGGATCCTCTGTTGCCCAGAAACTTCGATTTCCAACCTCCCGGTCTCACACCCCGACTCTCGGCTTCTAAAACTCGATTTCCTCAGTAGGAATTTGATCTCCCTCTAGGCTCTGTGTTGCCATTGTGTCAGCCTCTCTCTGGTCGTCGTTCTACCCTCTCTGCCTTGTACTCTCCGGCCCAGGAAAACTTCCCTCTTCCGGATACTATCTCTGCCCCTCATTGCAAAAGCTCACTTCGAATTTCTCACCGGCAGCTGCTCTGCTTCAAAAATTCGATCTTCTGAACTCTCTTTGTGTGTTCTCCAAGTGCCCATCAAGCCTTCTCTTATAATCCTCTCGCTGATCAATCAACGACCCAAATTAGATTCTAATCAATGGCTAGGATCATATTGACTTGATCTCCGCCTTCTTCTAGAAGTTTCACCCACAGTTTAGATTAATACCCATTAATTAGTTTAATTTCCTACGTTTAGACTTAGGGTCCCATTAAAAATAATTAATTATTTTAATAAAACTGTCTTCGGGTGGAATTTCCCAAAACGATTTCTGGGTATTAGAGAATGCATGTGTCTAAGCCTCCTTGCAAATTTTGAGACTTAGAGAACATCCGATGCTACCATAAATCATCACTCCCTCTTAGCGTGGAATGTGCTCTAGCAATGCAACCTGCTGAAGCATCACTCTGTTCTGTAACATCTGCTTCTGCGTTGTTGATCTCTGACATCCTGTCCACCAACTACTGCGCAAATGCTGCATCTGTACTGATGCTAACCCTGACACTGTCAACACTGCCTCCGTACTGCAACTCCCTCTCAATTTTGCATCCATGCTGCGGCTGGCACTGGCACTGCCAGCTGCAACTGCATTGCAACCTTTTCCAATTGCTGCTGCTACTGCATTAACAATGGAAAAGCATCCCAAATTACTGAACTGGTGTTCAATATGATGCATCTCGCTGCTGGAGTCTAACTACTGCTAGTTTCTACACTGAACCTCTGAATCCTCTGCGCTAACCCTCTGAATCCTCTGTGTTGTTGCTAACCTCTCTTTTGTGCCATTTGTGGTCTCCCTACCCTTATGCAGTTATGATCATGGGAACACTCGTCTAACCTTCTTGTGGCTATAGTCTGTCATGAGAATTCTTGGTTTATCTCTTCCATAGCTATAGAAATTCTTCTGCAGCTGCAAATGAGACACGATCCATCGGAAAGGTCCTGCTGTCCAGTCTTGCTTCACACCTCCGAATGGCTGTTTCGAAACTAAGCTATCATAAATCGTTACTAACCTAAGGAATAAGACCCACAGATGGAGCCCTAGACGGATACTTTGCTTTTCCAGGACTAGAAACCCACGCTTGATTGCCTCAAAGTGGTCTAGGCTTCACTCTGCCACAAGGATATCTACTGATTTGTTACGCACAAAATTGGAGAAGGGCTGCTGTTGAAAAAATAGAGTGCAATGGATACAAGCACTATTTCTGAACTATGGTAATTACTTTTGAATATATATATATATATATATATATATATATATATATATATATATATATTCACAAGTAATTACCATAGTTAGTTCTTTTATCTTCATCAAGCAAACACACTTCAAAAATTCAACCAATAACCATGAAAGGAAAGTAGAGATCACAATGGTGAAAACTTAGGCCGTCTTAAAAATTTAGCTGCTTAGAAACTTTGGCCTCTTTCCTAGATTGCTTGCCCCGTGTGTGTGAGAGAGAAATATATGAGTGATAAGTGAGTGAAAAAATGAAAAGTTCAAGTGTATTTTTATAGTGATTTTAGGGTGCCCAAGAGGCATGCCTCTTTGCAAATTAAATCACATCTCTTTGCAAATTAAATTTTGGTGGGTAGTAACCACTAGTAAGTCTGCACATTTACATTTTTACTCATATTTGTTAAAGTATTGAAAAACATGTAAATAATGGTGGGCAGTAACTCTTGGTAAGTATATTTATTTACAATGTACATCTTGTTCCTTATCACATCTTTTATACAAATACTTGCTTAAATTATGATGGGTAGTAATTGATGGTGAATATGTTATTTACGTGAGTATGAACTATTTTCAAGGATTTTGATTTTAGGTGGTTTTGTTGATTTTCTTTCTTCTAAATTAAAATATAATTTTCTTTTGCGTTTTTACATAGTATTATAAATACATCAAGAATTATGAAGATCGACCATAGCTACATTCTTCAACACTCCTTAGCTAGGGAGATATTCATATTGTCTAACAAGATGCCAAAAAGTTGAAGAGTTTTCTATCGACATTAATAAAATCAAGACTAGATTAACATCATTATCAAATTAATAACAACATTGACAACATAATCAAACAACCAGTACCTCACAATCATGGTACTCATACATAGTCTACCAAAAGAGACATCAATCAAACAAGTTCTTCTAGAAAGAGATCTGAGCATGATGTTGGGAGGCTACAACTCAGCCTCTAGAACCATTTTCCTAATTATGGTCAATGTACTTGACAAAAGGACAACATCCCTAATTCTGGTCACAGTACATGACACAAGATAACGTTTATCCATTGGACCATGCTTCCTAGTTCTGGTCAATGTGATTGACACAGGGATAACATCCCTAATTCTGTTCATAATACAGGGCAAAGGAGGAATATTTGTCCATGAAACCATTCCTCCTAATTTCAAATTGACACAGGGGTAATACCCCTAATTTTGGTCAAGTGACATGGGAAGAATAAAGATGCTGTCCAATCTGTCAAACTGTTCATCCTAATTCTGTTCAACTTGACACAGGGATAATATCCCTAATTTTGGTCAAGTGACATAGGAAGAACATCATCTCTCAAACCATTCTTCCTAATTCTGGTCAACTTGACACAGGGATGATATCCCTAATTCTGGTCAAGTGACACAGGAAGAATATCATGATGCAGGCAAAATCACTGCTCCCTCTCAGCTAGAGAGGCATGCTCCACAAGTCCCAGCTTATCTCTGAAAAACACAAATCTCCCTCTGGAAAGAGGCATAGTCAGGACATCAACTGTCTGCTCATCAGTGGAGATGTACTGAAGCTTTCTTTCTCCCTTCTGCACCATGTCACGAATGTAGTGGTACTTGATACCAATTTGCTTCGACCTGCCATGCAACTTTGACTGTCACAAAATATCATGGTCAATTCCAACACCTGCTCAAATATTCCAACAAGGAATTTCCGAAGCCAAACTGCTTCACAACAAACTGCGCAGGTTACGATATATTCAGCTTCAACAGTACTAATTGCCACGGAAGACTGTTTCCTGCTCATCCAAGAAACCATTGCTGATCCCAATCAAAAACATATGCTAGATGTACTCTTTCCATCGACAACACTTTCAGCCCAATCAGAGTCAGAGTATCCCAACAGCCTAAGCTCATTTCCTGCCACATACTTCAAACAATAATTAGCAGTACCACAAGAGTATCCAGTGATCATAATTTGGCTTCATTTGATTTAATGTATTCACTGTAAAGCAAATATTCAGACCAAGTTCATTAAAGAACCAATCAATTGCCTATCATCATCAAACTTTTGCAAAGAAGATTTCATCAGGCTTCATCAATTCAAGATCACATTCAGTGGCCAACTCCCTCTTAATCTGAGACATATTCTACTGTGATCATTTCAAGCTCCCTCTGAAGCTAACATAAGTTTTTTTATTTGCCCCTTCTTTGGTACAACATATCATAGTTGCTCCACATGAGTCCTTAAGGGCCTTCTTAAATTATGAGACTTCTTCAAAGTCTTGACAACTGGAGCAAAACCATGATCTCCCTCTTACTTGGAGAATCTTCTATTCTCTCATCTCTAGTCACAGACAAGCATATTTCAAATTTGCTTATCTTCCTGCTCCCTCTTAAGCTCAGATCTTCAAATCTCGATTCTGGGACAGATCCTTTTGTCACAAGCTTTGCTTCACTACCAATTCAAGAATTTGCTGCTTGCTAGGGTTTACAAAACATAGATTTTCAATTTCATAATCAAATGTCAGAATCCTAGAATCGACATGCCCTTCACATATCCAACATTGTCAACAATCAATCAAGAGAGTCCAATGATGATCTGCTTTCTCTAAATCATTGTAGCAGTAGTATTTTGTTTAATGTCTTTAGTCATTTGTGTCCTTGACCTGTCATAGTGCAGGGTTTGCAAATGACTTTATCAAGAAAGCCTTAGAACTTCTAAGCTTGAAGAGGGCCCCAACCTTTCCTTCTGAACTCAAGATATTTGAGCCAACAAAGTGACCTTAAAGGAATCATCTTTAGGTTTTGTAGGGATAATTACCAGGCTTCTTCATTTCACTAATTTGATATTTTGGGCTCAGGTAATCTTATGATAACTTCTCCCTCTGTTTCCAAATATATCATCATGATTCTTAAGAGACAATTCAACATCTTTTTCACTGTAAGCAATCTTTCTTCAAAGGTATACTTCAAATATACTTTCAACAATCATTTGCAATGTAGGGTTTATGACATAGTAACATTTTTCAAAGAAAGCATATGTTCAATACTTCAATCTGAGCAAAGGTCACAAACTTTCCTTATGTGGCTATGATCTGATCCACAACTTGCATAATAGAGGTGTCATTACTCTAAAGCATTAGCTTTACGGTTCTTCTTGTAGGTTTGAATTCCCATGACTAATTCAACACTGTGTAGCATCAATTCTTCCTTTAGACATGTACTGGTCATGAGGTTCATAAGGATACTTCAGGCTGATATATCAGTCCAAACTGAGACATTTTCTTAATGCCTTCCAGAACTTCACAAAGGATGACTTTGCTAGCATTTTCAGAGTGACATCATTTCGGATCCTTATGAGATTAAGGGACTCGATTCCAGACCTTCAAAGATCATTGTTGTAGATGGATTTTTACAGTGGAATGATAGAAATACAATCACAAGATTGTGCTAGGACCATTTCTTGTAGACAAGGTATGCTATGCATGGAAACCTTTATCAAGCTTGAGTTCATTGCAAATGCATCTAGGATTTTGATTACAAGAAAGTATCCAAGCATCTCCAAGACCTTTATAGACAACTTCAATGATGTTCAAGATTCTTCCATGTTATGATCTCCTCATGGTCACTTTACAGTCAAGATCCTTGGCCTTGGATAGAGAAATCATTATGCTTAGGACTGAGAACAATCTGCTCCAATGACTCTGCCTTTTGAGACATTAATCAAATCACAACAATATTAGTCACCAAAACAAATAGTATTCTAAGGTTATTTTAGAAGACTCTCGGCCTTTGGATAGACTGAGATTCGCTTTGAGGCTAAGGTTCAATCTGAGGTTACTCGACATCTATAGTAGGTCTTCAGACTTCAAACTTTTATTATTGTTGTAGTGTGCTCACAAACACTTCCAAATTTGCCATAATTCTGAGATCGAAGAAAATATTGCTTGTTGACAGAGATTTCTTATTCCTAGGGCTGCTCTTTCAAAAAATACATGAAATATCCAGGAGATAAAGGCTTCTAAACTTCCTGATGATAGACCTTTCGGCTTCCTGAAATTGCTTGACACTTTCTGAGGCTTTTGGTCCTCTGAGATAGATCTGAGGTCTTAGAAGAACTTTGATTTCACACCACAGATGCACAGATGTTCAGTCTCATTCCTAAGGTTTCTCGGACTCTAGCAGAGATTGATTTAAGGGATTGACCTTGATCTATATTCTTTGATCCTGAAGCCAACAATTCAGATTAGGGCTTTCTACAGAGCTGCTTACTCATATATTTCACAATTCTCGAGCATAGAGACTTCTTTAGTGCATTGATCAATGTCCAACCTTCTTGTGAACTTGTGCCCTAGACATATCACAGACCACAAGTAATTGTAAGCTGGCCCCTTATTATCACCATTCTAGATTTTGAGGCCATAACTTTTGGAACAAAAATAACTTGTTTATGCTAGATCTGAGCCCTAATCTAAGGTGCCTCAATCTTTAGCTTTGCTAGCAGACAAAGATCAACTCATTTCCTTGCATAGGCTTAGATGTGATCTTCAACTTCCTTGCTTCACCAAAGCTCTGATACCATGTTGAAAAAATAGAGTGCAATGGATACAAGCACTATTTCTGAACTATGGTAATTACTTGTGAATATATATATTATAGTTCTTTTATCTTCATCAAGCAATCACACTTCAGAAATTCAACCAATAACCATGAAAGGAAAGTAGAGATCACAATGTTGAAAACTTAGGCTGTCTCAAAAATTTAGCTCCTTAGAAACTTTGGCCTCTTTCTTAGATTGCTTCCCACGTGTGAGAGAGATATATATATGAGTGATAAGTGAGTGAAAAATGAAAAGTTTAAGTATATTTTTATAATGATTTTAGGGTGCCCAAAAGGCATGCCTCTATGCAAATTAAATCACGTCTCTTTGCAAATTAAATTTTTGTGGGTAGTAACCACTAGTAAGTCTACACATTTACATTTTTACTCATATTTGTTAAAGTATTGAAGTCAACAAAGCAGCAAAATACTTCTTTTTTGTCCTCCCAAACCTTTTCAACAATGTGTCTCAACGTGATGCCATGATCCACTGTAGAATGTTTCAGCCTAAAACCCGCTTGTCCTCTTGCCCTCTTTTCTTTTACTTCTGCCCACTTGCTAATTCTGTCTTCTACCATGCTGCCGAAAAGCTTTGCAAACAAAGGATTGATCATAATTGTTCTATAGTTGGATGGATTATTAATGTCTCCACTTTTAAAAAGGGGTATTGCTAGGCTAGTTGTCCAGTCTCTTGGGAATCCTTGTTGAATGATGTTGTTGAATATTTTCATGATGTGCGGTGCAAGAGCGTTCATTCCCCATTTTAGATACTCTGCTTGAAGTTCAACCAAGTCCTTTGCCTTTCCTATTCAGCTTCTTAATTCCATTCTCCACCTTCTGTAATGTGAAGAGCTTTGAATTTGTGTTGATCAATTTGCTTCTTCCTTGGTTGCATTTCCTGCTAGAAAAGCTTTGGATTGTTCTTGCTTAAATATATTAACTCTTCTCTCCTTGTTTGCATGAACTCATCTTTTTTCCTTTTTAGTATCTGCTCATATAACTTTACATTCCTCTTCTCTTTTCCTACCTTTTCCAAGGTTCTCCTTGCCATTTTGCATTCCTCATCAAACCAAGCATTTATAGGAAAGCAATTTGATTCTGATTTACTATTTTTTGCTCTTTTGTATTACCCCTTTGAGCATTGAATTTGTAATATCTTATATAAAAAATGTTTTAGTACATGGTCCCTCATAATTAGACACCATGGCTAAAATATTTGAGGGTGGGAAAAATAATAAATCCCCGCTAGTGTCAATTAATTAATTTTTTGGACAAAAATAAAAATAAATCCTAATCCAAAAAATTAATTAATTTAGAGTCAAAATTAATTTTAGAGAAATTAATCTTCTCCAAGTGGAAAATGGCCAAAAAATTCGTGGGTCAAAAAGAAGTTAATTTTTGGAGGTCCCCCACCAAGGCAAAAATGGATTTTTTAAGAAAAATTAAGCCCTTGGACCTTGGTGGTTAAGTCAAAGTCAAAATTTTGAGGAAATTAATCCAAAAAAATAATTTTTGGATTAATAAAAAATGGGTTTTATGAGAAATTCGAAATTTTCCTCAAAATAAATATTTTCAACAGCTGAGATTAAAAGATGATCAAATTATTATCAACGGTCAAGATTATTTTGTTTGCTTCTCAAGTCAGAGATGATTTTTGATGATGTAAATTTGTAACGCTGTTATTGAGCCATTACTTTGCTGGGAACCTTTGATATCATAATGAAAAGACTTTGGGGTTCAGTTCATGGTGTTCCTGTTCCATTGATCTGTGGAACATGCTAGCTATGTGCTTTCCTATATTGTGCTAATAGTTTTATGAGCTTGTTATTTCATTTGTTGGTGATAAGAACATTTTATTGGTAAAATTTGGTTTTATCTTAGGTGATCTGATTCACCATATGATCTAACAAGCCCGCTTGAGAAAATATATAGAGATTTGCAGGTATACTAGTCTTTTGGCTCCAAGTTCTCAAACTTTGGGGAAGAGCAAACCTTGTTTGGGCTCTAGGAATTTTTAAATGGCATTTTTACTTCGCTAAAGGGTGTGGCCAATATTCTAACTTTCTAAAAATACATTGATCCATTATCATTATTTTCTCAAAACATTCCATTTTACGAGCGTTGTATATTTGTATATATTTTGTATATAATTTTTTGTAAAATAATTTTGTAAATAACTTCTAACCCTTGTTTGCAGCAATTGGGGTTTGGAGGTTTTATTTGAATTTTGTATATATTGGGGTTTTGGGAAATTTTTATTTTCATTTGTGCAGGTGATTTCTCAAGCCAAATTTGAAATTTTGGAAGGGTTTCAAAGGTTTCTAGATTCCTTGAAGACAATCATTGGGGTTTTGAGGTGGATCTAGGCCTAGGAAGGCAAGATCCACCCTCTAGCTCAACTCTCAAGCAAGAAAGGAAGTTGGTAGCCCTTGGAGGTGATTCTGTAGTGTTTTGTGGTGATTTTTTGGAGATTTGAAGCAAATTTCAATATTTTACAGGGGTTCGAATATTTTTTTTAGGCCTTCCAGGCCTAGCGTTAGCCTTCCTTGCCCTAGCCGTTCCCTTTTCAGCCCGGCCTAGCGTTAGCCTTCATTGCCCTAGCCGTGCACTTTTCAGCTTCTCTTGGTGAGCCGCTACCCTTTTCTGGGCTAGAGACCCTAGTTGTGGCCCTTGTCACCATAGCCGTCAGCGTTTAGTGCCTTCTAGGGCTGGCCGCAGGCCTTCCCAAGGCCTTAGTCCTCCTTCGCTGGCACTTTCCCTCCTCCGTCTGCCCTCTGTGAACTTCCCTCACCTCTGCCGCAGGCCTAAAGGCCTCTTCTCCCTCGCTGCAGTGCTTAGAGGGCTTGATCCTTGGCCTTATCCCCTTGTGGCGCCTCTTTGCCCTCTCAGCCCTCCTAAGCCTTGACGTCAAGCCTTGAGGCCTCCTCCCTCTTTGCCATGGGCCTACTAGGCCTTTTCCCCTAGGCGCTGCCTTCCCTTGGCCTTCTAGCCATCATTAGTGTTTGCAGAGATTTTGGGATTATATTTGTGATTGCAGGTGGTTTGTCTCCTCAAACCCTCATTCTTGTCTCTGTTTCACTAGCAGCCTTAATCATTTGCATAACAATGGTTTAATCCTCATCTAAGTGGCATCAAAATAATTGATAAGTAGCCTAACACATTGATAAGTCACTTGCATAAATTGAGCATTTACTGTTTAGCATATTTCAGAAATTTTCAGTGACTGTCACACTGTTTTGAAAGGCATAATAAGGTCTGATCTAACATAGCAGTGATATTGGAGAATGATCCTTGATCAATTAAGCAATTGTCTTTTGTTGCCCCTTGCATCATTGGTTATCTCTTTGTATTGGTAAATTGTTTTAAGAGGGCTGCCCTCTAGTCTTGTCGTGGCTGCCTCATTCATCTCATTTGCACTCTTGCATGCTTGCACTCATAGGCATTTTCTCACTGTTTGCATTTCATCTTAAGTGCTCTAATTTAAAGAGAAAGAGGTAAGTAGTTGGGATTCTTTTGACACATTTGGCATAAGATTGCATACTGCTGTCATAATTAACTTACTGCTGTCCTAAAAGGTTTTCTCTTGCTCATTTAATGTCATTGGAACATAAAGTGCATAAAGACTCTTGATATTGTTTAATGCTCTATTGTGAGAAGATTGTTAGCATTGGTAACATTGGATTTTAGTTGCTACATTGCTTCACTACAAGAGATCTAACACTTTGTTTTCTTGTGAGTTTCGTAATCATAATTGTGCACTAAGTAACTTACTCACAAAAGCACCTAATCCTAAGATCTAATATCTCTTTGAATGGTTAATTGGTCATTGGACTTGGGCATATTTGTATCTCTTGTTCTTACAAATTAGCATTGGGGATCTAATTGTTCTTTATCTAATTGTCATTGTGATAAATTGTTGACATGATTTGGAAAATTGCTAATTGTGTCTGAAAGAATATTATTCATCTAAGTTGCCTATCTCTGGAGTAAGTGTTTATTGGGATCCCTTTCACATCTTGTGTTATCTCATATAAGTGCCTTGATTAATTGTTCTAAGTAATACCGTGGATAAGTGCTCTAATCTCTCTTATTGCCATTATTGTCATTGGATTTAATGTTCATGGTTGGATTGAATATCTATTGTGGATGATAAGATAATCTAATTCTATTTTTGGCATATTGGTAAATTGTTATTGAGAGCATTAATCTTGTTTCTTGTTTAGCAATTGGGCAACTATTTCTTGGTTGCATTGAATATATCTTTTGAGCACTTTTGAAATTGAGTACTTTATCTTGTGTTTAAGATTGTCCATCATTCTTCAAGTACTCTTGTGTGATAACTAAAGATGAATTGTAATTAAGTAGTTAAGATCATAAGCAATATTAACTCAAGAGTTCTCATCACCTTGCATTTTGCATTTTAGGCCTAGTCCTGCATTAATAATTTACCTCCAAGCCTAGTCTTGGTTGATAGAAAGATAGGAACACCCTTCATCTCTTAACTTGTGAAGAATAGACCCTCTCTAGTGGTTAACACAGTGATCTTGTAGTCATCAGAGCCACAGTCTCTGCAGCGCCAGAGGCATCGGGTTGTTAGAATTCAAGGGAAGGTATCGTTAACCAAGCCTTTGCTTCCTACGCCTTGAATTCTATCTACAACCTACTTTAGAGACTAACCTCATAACAACTGAGGATTAAGGGATATATCTAGCTAGGCATATAATTAAAATAAACCAAGATTTGGCATCTCACCAAGATTATAGGACTTGCATTTCATATAGGATAGCAAAGTATCTAAGCAACGATTGTTCATCTAGTCATTTGTTATTTAATCGATATAAAGCAAGTAGTTGACTCCATAAGGCACTGGGTTCACATAAATAATCCAATTTGATCTCTTAACTTGCTAAAATCAACCATGTGTCTATGCCATTCAATCGTGTCTCCCGGATTTGTTGGTTGCCAACAAATGTTGCCTTCTCATATTCCATAGGGACTACCCCTAATAGTCTGCTGTTGGGAGACAACGAAAACGAAGAAGTCGGGGATCAGAGTGACAACCCCCAACATGAGTCGTTGTCGCACCATGCCTGTACAATTTGAGCCACAACATTTTTTGGCTTCGTTGACGGGGACCAATTTATTGAGCCTTGGCATTGCAACATTTTATCATCATCTTTTCTTTTCATCATCATTCCATATCCTGTCAACGCCACAACATTTTTTGGCGCCGTTACCGAGGAATAGAGTTTTTCTGTCCCTAGTTTTCACGACATCTTTTCATTCCCTCCATCTCTTCATCTTCTCATCCTTCATCTTTTCACTAATCTTCTCATCAACTTGTTCACCTTTCAATCCACACCTTAGCACCTAGAGATTTGGGTTAGTTTCCTGTTTGGGTGGTGACTCCACTTATTCATCTATTCACAAGAGCTTATACTAGAAGAAATCCTGGTAGCTTGCTTAACCTCGCTCTCAAAGCTCAGTTGAACAAATTACATTCTAGTAAGCCTTCTTTTTTCTTAGACAGGAAGCCCTCCTTGATATCCATCTGCTTCTCTCTGACTAACTTTTTGGTTTTTTGCCTTTTGGATTTTGGAGCTAGATTCATGTTCAAGTGGCGACTCCACTTCTTTCATTTTTTACAAGAATTTCTTCTAGAAGCTCGCTTCTTGTAGACCTCTTGTTTTTCTTGAAAAGGGATCTCTCTCTTACATCCATTAGCTCCTTTTGCCCTTGAATAAGTCATCATGGATGGCTTCTTTGCCCCTTGTAACTTTACGAACATTCCAAGTTATCCACATGAGTTTTTGGAAGGGGTCGGCAAGATCATTGATGAGTTGCCTCTTTTTCAAGGTAATAATGCTGAGACTCACCTTGAGAATTTCAGCCATTGCATGAGCAAGTATTGCCATATGCTGACTATGAAGATGTTAAGATGAAGCTCTTTGTTCTTTCGTTAGAAGATGATGTATTGATTTACTTTTTGGAGTTCCCTGATAATACGTTTGATTCTTTCAAATCAATCATTGATGCCTTTGAGAAAAAATATGGAGATGGGCATCCGCTTAAGAACAAGAATGAGCTGCAAAGAAGTAGAGTTGAAGAGATCAACGATAAAATCGAAGGAACTGATGGTCAACCTATCAAAGAATTAATTCAAATGGTTAAGGATATGCAACTCAGTCAGGCTCAACTCATTAAAACCATGGAAATGAATCACGCGCAAGCAATAGAAGCCATGGAATCTAATCATTCTAATAAGATAACCACTATCCAAAATCGTTTGATTGCGATGGAAACAGAGCACACACAAGTAATTAAGAACATGGAACTCAATCAAGCGAAGTTAATTGCTAATCATACCAAGGAGATGAGTTTCATGCAAAAGAGTCATGCCAAGGAACTAGCCATCTTGGAGAATAGGTTACAGGTTATGGAGGTTACTCAGTATAATCAGACGATCACATTTCAAAACATGTTAAATAACATGGAAGAAAATCATGCTAGAGAGATCACTGCTATGAGAGTGGAGCATTCTCAACAAATGACTACCATTCAGGATAGGCTGGACAAAATAGAGGAATTTTAGCATAAGCTAGATGGTGAAATAAACAAAGACCTTTCAATAGATCACGAGCCTTCCAAAGAATTCCCATCTCATTGCTAGGAGGTAAATTGTCCCATTGAAGACAATTTAACTGGAAGTGCCATGGTTGGAAAAGAAACTGAGAAATATCAGGTCATTCACAATGCTTGTGGTACTTATGTCACCTTTGACAGAATATATCCAGAATAAAGTTGGGCATGCCTCAGATTTCTCATCCGAGTAGTTTCAAGATAAAGACAAAAGGTCTACTTTGGTCACATTATTATCATCACAATCCACTGGCAAGAAAGGTAAAAGACAGAAGAAAAGAAGAAAGAGGTCTAATACATCTAATAGCCATGATAGTTGGATAAGTCAAAATCCTAGTCTCTCCTGAATTCAGCATGGCACATCCGGAAAGCAACCCATGGATCTGCCTAAAAGTCGGTAGACGCTCAACATAAACTACAAGGATGACAAATGATTCCTTGGGGCATCTTTTGTATAGTATCTCTAACCCTACTCTCTGTAGAATTTCAGTTATATCATTAGTTGGTTTTCTTTCATGCATTTATGTTTTATGCTTTAGAGTAGATTTTTCCAATCCAGCAGATGTTCTATAGACATGATGATTTTGATCATGAACATATATCTACCTTATGTATATTGTTTTCTTGGATATAGGATTATGGATTCTCACATTGCTCCGATGAAGCAACGTGTCCCCATATGGAGCCATATGTTGTACCCGTTTTGTCACAAGTCGAAGGAAGCAGTGTACAATTTTTTTTAAAAATCAGAATCATCAGGCAACTATATGTGTATCATTTTAAACCCAAATTCTGCAAGTTATAATATAAATGATGCTAGTATGACCGTTTAATTTTGTAACAACACCTAGGTAAGCCTTTGATTTTGGTGACAAATTTCGTTCTCGAAGGTTTTTTAACCTCATTGCATTATCTGTGTTTTTAAACGCGGATAATCGACAAAGTTTTTCCTCCAGCTTAGACCCCAAAGCTAGAGTGGAATTCATTGACAAGGTCTTAGGTGAGTCATAGTGTTATATCGAGTTTTTGTAAAAGTGCTTTGGGAATAATTTAAGTTATTTGGCTAAATTATTTTATTACAGATCACTTGGTCTACTAGATCATATTGTGTCGCAAAATTGGGTAATTATTTTGAGGGTCTATATGTAAAGGTGTATTCCCCTTTGAGGGTTGAATTTGTAATATCTTATGTAAAAAATATTTTAGTGCATGGTTCCTCATACTTAGACACCATGGCTAAAATATTTGAAGGTGGAAAAAATAATAAATCTCCTGTACTGTCAATTAATTAAATTTTTTGGCAAAAATAAAATTAAATCCTAAGCCAAAAAATTAATTAATTTAGAGTCAAAATTAATTTTAGAGAAATTAATCTTTTCCAAGTGGAAAATGACCAAAAAATTCGTGGGTCAAAAATAAGTTAATTTTTGGAGGCTCCCCACCAAGGCAAAAATGGATTTTTTAAGAAAAATTAAGCCCTTGGACCTTGGTGGTTAAGTCAAAGTCAACATTTTGAGGAAACAAATTCAGAAAGTTAATTTTTGGATTAATAAAAAATGGGTTTTACGAGAAATTCGAAATTTTTCTCAAAATAAATATTTTCAACGGCTGAGATTAAAAGATGATCAAATTATTATCAACGTTCGAGATTATTTTGACAGGGATCAAGCCAACTAGTTGTTATTTTCCACTTGGAGGGATTTTTCTATAAATAGAAAGCCATTTTGCTTCTCAAGTCAGGATGATTTTGGATGATGTAAATTTGTAACGTTGGTATTGAGCCATTGCTTTGTTGGGAACCTTTGATATCATAATAAAAGGACTTTGGGGCTCAGTTCATGGTGTTCTTGTTCCATTGATCTGTGGTATGTGTTAGTTATGTGCTTTCCTATATTGTGCTAATTATTTTATGAGCTTGTTATTTCATTTGTTGGTGATAAGAACATTCTATTGGTAAAATTTGGTTTTATCTTAGGTGATCTGATTCACCATATGATCTAACAAGTCTGCTTGAGAAAATATATAGAGATTTGCAAGTACACTAGCCCTTGGGCTCCAAGTTCACAGACTTTGGGGAAGAGCCGACCTTGTTTGGGCTCTAGGAATTTTTGTATGGTGTTTTTACTTCGCTAAAGGGTGTGTCCAATATTCTAACTTTCGAAAAATACATTGATCCATTATCATTATTCGTAAACTATTTTCTCAAAAAATTTCATTTTATAAGCATTGTATATAATTTTTTGTAAATAACTTAACCCTTGTTTGCAGCAATTGGGGTTTGGAGGTTTTATTTGAATTTTGTATATATTGGGGTTTTGGGAAATTTTTATTTTCGTTTGTGCAGGTGATTTCTCAAGCCAAATTTGAAATTTTGGAAGGGTTTCAAGGGTTTTTAGCTTACTTCAAGACTATCGTTGGGGTTTTGAGGTGGATCTAGGCCTAGGAAGGCAAGATCCACTCTCTAGGTCAATGCTCAAGCAAGAAAGGAAGCCGCTAGCCCTTGGAGGTGATTTTGCAGCGTTTGTGGTGATTTTTTGGTGATCTGAAGCAAATTTTGATTTTTTTAGGGGTCCGAATATTTTTTTTAGGCCTTCTAGGCCTAGCGTTAGCCTTCCTTGCTCTAGCTGTCCCCTTTTCAACCTCTCTTGGTGAGCCGCTGCCCTTTTTTGGGCTAGATACCCTAGCCGTCAGTCTTTAGGACCTTCTAGGGCTGGCCGCAGGCCTTCCCAAGGCCTTAGGCCTCCTCAGCTGGCCCTTTCCCTCCTCCATCTGCCCTTCGGGAGAGTCCCTCACCTCTGCCACAGGCCTAAAGGCCTCTTCTCCCTTTGCTGCAGCCCTTAGAGGGCTTGATCCTTGGCTGCAGCCCCTTATGGGGCCTCTCTGCTCTCTCAGCCCTCCTAAGTCTTGACGCCAAGCCTTGAGGCCTCCTCCCTCCTTGCCGTGGGCCTACTAGGCCTTTTCCCCTATCCGCTGCCTTCCCTTGGCCTTCTAGCCCTCATTGGTGTTTGCAGAGATTTTGGGCTTATATTTGTGATTCCATGTGGTCATTCCATTGAAGAAATTTTGGAAGTGAGTTGGTCATCTTCTAGGCCAAGAGGCCTAGTGGTTTGTCTTCTCAAACCTTCATTCTTGTCTCTGTTTCACTAGCAGCCTTAATCATTTGCATAACAGTGGTCTAATCGTCATCTAAGTGGTATACAAATAATTGATAAGTAACCTAACACATTGATAAGTCACTTGCATAAATTGAGCATTCACTGTTTAGCATATTCCATAAATTTTCACTGATTGTCACACTGTTTTGAAAGGCATAATAAGGTCTGATCTAACATAGCAGTGATATTGGAGAAGGATCCTTAATCAATTACGCATTTGTCTTTTGTTGTCCCTTGCATCATTGGTTATCTCTTTGTATTGGCAAAGTGTTTTAAGAGGGCTGCCCTCTAGTCTTGTCGTGGTTGCCTCATTCATCTCATTTGCACTATTGCATGCTTGCACTCATAGGCATTTTCTCATTGTTTGCATTTCATCTTAAGTGCTCTAATTTAAAGGGAAAGAGATAAGTAGTTGGGATTCTTTTGACACAACTGCTGTCATAATTAACTTACTGCTGTCCTAAAAGGTTTTCTCTTGCTCATTTAATGTCATTGGAACACAAAGTGCATAAAGACTCTTGATATTGTTTAATGCTCTATTGTGAGAAGATTGTTAGCATTGGTAACATTGGATTCGTGTCTCCCAAATTTGTTGGTTGCCAACAAATCTTGCATTCTTATATTCCATAGGGACTACCCCCCATAGTCTGCTATTGGGAGATAGCTAGAACGGAGCGGGCAGGGATTAGAGTGACAGCCCCTGCGCTGAGTTGTTGTCGCACCGTGCCTGTACAATTTGAGCGACAACATGACCTTCATAGATGACTTCTTGATGAAGACCTAGATCTATTTCATGAAAAAGGACAAGGTCTTCAACACATTCAAGGAGTTCAAGGCTTTAGTTGAGAATTAGATAGGGAAGAAGATCAAGACACTGTGGTCAGATAATGGCGACGAGTACATCTTGAATGACTTCAAGGACTTCTGTGCTCAGGAAGGTATCAAAGAGTTGATTGTTCCATACAACGCTTAGCAGAACGAGGTTGTAGTGTGGAAAAACAAGGCTATAGTTGGAGCAGCTAAGGCCATTCTAGATGATTAGGATTTTCCTTTTGTTCTATGGGCAGAGGCTTGCAACATTACTATATAATTGCAAAATAGAAGCTCGCACAAGGTTTTGGGCAGATTGACACTAGAGTAGGCATTTACAAGGAAGAAACCAAATTTGGGACACATTCACATCTTTGGGTGCTTTGTGTATTGCCATGTTCTCGAGGAGAAAAGGACCAAGTTGGAGGCTATTGCAGAGAAAAGTATCCTTGTGGGGTACAATGAGACTTCAAAATCCTATTGTGTTTGCGTTCCTGCTCTTAGGAAGACAATAGTGTGTAGGGATGTGAAGTTTGAAGAAGAGAGGGCTCTTCAGAAGTTGTCAGCATGAGTTCTACAATTGAAGTTCATGGGTAGCAACCACCAAAGGTCGAGTCAACGCATATTCCTTTGTCTATAGTCATGCAAGTTGGTGAGTAGAGCGAGTAGGCCAAGTAGAGAGATCAGGATGAGGAACAGGGGATTCCTCACACGTAGCCTCAGACTCCAAGAATAGAGAGGAAGCAGGGCAAGTGGGTAGAGCAGACATTGAGAGAGGCCCAAGAGTATGTTTGGTGCGATATTCAGTTAGACAGAGCAAGGCTCCTCAACGCTATTCTAGGTGTATGGCGTTGATGAGTGAACTGATTGAGGCTGAACCTGCTAGCTTTCAGGAGGTGTCCAAGCATTAGGTGTGGATGGATGCCATGGTGGAAGAATATTCTTCCATCATGAAGAATAATGTATGGGAGGTTGTGCCACGACTAGTGGGCAAGTAAGAGATTGGCTCCAAATGCGTGTACAAGATCAAGCATGCTGTGAATGGCAGTGTGGAGAAGTTCAAAGCCTGTTTTGTGGCTAAGGGATTTTCGCAGAAGGAAGGGATCGAATATGATGAGACCTTCGCTTCGGTAGCCATATAGTCATCTATTAGGGCTATCATTTCTATAACAACACAGATGGGTTGGAGGATTCACCAGATGGACGTGAACCTCAATGGTATAATTGAGGAAGAGAACTACATAAAGCAACCGAGGGTTTTTAGGTGCATGGGAGGAATTCCCATGTGTATAGGTTGAAAAGAGCACTATCTAGGCTCAAGCAGGCTCCCCAGGGGTGGTATGCGTGAATTGACAATTATTTGCAAAGCGTGGGCTTCACCAAGAGTGAGGCAGACCTGAACTTGTACTACATTCAGGTGAAGGTTGAGTCTCTCATATTGATGTTGTATGTTGGGTCTGAGGAGCTCATAGCGCACTGTAAGCAGGATCTTGTAGAAGAGTTTGAGATGAAGGATTTGGGGTTGATGCACTACTTTCTAGGGTTGGAGGTGTGGTAGAGAGAAGGAGAGATTTTCCTTGGTCAAGGGAAATATATAGTTAAAATATTGAAGCGTTTCAGAATGGAGTATTGTAGACCCATGGCTAGCCATTTGTGATCAACAACCCACCCCCTTATGGGTAGTATGTATAGGAGAAATTTTTTCTCCTAGATGGTCCTTAGCTAATAGCTAGTAGCCCCTTGCAGCCACTAGATAGCTCGATTTTCCATTATCTCCGCTACTTGAGCCAGCCATGTGGTCCCTCGCCCACTTGTTATGATTGTATGTTTGAAGGTGGGCTTCCCGACCCTGAAGGAATGGCTTTCACTGGTGTAGTTGAGTAATTTTCCTTACTTTTCATGGGCACTTTTGGGCATGGATTGGTGGGGAGATTCACCAGAAAGAGTGGGTTAGGTCTGTATTTTTGTCTCCATTCCCTAGTTTCATGGTTACACTTGTATCCTAGTCTCGTGGGATCTCCTTTACTGGCATTAGCTTTAGGTCTGACACTACTTGGGAAACCCTGACTTTGGTTGCAGTCTCGCTTCCCGACACCACATACATCGCCCCCTTCCACTCATTTTAGCCCTATTCATCTCCTTTCCCATCCGGGTCCACATGTGTCCACATAGGGTTAGCCTTCCCCTCCCCTTGTCCATACTTTGGGATGGGCCTGAAATGATGCCCCAGAGGTTGATGCAGCTAAAAAGAACAGAAAAAGCATAATTTGGTCACTTTCAATAGGAAACATACCAAAAAATGAAAAAGGTGGTCAGGACATACAAATTTAGCATGTGGGCCAAAGCCAAACGTGAGCTCTACCCATTATCCATGGCCATCACCTTGGTTCTTATGGGCCCTAGATGAGCCCTCTCCATCATTAAGGAACCCATGATTGTCACAACTCTTGGTGGGCGATGAACCTCCCCACCTTAAGGGGGTATCCACTGCTACACATCATGCTCATCCCCTGGAGCCCTGAGCAATTATGAAGGGTGGAAAAAAAAAGGGCGAGGTAACTCATGTATCATGATTTTCTCCCTCCTATACTCATATACCTAGGTGTGGGCTTCCCTTATTATAGCTACCTTTGTACCATGACATGTGGTCTGGATGATTCCCTTGATACCCACTTTGTTCCATTACTATATCATTTGTCACTTGCCACTTGAGGGATGTACCATGGAAATTCCCCCCCTTTAAAGGTTGAAACCACCTAATGGGGTCCTTGATTAACCCCCTGTTGAGCTTGGATACACTTGTACATGTTAAAGCCCACTATGGAAGGGCATTTCACCATGAAATGCCCCTTTGATTCCATGACTAGTAAGATCTTTTACTTGATTATTATGATGGTTTGTTCTATCGGAGGACAAGGGGACGCATTGGATCTTATTCAGGATTGCACGTGCTTCTCCATTTGGGGCTTGGTCTCCCTATACGGGGTCCTAGCCCTATAGAGGGCCATATTAGCACTTGTAGGGTGAGTGTTGAGAGCCATGGGCCTTGTTGTCACACAAAATGTCTAGGCACCGCGACAATAACTCATATCGAGGGCTGTCACACTGATCTCCAATCACTCTGTTTTAGTTGTCTCCCAATAGCAAACTAAGGGGGGTAGACCACATGGAAATGAAATGAGAGAAGATTGGTTGTGAACCAACCAATTTGGGAGACACAACTAAGCAACCAATACTTGTTTTAGATTGCGCAAGATTTTGAAGGATTCAATTTGATTTGAGGAAAATGATATCAATGCCTTGTGGAGTCAACTATCTTGCGAAGGAAATGAAGTCCAAGTAAAGGATGGGAAACTGTTGCTGAATGATTCAACTATTTTATATGCAAATGCAAAGTGAAATGATGTGATGTGTAGAGACTTCATAAATTTTAGTTAAATGAGGGCCTAAAATATGAATTATTCTAAGTTATGTTGTGAGTGTTGTTTAACTTAAGGCTCAAAAAAATGATGATCGTAATGTGAAAACAAGTACTTATACCAGCAATGTAAAATGTAAAATCTGCACAAGTAATTACTGAAATGTACAATAGGACTGAAATGTAAAATGCTGGAAATAAAACACTTTAAATTCAAAAATCCATTTGTATGAGGTACTCAATCAAAGATCATTAGATGCATAAGTAAAACTAGATTAGTCCTACTTGCATGAGCATGTAAAAAAATAAATGTATTTCAGAAATTAAACTAAGTGTTTAAATTCAGATTACATCAATGAAATATCAGTCTAGTAATCTGCTCTTAAATCAAATGTTAATGCCAACAATATATTCTAAATCAACAGTCCTATAACCATGCAAAATTCAGATTTCTTCTATATATAACAACAGAAACTTCACTTAACAATTCAGAAAATTTCTGAGTTTAATTATTCCTAATCTACTGATGCATTTGATCTAAAAACTCAGAAATAAATTACTGAACAACAGTGAAACAATGTTTAGAAATTAGCATGCAAAAAGTTACTAAAGATAACTTCTATTTCTGCAATGTACAACAGTAAAAGATGTAAATTAAATTTGCTGCTAAACTCCAACTAATTTCAAATCTATGCCAGTATTAGCCTTGCTTTCAATTAGATAAATGAAATGAGGAAAGGTTAGAGGGTGTGCACCAGTCAACCCTTAGGGGCTTGAAGCTATTTGGAGACAAATTGCCCAAGTCACTGAAGATCTTCAACTTAGAATTTTTTTGGGAAATTTTTTAGGAAAAATTAGTGAGAAACTTTTGGTGAAGGAGGGGAGGCTTGAGGGTGGAATGCCTTGAGGTTGAGTGATAGAGCTGAGGGGAGGTGAGAATGAAGAGGGGAGACCGAAAATGGAGGGAGGCCGAGAATGAAGAAGGGTGGTCAAGGATGGAAGGGAGGCTGGAGGTGGCTAGCACAGAGCCTCAAGGCACTAAACAAAAGTTTGCCCACGATCTTCTTGAAATTTCTCTTTACCCTGCAAACAAAATGGAGATTCCCTCTGGGGCCTAGATCTGTCTCCAAAATCCACAAAAATCACCTATAATCTTCAGATCTATTCCTTCACAAACAAAAGATAAAAAACCCCAAAGCATGTATATATAGAAATATGAAATACCCAAAACCCCAATAAGTTAAAAATTTGATATTTACAAATCTACAATAATATTTCACAGATCTAGCAGATCTACAGATCAAAGCCCTCTATTAGCCAGATTTTAAACAATTTTGCACAAATTTATAAAGAAACTGAAAATTTTAAATAAAGGTACAAGCCCAAGAAAAACCCTGCAAATAAAATATTTTGTAAGATGACTTCAAAAATTTAAAATATTAGGCTCTTTAGATTCTGTAATCAGAGAATCAATTGGTCCAGTTGAGGACTTCTCCAAACGCCCAAATCTTGAATGATAACTTCTGCACACTTAGATCTGATTGTTAGAATAATAGAGATTCAAAATGACCATAAAATCACCAAGAAATAGAGATACCTACAACCTCTATCAAATCAAAATGATATTTTAATAACCCAGAAAGCTGTGCAAGATACCTGTGCACAAATCAATCCTCAAAGGCTATCATTAAGCAAATACAAATAAAAGCAACAGAGTATTAAGAACAATATTACCACATAAATTTGAAAGAGGAACACCACGGTTTGAAACCCCAAAGTCTTTGCATTTTATAAACCAGAAAAAAAGTTACAAGAGCTTTCTTAGAGCAATTACACGATTCAGAAATCGGATCCAAATAATGGAGAGAGGCCTCTCATTTATAGAAATTCTCCAACGGCTAGTTGGCTTGATCCCTGTCAAAGCAATTTCAACCGTTGTTGAAGATCAAATGATCTTTAATCATCACCGTTGAAATAAAGTTACTTTTTGAGGAAATTCGAATTTGACTTATAATTTCCTTTTAATTAACTCAAAAATGATTATTTTGAGTTAATTGTCTCAAAAAGTTGACTTTGACTTAACTACTATGGCCCAAGGGTCCAGAATATCTTGAAATTTCCAATATTCTCTTGGCTGGGGACCTATAAAAATTAGTGAGACAAAAAACCTCCTAGGATAGAAATCATCATCAGAAAGTTAAATTTACCTAGGTTGATACATACATTTGTCTTACTAGGATCATTTACATTACAAAATGCATAATGGGTTTACAAAACTCCAGCGTAGATATAGTTGATAATGATGAATTTGTGGATCATCTAAGTGCTCGGACATGATGGAAATCCACGTGCGAAAAAATGTACAACTATGGGTAGTTGACATGGAGTGGTCAACAAGCCTCCACCATAGAAGAGAGTACTTCATGGATCCCCAACACCACTCGTTGATTGCTCGTGTTCCACCTTTTGGATTAGGATTATGCACCTGGTTCACAAAACCAGCTCCACACATGGACCATGCACTTGGCAGATGTTCTAGGGTCCAGAGGATGTCTCCCGCTGCAGAGGGGGAGCTTATGTCATCATCCTAGCCCTTACAGATGGTCTACAAGCATTTTCGATCCACTTGGAGACCCATGAGGATGTCCTTGTGCCCCTACACCCACTTGGGAGCACCACGGGTTCTTGCTTAGAAAACAAGGGGCTAACCCCTTGTCCACTATGTTTGGAGTCCAGTATTACATCATGGCACCCCTTGGACTTCATTAGGCCTCCTCAGAGGCCCAATGGCTCATATATTGATCATTCTGCCCTCTTGAGAGGCTTATTCTTATGTTATTGAGATATTTTGGTGGGTTTGTCACCAAAAGCATTGTTATTATGCACATTATTTTATTTTAGTGGCATTATTAGTCCAAATTAGGCCATTTGAATCCTTTAGTGGATTGTATAAATAGAAGAGAGGCATTCTCTCGATCATCATTACTTGGATTAGATTATTTGCTCTTGTGAGATTTTCGCTATCCCTTTTGGAGGAGTTTGGATGTTATGGATGAATTTTGATGTTTGGATATCACTCTCTTATCTTGGAGCTTCATTATTGGCATAATATGATGATTGGATATCCTCTTTTGCACATGTAAGTAATCTTTTTGTGTTAATTCATGTTATTTACTTTGTCACATGAATGTTGCTGGGATTTTCGCTATACAAGTCTGAAATTTACTGCTTTCTGGTACGAAGTTGTGGGAATTTTGATCTTTTATAGCGTTGCATCATTGCATGGGCCATGTGTGAATGGGTGAATGTTCCTAGAGATTATTTTGTCAAAATACATCTTGATAAGTCATCAATTATTGCATATCGAAGTATAAAGATCTCGAGTAGCTGCTCTCGTGTCCTAATGCCATAGGAAGTTGCTTGACAACCTCCTTGATTGGGTAAAACCTCTTCCAAAGGACAAGGCACTAATCCTTCCATAAGGGATCACTTTAAAAAGCATATTTTTTTCAAAAGACTTCAATGTTGGAAACACTGAGAAGGGGGGTGAATCAGTATTTCTTTTTCCCACTATTGTTTTACCAGTTAAAACATATATATTCAGAACACAAAAAGAACAGCAAGAATAAATGCTTTTATTAATATAACTGTGCAGTAAAATAAATACAATTTATAGATGGTCACAATCAGTTGCCAAGCTCCAACTTGGACTTTGGTGAGGCTCCAACCTCCAGAGCACCAACTTTATTTTGCCAAGACACCAATCTTGGACTTAGGAGCACCAACTCCCAAGGACTTCAATCCTTCCATACTTCTGAGGCACCAGCCCCAATCCTTCTTGCTTCTAAGGTACCAACCCCAAGGACTCCTATCCTTCTCACTTTTGAGGCACCGACCCCAAGGACTCCTATTCTTCTCACTTTTGAGGCACCAACCCCAAGGACTCCTATCCTTCTGTTCTCAGAACTCTTCTCTGCTGAGTTCTGTCTATTTACAGCTTCACTGTAATCTCCAAACTACAGTATCAATGACAACCATGTCTTCTTATGGATGAGTCTTCACAACTCTACACACTGCCCACGCATAGTCTCCAATAGCCTTCATGCTCTCTGATAATGTCTTCACACAGCTCTAGTCAGTCTATTGTTAGCTGCACTAAGCTCTGCATAAAGAACAACTTCTTGCTCAAGTTTATGTTTTCTGCTAGCTACTTCTCCCCTTTGACTGTCTGCTGTCTTATTAGCCCTGCGACCCTCTTTTTGTTTTGCTGGATCCTCTCGCTGCCTCTGTCTCCTCCAGCTTATTTCCACAGCGTTCAACAACCTTCAACAACATTCTCCGTTGCTGCTTCTGCTATCTCACATTCTCATTTTGTTTGCAACAACAACAACAACCACAGTCTTTTGTTCTTGCTGTTTTTATGCATTCCCGTGCCTCTGTCCATTCGTTTCCTCTTACATGGCCTCTTAGACTTCCTCAACGCTCGCTGTCATTTCCTCTTCGCTTGCTTGCTTCTTCGGCTTCCCGAATTTCCGTTTCCTTTGTCTATTCATGCTCACGAGACACGTTGAATCAATGGCCAGGTCCAAAACAATCCACCAGAGAACATATCTTCTCGGCTAAAACTGTAACAACGCTGCTTTGCCAATGATTGTGGGCATACACAGGGATGGCAGTATTTAACGGACAACCACGTTCTTTTGACAATAATAGCAGACATACACAGGGTTTTGTTTCATTTAACAGATAGCCACATCTTATCCCAATCATAATCGCCATGATTTGGTCTCCCGCACTATCGGGACTGTTCCTTACAGTATTTTTGCCTCCACACTTTAGAATCGGAGCCACCTTTTTTATCGGCGCTTTTAATACTATCGGAAGCCACCACCCATCCGCTGTGTTAACTATCGGGCTAAGCTTTAAAGCCCCGCGGACATGCACATATATTAATACACGGGAAAACACGTAAGTCCCGCTCCAGTTCACATATGCGGATCCCAAATATTATACACCCGCCTCTATACTTATCGGCGGGTCCGTCTGTTCGACGATCGCAATAACCACTTGACTCCAACCCCCGACGCCCTCGCAGACCCGACACCTCTTACATCCCTTCCTATAATGACTTCGGGTCCGGGATATCGGGGTTATCGCGGCCTCTTGTGATGCGATAGTTCTGCGGACCCGACGACCTAAGTTGCACGAAACGGGGAAACGGAAACGAGTTTCCGAAACGGGAAGCGAAACGAAACGCGACCTCCCCAAATTTTGGAAACGGGGAAACGCGAATATATATATATATATATATATATATATATATATATATTAGGAATTTAAGAAATATGTGCAATCATAAAGCATATATGATACATTCTAATTTATTACATTATGATAAAATTGTCAATTGTCAATGCATAGACTATAAGTATCTAAATTTACATCACATTTACTCATGAATAATCACATAATGAAAATAGAAATATCCAAAATCAGCCACGAGAAATTTCTAATTTTTTGTCTCGTGGTTGATTGGGAGTCTCCTCCTACATAGTCGAATGACCTTAGTGCTCTTGATTAAATACAAGTTTCATACCCTAGTACCCTACATTCTCTTGATTATTGGGAGTCTCCCCTGCATAGAGGGCTTTGTTCTCTCGATTAAATACAAGTTCCATACCCTAGTACATGATAAAATCCAATGGAAACATTGAAATCCCCCCAATCCTGAAATCCTGAAAAACAAATAAGTCTGCTGGATTTTGAGTAAGATCTAAAATTCTACTTTCTCCATATGAAATCCAATGACGGCGAAACCACTCTCAAACATCCTGAGTCATTTCATGGTAATGTTAAAAATTTAAGTAAAAGGATGAAAATGAAAAATAAAGGAGAATATCACTTTTACTTTAAGAATTTAACATTACCATGAACTGCATATCAACACTAGGGCAAACAAATGTAAGAGATCTACATTAGAAAAAAAAAATTAAAAAACAAATGTTTTTTTGGGGGAAACGTGGCCCGTACGGCCTGGAAACGCGTTTCCGGCCGTACGGCCACGTTTCCGTTTCGGGAAACGTGGTCGTACGGCCGGAAACGCGTTTCGTTTCGTTTCCCCTGGAGAAACGCCCCCTAGGGCCACGTTTCCTGCAACTTAGTCGACGACCCTTTATACTCTGCTTCTTAATGATTTCGGGTCCGTCATTTCG
This sequence comes from Pinus tabuliformis, assembly GCA_031772625.1. Classification (NCBI taxonomy): domain Eukaryota; kingdom Viridiplantae; phylum Streptophyta; class Pinopsida; order Pinales; family Pinaceae; genus Pinus; species Pinus tabuliformis. Next base: position 1,047,867,867 of record CM062805.1, on the reverse strand, counting down.
GCAAGTTCGCATAGGCGGTTTTGTAATACAAAGGGTCTGCGGACCCGACGCTCCTTTAGGCTCTGTTTTATAATATTTCGGCTCCGATTATCAGAGCGTACAGTCTAAGCCTTTGCGGACCCGATACCCATTAACTCTAATCTATAGTATTTCGGCTCCGGGATATCGGAGGTCTCCCATGTAGCCGTATCAAAGGTTCCTTTTGGACCCGAAATCCTTATCCGCTGCACTTTATAATACTTCGGCTCCGGGATTTCGGAGCATACACTTCGGCGGTTCCGAAAGGCTCCACTCCTCTGATGCGATATTGGTTTCAGACCCGATATGGGTCTGGACCAATCTTAATAAGAATTCACGTCCGCCCAATGTTCCGTTTAATGGTTTATCCGCCATTTCTTTGCGGAAATGGAATTCGCCGCCTTCGAGGGATCTCTGTGTTTAAACACATATATGCATAGTTTTACAAGCCCGATAGTGTTAAACAATATGTATCTAAGTCTTCCGCCTCCGATACAGTATTCCTTAAGCACTATTGCTCCGATAGCTGTGATTGCTGCGTCCCATGGATATATGGCTCCCGATAGGCTGTTAAATGCATGCATATATATGTCTGTTCTACTTTGGCATATATATATATATATATATATATATATATATTGCATATATATATGGCTCCCATGGCTGTTAATTGCATGCATTGTTCCTCTGATGACCCTGTGTGCTCCTCTCGTCTCCATTGTGGCTCCTCAGGCTTGTTTGCATGCATATAACCCTATTGTGGCATACATTGCTCTCGATAGCTCTGTCTACTTCCTCTGTGGCTCTGTCTCCTCCTCGATAACTCTGTGTGCTCTTCTTGCAGCTCCTCTAACTTTGTTCGCATATATATATATATATATTATATATATATGTGTGTGGCTCCTCTTGTAGCTCTGTCTGCTCCTCTTGTCTCCATCTGCTCCTCTTGAGCTCATCCGATGGCTCTGTTTGCTCCTCCCATCTCCATTTGCTCCTCCTATATATATTGCTCCTCTTGGCTCCTCTCGGTCCGATAAGTTTGTCTGCTCCATTTGCTCCTCTTCTTTGGCTCCGATATGTATATTACAGGCAGCGTTCCTCTTGCTCTGGTATGGCTTTTGCTGTGAATGCCTCTCTTGCTCTAATATCTTGTAGTGTGCTTTGATATGCCTCCTTAGGTAGCTCCTCTTTGCTTATGGCTTAGCTTTCCTGATGGCCTTGCTCCTGTCTCTTCATGAATCTGCTCTGCATCCCCTTGGCTTCATGTCATCCTCTAGTATCCAGAATATTGCCATATTGACATCAATGACAACCTAGGTCAACAATCTCCCCCTTTGTTATTGATGGCAATATTCTTCTTCTCTCCCCCTTTGACATCAATGACAAAGGAGTGCTCTGGGACTCCCCCTATCAAACTGCTTCTATTCTTCATGAATGGTAGATCTTCATGGGTCTGTGACTCCCCCTGTCATAGTGCTCTTCTTCTTCAAGATAGAAGGATTGATGCTTTATCATCTTCATGTCTCAGAACTGCTTTATCATGGCTTCAACAATGCTTAAGGATGCTCTACTTTAATGCTTTCATTCAGATTGCAAATGGCCATACACAAGTGTCCAAGTCCAGGCTTTCATGCTCAATCCATATTGATGTCTCCATAGGCAGAATTGAGAGACCTTCATAGTTCGAATCAAGAGAGAGACTGCTACTGAGATTGTCTTTCTTCAGATCTGAGTTTATTTGTGTCTTTGTGCTTCCCCTTAAGTTACTGCCATCTAGTATTCAATCATCATTGCATTTGGACAAAAATGTGAGGGGTTGTGCCTTGCTGTTGCTATATTCCTTAAGTGATCTGTATCAGCTTAAGTTATGCTTGACTGCACAACATTCTCCTTCCTATGAGCCATCTTTTCCTTGCGTTCTTGTACATATCTCTGCAGATTCAGATATCCAATCTGTGACTGTCTTTTAAATACAATTGTTGATCTGCATCTTTTTGCAATGCTTCAGTTTTGATATAGGCTGCTAGCTGTTCTTACTTCAAACTCCATTCCAGATGTATCTGTTTGTTTGAAGACTGCCTCTATCAGTGTCCAGAATTTATCTGTTCTCACATTTAATTTCTGAGTTAATACATTCAACGTCTATCATAACAACACCATGGTTGTTTGCCCTATTTCTTTAACAACAGTCCAAAGCATGGTTACAGGATCATATGCTTCAATGGAGTGCTCCTGAGAACATGATAGGCTCCCCCTAACTGTATGCATCATCTCCTCTTGGCAGAGTCTTCTTATAAAATGCTTAGATTGTCAAAATTTAGGCCAATGACACATGCTGTTGGCTGAAGAACTCAAGGGACTTTCGGATTGTATTTCCTTCCTTCTCCATACTTGTGTAACTTTCTTCTTTTGCATAGTTCTAGCTTGTGTAAGAGCCCATGTTAAGTTACAATCTCGTGCCATATGACCAATGTTATGACACTTGAGGCATTCTACATTGTACATGAATAAGAATTCATGGTTTCTTCTTGCAAAATTGTTTTTTGGAGGTTGTCGGAGGCTATAACATCTATCTCTATGAGATGGTTGGGGACCACAACATCTATCTTTATGGTATACTTTACAGTCTTTTGCCATATGACCAAAGTTTGAACAGGAATAACAATAACCAAAAAATGAACTTTGGTACCTAGGAGATGGAGGTTTCTTTGATGTACTTCTGAAGCCTTTCTGCCTTGAGATCCTTTGATGATAACCATTGCTTCTCGCATCTTTGTCATCATCTATATTTCTTCTTGGAGCAGGATTTGTTCTATTGTAATCTTGATTCTTCTCCTTGCCTTCGCTGGAACTGGGAGCATCACCATTTCTTTCTGTCTTCTTTATATCTCTTTTGTTTGAAGCATTTTCATTCTTGTTTGAGGATTCACCTGCATACCCGAGGCCTGATTTATCATATGGACATCTGTGATAGTTGAGCATGTCATCCAAGGCCTGAGAGCTCTTCATGATTTTGTTCATTCCTTCAACCTTTTTCCTGAGGAGGACAATCTCTTCTTCCAGTATTTCACACTCACTATTCTTCTTTGCAAGTTGTTCCTCAGTTTCTTCCTTGCTACGAGTAGCTTCAGCTGCTACTATTTTAAGGGAGATGATATCTGAGTTCATTTTGAAGATTTCTTCATTCTTTGCTTGACTGCTCTCCATTTCCTTCTCAGCTCCTTGTGCTTGTTTCCTGGCTTCTTGTAATTGGGACTTAAGGGCGGAGACCTCTACCTTGTACTGACCAATTTCTTCTTCAAGTTTGTTCACTCTCTTGTGCCTTTGTTCAATATATCTTCCTGCTTCTTTGCTTTATGATATTCCTTCTTAAGCTTGGCAAACTCTTCATCCTTTTCTTGTACTTGAAGCTTGATGAGATCAACTTTCTTCCTTGTTTGATCTTGGTCACCAACTGGAGCTATCTTCTTAAGTTTCTCATTTTTCTTTTTCAAATTGTTAATCTCTTCCATGGCAGTCATAAGTTGAGCGAGGAGTTCTTCTACAAAGTCTTTTTCATTCTCTTCATCTTCTAAGTCTGCTTTAGCCTTGACATCATCATTATCATGTTCAGTTTCCATGATGGGTTCTGGATTTCTTTCTAGATTTCCATCATCTTCTTGACTGATGGTCATGGTCAACGCTCCTTTTGAGTGAAGGTCATGAAGTTTGTCCCATATACCCTTTGCTAATGAACATTTTCCTAGATTGTTCTTTACAGAATCAGGTAGCCCATTCAAGATTGCCTTTACTGCTTTTGCATTGTACTCCTTGGATTCCTCATCCATCCTGCTATCAGCAATCACTGATTTCCAGACTTCAATGCCTTGAGTCTGTAAGAAATTCCTCATTCTTGCTTCCCATATATTAAAGTTCCCATTGAGCCTTGGAGCCTCCTTAAATTCATTGTCTTCTATTTTAGTAGTAGAGGGAGACACATCCTTAGGAGGATTGGAGACTTTCTTCCTTGACCTCGCCATTTGTGTTCTAAGAGTCAACCTTCAAGCTGTTAAGCTTTGAATGAAGGAACTTGGCTCTGATACCAATTGTTGGAAATACTGGGGGGGGGGGTGAATCAGTATTTCTTTTTCCCACTATTGTTTTACCAGTTAAAACATATATATTCAGAACACAAAAAGAACAGCAAGAATAAATGCTTTTATTAATATCACTGTGCAGTAAAATAAATACAATTTATAGATGGTCACAATCAGTTGCCAAGCTCCAACTTGGACTTTGGTGAGGCTCCAACCTCCAGAGCACCAACTCTATTTTGCCAAGACACCAATCTTGGACTTAGGAGCACCAACTCCCAAGGACTTCAATCCTTCCATACTTCTGAGGCACCAGCCCCAATCCTTCTTGCTTCTGAGGTACCAACCCCAAGGACTCCTATCCTTCTCACTTTTGAGGCACCGACCCCAAGGACTCCTATTCTTCTCACTTTTGAGGCACCAACCCCAAGGACTCCTATCCTTCTGTTCTCAGAACTCTTCTCTGCTGAGTTCTGTCTATTTACAGCTTCTATCTCCAAACTACAGTATCAATGACAACCATGTCTTCTTATGGATGAGTCTTCATACCTCTGCACACTGCCCACGCATAGTCTCCAATGCATAGTCTCCAATAGCCTTCATGCTCTCTGATAATGTCTTCACACAACTCTAGTCAGTCTATTGTTAGCTGCACTAAGCTCTGCATAAAGAACAACTTCTTGCTCAAGTTTATGTTTTCTGCTAGCTGCTTCTCCCCTTTGACTGTCTGCTGTCTTATTAGCCCTGCGACCCTCTTTTTGTTTTGCTGGATCCTCTCGCTGCCTCTGTCTCCTCCAGCTTATTTCCACAGCGTTCAACAGCCTTCAACAACATTCACCGCTGCTGCTTCTGCTATCTCACATTCTCATTTTGTTTGCAACAACAACAGCAACCACAGTCTTCTGTTCTTGCTGTTTTTATGCATTCCCGTGCCTCTGTCCATTCGTTTCCTCTTACACGGCCTCTTAGACTTCCTCAACGCTCGCTGTCATTTCCTCTTCGCTTGCTTGCTTCTTCGGCTTCCCGAATTTCCGTTTCCTTTGTCTATTCATGCTCACGGGACACGTTGAATCAATGGCCAGGTCCAAAACAATCCACCGGAGAACATATCTTCTCGGCTAAAACTGTAACAACGCTGCTTTGCCAATGATTGTGGGCATACACAGGGATGGCATTATTTAACGGACAGCCACGTCCTTTCGACAATAATAGCAGGCATACACAGGGTTTTGTTTCATTTAACAGATAGCCACATCTTATCCCAATCATAATCGCCATGATTTGGTCTCCCGCACTATCGGGACTGTTCCTTACAGTATTTTTGCCTCCACACTTTAGAATCAGAGCCACCTTTTTTTATCGGCGCTTTTAATACTATCGGAAGCCACCACCCATCCGCTGTGTTAACTATCGGGCTAAGCTTTAAAGCCCCGCAGACATGCACATATATTAATACACGGGAAAACACGTAAGTCCCGCTCCAGTTCACATATGCGGATCCCAAATATTATACACCCGCCTCTATACTTATCGGCGGGTCCGTCCGTTCGACGATCGCAATAACCACTTGACTCCAACCCCCGACGCCCTCGCGGACCCGACACCTCTTACATCCCTTCCTATAATGACTTTGGGTCCGGGATATCAGGGTTATCGCGGCCTCTTGTGATGCGATAGTTTTGTGGACCCGACGGCCCTTTATACTCTGCTTCTTAATGATTTCGGGTCCGTCATTTTGGCAGGTTCGCATCGGCGGTTTTGTAATACAAAGGGTCTACGGACCCAACGCTGCTTTAGGCTCTGTTTTATAATATTTCGGCTCCGATTATCGGAGCGTACAGTCTAAGCCTTTGCGGACCCGATACCCATTAACTCCAATCTATAGTATTTCGGCTTCGGGATATCGGAGGTCTCCCATGTAGCCGTATCAAAGGTTCTTTTCGGACTCGAAATCCTTATCCGCTGCACTTTATAATACTTCGGCTTCGGGATTTCGGAGCATACACTTCGGCGGTTCCGAAAGGCTCCACTCCTCCGATGCGATATTGGTTTCGGACCCGATATGGGTCTGGACCAATCTTAATAAGAATTCACGTCCACCCAATGTTCCGTTTAATGGTTTATTCGCCATTTCTTTGCGGAAATGGAATTCACCGCCTTCGAGGGATCTCTATGTTTAAACACATATATGCATAGTTTTACAAGCCCGATAGTGTTAAGCAATATATATCTAAGTCTTCCGCCTCCGATACAGTATTCCTTAAGCACTATTGCTCCGATAACTGTGATTGCTGCGTCCCATGGATATATGGCTCCCGATAGGCTGTTAAATGCATGCATATATATGTCTGTTCTACTTTGGCATATATATATATTGCATATATATATGGCTCCCATGGCTGTTAATTGCATGCATTGTTCCTCTGATGACCCTGTGTGCTCCTCTCGTCTCCATTGTGGCTCCTCAGGCTTGTTTGCATGCATATAACCCTATTGTGGCATACATTGCTCTCGATAGCTCTGTCTACTTCCTCTGTGGCTCTGTCTCCTCCTCGATAACTCTGTGTGCTCCTCTTGCAGCTCCTCTAACTCTGTTCGCATATATATATATATATATATATATATATATATTATATATATGTGTGTGGCTCCTCTTGTAGCTCTGTCTGCTCCTCTTGTCTCCATCTGCTCCTCTTGAGCTCCTCCGATGGCTCTGTTTGCTCCTCTCATCTCCATCTGCTCCTCCTCTATATATTGCTCCTCTTGGCTCCTCTTGGCTCCTCTCGGTCCGATAAGTCTGTCTGCTCCATTTGCTCCTCTTCTTTGGCTCCGATATGTATATTACAGGGAGCGTTCCTCTTGCTCTGGTATGGCTTTCCTTGCTGTGAATGCCTCTCTTGCTCTAATATCTTGTAGTGTGCTTTGATATGCCTCCTTAGGTAGCTCCTCTTTGCTTATGGCTTGGCTTTCCTGATGGCCTTGCTCCTGTCTCTTCATGAATCTGCTCTGCATCCCCTTGGCTTCATGTCATCCTCTAGTATCCAGAATATTGCCATATTGACATCAATGACAACCTAGGTCAACATTCAATCCCTTGTACACTACTACGTTGGGGTTTCCTCAGGCCCTCCAAATTTCAGGAAATTTCGACATTGGTATCTTGAGATATTACAAGCCCTAGCTCGAGGATTGTTTCTTTCCCTAGGTTTCCCTTGTCTAGCGACCTCATTTGGATCATTGCATTCTATTCCAAGAAGATTTGTCCTTTGATTCTCTTTTCTTCCACAACTAAGTCAAGCCCCTCCTGGTAGAGTGTAAGTGAGTGCATTGGGTAGCTACAATGCATGTTCTGAGATATTTCTGTGGTACAATAGAGTATGGGCCGAGGTACACTTAACAAGATGGAGTGAAGTTGGAGGGGTACAGCGATGTGGATTGGGTAGGCAATACAACTGACAGGAAGAGCACTCTTGGGTGCAATTTCTATTTTGGGATCATGAGCAGTCTCTTGCTACAATAGGAAACAAACGTCAATTATGTTGAGTTTTGCAGAGGCTGAGTACATTGCTGCCAGTATGGGAGCATGCGAGGTTATTTGGCTTTGGAAACTCCTTGTTGGGCTCTTTGATCAGGAGTTGAATCTGGCTGTCATTCGCTGTGATAATCAGAGTTGTATTAAACTCTTTGAGGTTCTAGTATTCCATGACAATTCGAAGCATATTGAGATCAAGTACCACTTCATCAAAGATTGTGTGTAGAAGGGGTCAGTAACGCTGCAGTACATTCCCACAGACGAGCAGGTTGCATACATCTTGACGAAAGCCTTAATGAAAGGCACATTTATATTCTTCAAGGATAAGTTGGGTGTTATGCCGAACACCTTCCTCGCTAAGAGGGAGTGTTGAGATTGTAGCTGGGAAGGTGATTTTGCATGTATCAGTGCCATGACATGCAACGAGTCACCTTAATTATCTCCTATGACAGTTTATTAATGAATTTTCTAAATCCAGACTTTAGAGAGAAATTTAATTGCTGTGTACTTTTTTATAAAAAGGGAAAATAAGTTAACGACAAATTATGTCATAGCCATTGATCTTGGTAAAGTGAGATATAATCTCAACTGTTGAGAGCCAAAGGGGAATGCACATTCGAAAAGGCTTGATTTAGCTAGCTAGAGCGAGATCAGCAGAGAGCCCAAGCTTTCTCTTTGGCCAAAAGGCCAAGTTTCTTTGTACGCAGAAGTTTTTTGTTGGGCTGCGCGTGTGGGTGTACAAGAGTTGAGTGAGAGAAATAGGGCTGAGATATTTCACTGGGTATTTGTGCAAACAAATTCTTGTGTAACTGCTGTATGGAAATATTTCTCTTGAGGCTGAATAAGAGGCCTAACGTTTGCTGGTTTTCCCCACTCTGGGGTTTTCAGGGTATATCTGTGTTATTTTTTGTTGCATGTGATTGCATGTGATTGGTTTAGAGTATTTTTTGCTTCTGCTGTTTATTTGGTTAAAAACCTAGAATATTTATTGTTACAAATCAGATTAGAAAGCATTGTTTATTTCAGATCTGTGATTATTTGTTGAGACAATAAATTTGTAACTGGGTTTAAAGAAATTAGCATTCGTAAATGGTTGTGTGACAGCTTTTGTCCCTCTTGATGACAATGAGAGAGCATGCTTCCTATAAGTTGTTTAGTTAGAGAAATCATATCTTTCACAGATAGGGTATTTGTGATATAACATATATACAATTTACACTAGTACAATATAGCGGGCAGGATTCCTGGTCTTCCTGTTGGACCTGGGTGCTCTTAGCAATGGAGCTGATGATATATTTGAAGTCTCTTCTTACATGCCAGCCAATATCACATCACAAATTGCATTCCTCCCAATTATGTGTCAGGCTAATAATGCATAATTACCTAATGCCCATTATGCTAGACAACATAATGCTAGAACTAAACACAAAATTAGGTTCATTATAAATCTATAATCTTTTTCTCTCGTGATTCATGCTGGTTTCTGATGGGCGCAATTGATGAGAAAACATACAAGGATATGCACTTTTGCAGGTTCCAAATTTTTTACTTAGATCCTTGTTGAGTATATCCGGGATATTGGATCTATAGGCTGTCTTTCCATTTAAGCATGCTAAAGTCGATACCATATGCTTTGTTTCTTTGAAACTATAGTTCTCTTACTCGTTTCACTAAGAACTTAGCCTTGCTGAATAAGAATGTAACTCATATGTTTCTTTATGAGCGGGTATTACTTCAACACATGAATCATGTCTTGGGTGTCTGGTCATTGAAGGGGATTTTTCTTTTTCTCTTTTGAATTGGAAGGTTACTTAAATGAATCTGTTATTTATGTATTTTGATATAACAGTCATCACATGTTCGACTCGGTGTCGGAGCTTCAAGGCGTGAGAAGCGCAAAGGCCGCAATCATGGATTGTCTGAGCAAAAAAGACAAGAGATTAAGGAGGCATTTGAATTATTTGACACTGATGGGTCAGGTATGGCCTTAGATTTGATTTTGATACTATTTATAGCAAACGATTTGTTCATGGTTTGGCTTGGATTTGTCTCATAAAAATGTTTCATTCCAGGTACAATAGATGCAAAGGAGCTGAATGTTGCAATGAGGTATGATTGTATAATTTTGGCTTTATGGGGAGAATAGATACCATTACAGTGTTACTCTAGTTAACCTTAACATTGATATAGATAACAATTTTGTTAACATCAAATCTTGGCTGCAGGGCTCTCGGGTTTGAGATGACAGACGAGGTAAGCTAACTGTCAACGACTCTTTCAAGCTTTTCCTTCTTAGCAGAGTCACTAATTTTGAGGTTTCTATCCTTGAATCTACACCATTGATGCTCGTTGGCTGTTAAACCTTGGAAAAGGAATTGAACAGAGCCTTACGGGCATAATGTGCAATAAATGTTTAATGGTCTTTGTAATAGCACGTTTAGTTTTTTCCACTGAAGAAATCGTAATCTTTCATTATAATTGAAAAATTACATGTAGTAGATGCCTTTCAGCATATGCTGTACTTGCCCTTAGCCATCTCTGTGAGCCATAATAAAAAATGGTGCTCAGTTTTTGTCAAAAAGGATGCATGTATCATTCTTCACCACGCAGGGTGTTCGGTTTTTTGTCTGATAAAAATATAAACATAGCTGTTATCTACAATAATTTACATACACCATGTAGGGTGATGTCCTTTCTGTATGGTCTGGAGATAAAAACAAAATAAACACTGAAAATAAATATATACATATGTATAGTCTGTGCATGATTCACCAAAAAACGAAAACTCAAAAATTAGGGACTCTCTGCCCTGTGATAAGTCTGATCATTGTATGGCCTGTGATAGTATCGGTACTCATTTGTACCCCTTTGTTCCTGTATCATCCACTCTCCTCGGGGAAGTATCGTGGCCTCCTTGGAAAGCCCGTCAGCACTGCAGTTATGTTCCCTGTAAATATGTTGACAAGAAATAGAATTAAACTGTGCTTTGAACATGTTTACTTCATCCAGAATATTACTGAGAGTATGTGCATGACAAACAGTAATATTATTGAACCAGTTAATAATGATTTTTGAGTCTCCATAAATGTTTAGATCCATGCAATCATGACCAAGTGAAAAATGCAGCAGATGGCGAAGAGTGATAAGTTCTGCGAAATTATTTGTCCCATGTCCAAGCCCCATCTTGACTTTAAAATAGTGTTGATCAGAGAGATATAGAATGAAACCGCCGCCACATCCTTGGTTCTGTGCAACACCGTCAAAGTAGGCCCAGGAGTGTTTTTATCAATGGGAGCAGGGGCATGCGGTCTCCTAGACCGAGGTCTGGAGGGCTCAGGCAGATCGTGAAAGGCAGATATAATCTGGGCCGAGATATGCGTCCATCTAGTTGCTCTGTCATCAAATATAATCCGGTTTCGGGCCAGCCAGATATGCCAGCGTATTAGTAGGGGAAGGCATAATTGTTTTGTACCTCGATGCAGATTGCACCAATGTTCCCATGCTCGGAAAATATTTTCACCCTCCCATTTTCCAGACAGATGAATCGAGGAGGAGACAATCTGCCAGAGATTGCTCAGAGATTCACAATGAAGAAATAAGTGTTCTGTCGATTCAGAAGATTTTTTGCATAATACACACTAGTGAGGGCCTTGGAAAGAGCGATGTGATAGAGATTCCCTCGTGGGGACCTTGTTCCTGAGAACACACCAAAAGAACAGTCTTGTTCTCGGGGGAGAACCAAGCTTCCAGATGCTCTTCCACCACTCTGGTGTCTGCTCAGGATGTTTGTGCGAAATGAGACTGAGGTAGCCGGCCTTTGGGGAATAAATTCCATTCTCTGCCAGGCACCAAACAAGTTCGTCAGGTCCCTCCTTAATCCAGATGTGAGATTCACACAAAGCATTTATATATTCTTGCCACTCCCGATGCCATTGAGGAGGAATATCAAGCTGTTGGGCAGATTTCCATCCTTGTGAGAAAATGGTGGTGTTCCTTTGATCAGCTATGTGTGCAAAGACCTTTATATCATGTGAATTGAGGTGTTGAACGAGTTCTCTTGGCAGCTGAAATCTTCCTCCCCCCCCAGTCCAGGGATCCAGTCCTATGCGAGCTTTTGATCCATCATTTATTCTCCAGACAAGATTGTTTCAGATGCTTGGTAAGGAATGCAGAAGAGCCTTCCAAACTGATGATATACCTGTTCTTGGCCAGCTAGGCCTGCGAACCCAATCCATGATTGGGAGAGGCCAAATGTACTTGTAATAGGAGACAAAGGTCCATAGATTCTGCCCTGTCAATAATATCTAGCCCATTTTTGCAGCTAGGGCTTGTGCAAAAAGAGCTAGGTCTTGAAGGCGGGTGAGGATATTCCTGGGAATCCATGCCAATGCCATCCAGAAAACAGGAGTGGCCTCGAGAATAGATTTAATGAGCACCAATCTGCCTGCTCTGGATAAGTATCTATGACACCAATTTGAGAGCTTTTTTTCCAACTTGGTTACCAGCCAAACCTAGTCTGCTATTTTTTGACCGAGTGGCTTGATCCAAAATCCCAGGTATTTGAATCCACGATCAAGGGGGTAGATACAATAAGGAAAGTGGTGCTGAGCAAACCGAGACTCATGGATGGAAGTATGGGCTAAAGTAATGGTGGATTTCCCTTGATTAGCCTGCATGCCAGTAGCCTTCGAGAAGAGGGAAAGGACTTTTGAGAAGGTGACTGAGTCTCTAATGCTTCCATCAAGAAAAATGAGTACATCGTCCACAAAAAGGAGATGTGTAAGATAGCAGAAGTCATTTATCTTGAGGCCACAGAGTCTGCCATCTCTTTTAGCTTGTGCAAGTAATCTGCTGAGCCCATCCATGACAATCAGAAAGAGTAAGGGGGAGAGGGGGCAGCCCTGTCTGAGTCCTCTCTCGGCATGAAAAAAATGGGAGGCAGATCCATTGATGAGGACACTGAAAGTTGGAGTGGAGATGCATGCCATAATCCAGGTGATGAAAGCATGGGGGAAGCCAAGATGGATAAGCAGCATCTTGATGTAGAGCCAACTAACCCGATCAAAAGCTTTTGCCAGGTCGATCTTTAGGATGATTCCTTTTAGATTTTTGGTCCGGATCGAATGTATAGCCTCTTGGGCCGTACCTATGGCTTCGTGAATCTGTCGATGCTCAAGGAAAGCAAACTGTTCAGGGGCTATATGGCGAGAGAGGATGGGCCTGATACGGTTTGCAATGATTTTGGCAATGATCTTATACAGGCAATTGCAAAGGGAGATGGGCCTAAAGTCATTGAAGGAGGAGGGGGAATCTGATTTTGGAATAAGGGCAATGAAAGTGGTATTGACAACATTGTATATGGTGCCAGAGGTTCTGCACTCTTCCACAACTTTTAACAGATCATCCCCCAAGAGTTCATAGAAAGCAAGATAAAATTCGATCGACCATCCATCCAGTCCAGGACTTTTGTCTTTTTTGAACCATTTCAGAGTCCCTTCAAGCTCGCCAGGAGTAACAGGGGAGTTTAGCTCTTCTGCCTCATCTTCGTTTACAAAAAGAGGGAAATGACCAGCAACATTGATGATGTCTACAAGATTAGACCCAGGTGGGGATTTGAAGAGTTGCTTGAAGTGAGAGGTGCCAAGCTGGGAGAGTTTGTTGAAGGTGTCTGCTACTCCCCCATCAGGTAGGGGTAAGTTCCAAATGGTGTTGGAAACTTTTCTACCTTTAGCATAATTCTGGAAAAACTTTGTGTTATCATCTCCCGCTTGTAACCAGATAGCCCTACTCTTGAGTCGCCATGATTCCTCTCTCTCCTTCAAAATCCTTGCCTTTTGGTTTTCAAGCTCGATCAGGTGAGCTTTTTCATTTGCAGATGTAAACCCCAGGTTGCGGTCATCTGACAGTGCACATAATTCTGACTCAATCTGAGTTAAGGTGAGGTCCTCCCTCTAATTTTTCTCTTTAGCCCAGGTGATGGAGAGGTGCTTGAGCTGGGTCAGGTTATGACAGAAACCCTTTGTTAAAGATTCATGTCTCGCAATAGGATTGGCTTTCCAAAAATCCGAGACCAGATTGATGAATCCAGGGTCCTGTAGCCAAACATGATTAAATTTGAAGGGAGCTTTGGGTTTGGGATGGGGTCCAAGGATTTCAAGATATATGGGGGAGTGATCCGAGATACCCCCGGAACCCACCCATTGTCTGTAGTGATGCAGCTGATTTAAGAGGGGGACCTTTATTAGAAAATGATCTAACCTCCTGGCAAGAGCTGCTTCTCCCACCCTTCTGTTTCTCCAAGTGGGGAGTGGCTTATTCATGGGGACATCTGCAAAATTGTGCTGTTCCAAAAGGTTCGTCATGAATCCTGATAAAGTGTCCACTTGAGCTTGAGATCCCCAAGATTCCCCAAATCCTATGGAGAAATTGAGATCACCCCCGAGAATTATGTGGTCTGGAGATACGAGCGAGAGATTGAGCAGGTGCTGCCAAAAGATCTCTCTCTGTTGACATGGACCATATATATTGATAACCCTAAGGTTCAGTCTGAGCTCCGCCGAGAAGATATCCAATCCTATAAACCCAGATCCTCCCCAGGATGCTAACACTTTGATGGTGCGAGGATTGTGCCCTATGGCTAAACCCCCCGATCGCCCCATAGCATCTATGGCGAAAAATTGCCATCCAGGTTTGAGGGAGGCTAGTGTTCTGGAGATAATTTCGGCCTCGCCCAGGGATTCTTGCAGCATGATGATATCAATAGGTTCAACTTCAAATAATCTGCGCAGGGCTAGTTTTTTGGAGGCACTAGCCATGCCCCTGCAGTTAAATGAGAGGCACTTCATGGGGGAACCCTGCCCGGGGTATTCAGTGCTCTAAGAACCCCTTCCAAAGTGGATTGTCTACCAGAGGCAACCTCTGCCCCAACCCTTTGAATGGCTATTGAAAGATGAGATTTCCTCCCACGGGATGAATGTATGACAGAACCAGGAAGGGAAAGTCCCAATCCTGAGAGGAGAGACGGATGACCATCAATGTGAGAACGGGAGCGAAGGTTGTAATTATGGGGTGGATTCATCCCATCTGAGGATGGAGAGGATGAGATGGTCGGTGAGGGAGGTATGGATGGAACAGTGGTGGCGATGGTGGGAGGTGTAGGTGCAAGAGTACAGTGAACCACAGAAGTATTGATGGCAGATGAATCAAGAGGAGAGCTGCATGAAAAAGAGAAAGGGTGAGAGGACAGAGGAATACCCGAAGTTTTTGCGGCCTCGGCAGCTGCACGAGCTCTTGTTAAGGGAGGCGATGGCGTTCTGCAATCTCCTGCTACAGTCCTCGGAGTGCTGTTGCGAACAGGTGCCAGAGGTGCCGATACAGGAGTGCGATTCTGAGTAGATGCAGCAGGCCCCATTGATGTAGGTGGTGCACTCGAAGGATCCTCTGATTTTTTGATTAGTGGGCAATCCTTGAAGATGTGCCCCACTTTGTGACATCTTCTGCATCGAAATGGGACTCCTTCGTAGTCCAGGATCTGCACCCGAGTGTATTTCCCCCATTGTAGAGTGATTTTTTCTTCCAGACCTTCACGCGTGTCCAGGTGGACCAGAATGCGAGCTAGGGTTCGATTCTTAGATTGAACGAAGGTCTTATCATGGTCCAGGTATGTGCCAAGGGCATTCCCAATTCTGACGAAAACCTCCTCACACCAGTACTACAAAGGGAGTCCAGGCAAGCGAACCCATAGAGGTCCTGCCCCAATCTGCTCCCACTCCGGGTCGAAAAGGGGGCTCCATCTCTTGAGAAGAACCGGTGCCATCTCAATATGCCAATACCTAGCCAGGACCAAGTCTGTATAATTTCCTTTGGCGAAATGAAGTGCGAACCAACCCCTAGGAAGTACCTGCACCTCTGGCAGATCTTTGAGCATGCTCCCCCAAATTTCTCGCACCCACAGGGTTAGTCTATCCGCTGAGTATGCCCTGCCTCGGACATGTCCAACCAGCACTGTACTTGCCATATAAACGGCTTCCCCAATAGCAGTACCTTCGCCAAATCGAATGGTGATGTCCTTTGTAGTAGCCTTCACACACTTAGTTTTTCACTTCCCTGTTCGCGGCGCAGATGGATGATCCGATAGCGGGTCTAGTGAGACAACCCCGTCCTGAGGCAGATGGGTCGCTGATTTGACCTTTACCGCAGGCGTTTCAAAACAACCCGACGGAGAATTTGCAGAGATGGGAGGGTTTTGGCCGCAAGATGCTGGGGTTTCCTCAGGCTGTGCCGGAAACAAAGTCGAGCTCGATGGACGGAGGTGGTTTACTGGAGGGTTCGGCTCAAAAGAGGGCGAGGGCGGCGAAATTGCAGTGAGTATGTGTAGGGTTCCCGAAGATAAAGGAGGGCAATCAAGAGCAGGAGAATCAATAGATAATGACCCGAAGACGAGCGAAGATGCACGTGTCCAGGGAAAGAGACCACCGGAGCAGTACAAGATGAAACAGTAATGGACGGAAGAGGTGAACCTGAGACCGGAGGATTAGGGTTAGGGTTACCAAAAATCACTCGGTCGGGAAAAGGGTCCTTGGTGTAATCAAGCTCCTCAATTTCCATGACATCGCCCATGCTGGAAACAGGTAACCGCCGGCAGATGGAGACAGCTGCGAAGGAAACGGAGGAACGGAACTGTCGGTTGTCTGGGTGCCTGCAGTTGGTGAAAGTTGGTGCTGCAGTAAAACACTAGGGTTTTACCCTAACCCTCTGCTAAGCCTCCTCCATAATAGCACGTTTAGTTATATTTCTGTGTTGTCGAATTCTTAAAGAGAACCACAAGGGAAGGATTGTAACGAAGTATCCATGGGGCTAATAGACAGTGAAAAAGGATCAACAAACCATAGATCAACGTAGAAAAAAGTTTTCATGTACTCATATTCATGACTTCTTTTAAACTAGCAACGTAAAGAACATTTCTGAAAATGAAGTTCTTACCACATTGTTCTATGGTTTGAGATGCTTAGCTCAAATACTAGTCACTTGTCTCAAGCCTAGAAACATTTGCTTGCTTCCACTTACCATACTTCCAAGAATTTGATATTTTTCTATTTTTCATGCTGGTCTTGCCTAATCAAACAACTTTGAAAAACAAATTCTACTGTTGAAAAGTGAAAATAACTTAAAAACTTGAACTTTGAAACCTTAGGCAATGCTTGCCTAGGAGCGATAGCTTCCCAGCACTATGGTTGAATTGACAATCCCAACTCTATGGCTGACCCTATGTTGTCTTATCTCCTTGCCAGTAATATTCCCAAGAATATTACTCCTTCGCTATCCTTTACCTATCCTATCCTTTACCTATCTATCCTCCCACATGTCAATGGTTCCCCTAGCGCACTAGACTAGTTGACTCCAAGCGGCAATGCATGCTTCCTAGATCTTCTTCTCACAGTTCTTTACATGTTTCTAACACAATAACAATTCTGTTTTTTTTCCCTTGTCATAAATTCTACACACCTGCCCAGCTGTCTACTAACTCTTTTGATGAACACCCTTTGTCCTTAACACCTTGGACTTCTATTCTTTGTGAATTACACACACCCTGCATATGTGATATCTTTCCTTCCCAGGTGATGTTTTCTAGTCTATTGCCTTCACACTCTAATCATAACGATTCTGTGTGCATGAAATGTTGTTGATTTGTAAACTATTTGACTTTTGAAACACCCAATTTTTTTAACGGTATACCACTGTATTTTGGTGTAATTTTTGTTGTATGATCCAGCTTGCCTATGCTGACCTGTCCATTTTACAAGTTAAAAAAATTCGATTGGACTCATGTTTAAGTGAGTTAATATCTTCTATAGCATAGATTTCCCATGCTCATCCTACTCATGACAACACAATTCTTAAATTATTGTGTTGCCTATCTTAAATTCCAAAGTTTCAAAATATTAAGGTTGAATTGTTTTGTATTCTATTGCGGTGCCTATCTTAAATTCCAAAGTTTCAAAGCATTAAGGTTGAACTGTTTTGTATGCTCGTGAAGTGTGGCTTTAACCTGTGAAAGATTGCTGATTTCTGTAAGTTGTGATTCAAGGCACTGTAGGATTGGTGAGCTCCAACATGTTAGGTCTCAGAGAATGTGACCGATTAGAAAGGGCCTCTAATTTCATGCCTTGGAAGTGCAGGTTACAGATGCTCATGTAAGAGCTTGATCTATGGGGCATGGTCCAGGGTACCAAAACTGCTCTCCTATCAATGCTCAACAGTGAACACAATAAGTATGTTACTAACGCTAAGAGGGTTCCTCTGGACTCTCTGAAGAATCCCCTAATTCCTCATGTAGTGGGGAAATCGATTAAGGAGATGTTTGAGGCATTGATTCCTGTGTATTGAAGTGTCAACATTTTAGGGATGTGCTTTTGAAGAACAAGCTTTTTTAACACACGCATGAGTGATTTAGAGACTGTGACAAGTTACCTCATGAAGATTACTGAGCTTAGAGATCAACACTTTGTCCTTGATAAGAAGAAAGCTGAGAAATTAGTGCCTATTTCAGGAAATGGATTTTCCACTATTAGGAAGCTTTTGTTCAAGGTCTTTGCACTCAGGATAATCTCCCAACTCGTGATAAGCTTTTGGGATATCTTTATCCAAGAAGAAATGAGGGAAATAGTTTCAGCGTGAAGTGAAGAGGCACAAGACATTGCTCTCATCAGGAAGATGAAGAAACATGGGAAGAAAGGGAGACCCATGAAGGGTGAGGAGGAGACATCCTCTTCTGATTTTGGTGTGAAGAATGTGAGTGATGTGACTTTTTAGAAGTGCAACAAGAAATGGCACCATGCTAATCAATTTTTAGAGGAAAAATGAAAGAATAAGTGTCCACAAAAGCAAATTGTAGGAAGCGTAGACATGAACTATGTTCACACCTAATCCAAAAGGATTATTGTAAATATTGTCAACTATTTATTTGAGCAAACCAAGAGACCTTGGAATTGGAATCCCACGAGTCTCTGCACTCATGTATAAATTCATGATATGGGTAATGCAATAAACAAGTTCATTTGGAGTTACCCACCTGGCCTGACATGGTACCAGAGCCAGCCCTTTTTTAGCTTCCTCCAGCTCCCAATATTAGTTGTTTTTGCTGTAACTCCTGCCATTGTCCTCATTTTTTTCCTGTGATTATTCTCTGCCCCTCTGCCAGAATTCAAATCCCGTTGGTCGAAACCTCTCTCTGCCTTGACTGCTTTAGACGCTGCGTTAACCTACTTTCCAATTTTCTGTTGTAGAAGGGCTTGTATTTTTGCTGTGTCAAGGATTTGTAAACTGTTGTGTTTAAAAAAGAAGGAGTTTGAATCTCTGCTTTGAAGACTCTCCTGCATATGAGACCTGAACGCTGTACACTAAAGCCTTTGCCGGTGCATGTGACTGCTGGTTCCTATGCGTTGAAAGGAGTTGTAGCTTATCTCTGTGCATTGAATGTTGAGACCATGAAGGCGTCTGACATATGGTATGCGTTGATTACTGTGTTGGTAATTTGACTGTTCATTAGCCATTTTTTTAAAGGCCGTGGTATAAGTCGAACAGATTTTAAGAACTGCGTTGAATATTTTTGAAAACAGTGTGTGTGTTGAATGACATATATGTGTATGAAAGCCTGTTTGGTATACGATGAAGAGTTGATTTGATGTGCTGCATTTAGCCCTCTTTTATAAAGATCGTGTGGTGCACTTCATGAAAATTTTATATGGTGTGCCGTGAGTCCTCTTTTATGAAGGCCATGTAGGGAATTTCATGCCATAAGTGTGTATAAATGGTATACACTTTATTTTGGAAGGTCATCTGTGTTTTGGTGGGCGTATATTAATTAGAATGGCATATAAAATTGATTGAATGGGTATACATGTATCAATTATGATGACCATACATTATACATAATTCCTTTTATGTTAAAGCCATACATTCTCCCATTATGAAGTATGTTGTAAATATATTATGGAGATGTTTAATATATGGTGTGAGTAGTAGTGAGGGTTGGATCATATATTTTTATCTTTGGGTTGAGATTTTTTTGGTACATAATGCACTCTTTAATCTCTATAGTGGGAGTAGTTCTCACTAGCAAAGAGAACTACCCTGAGTGGTCCCGGAAGATAAAACACACCCTCATTTTCAATGAGTTGTGGAAAGTGGTTTGTGAAGAAGAAGGAGACAATGCACTTGAAAAGCCCACTTCAGATAAGGAGCTTGCCATTTGGGAAAACAAGAACAACAAGGCCTATGCCTTGATTGCAACATCAGTAAATGAAGAGGCGAGTTGCCATATTTTGCCATTTTCAAATGCCTTTGAAGCTTTAAAGAAATTGAAGGAATTGTATGACTCACACTTTGAAAAATGACAACCCTCTTGTCTTAGCATCAGAAGTAAGATCCATTATGCATGATATAAAAGCCACTGGTGTTGAGATAGATATTCCTCTCATAGCTTATGTCAAGGCACTATATCCCACCTATTCACATTATCTTGAGTCATTGCAAGCAAGTGGAAACCTTAAGGAGATTACCTTTGACTCCCTTGAGAAGAAGTTTGTTGAGAGATAGAAAGCTTTTGGGAAGAAGACAACTCCTCAATCTTCTAAAGAAGCTGTATGTCTTGCACATAAAGAGAAGAATCATGCACAAGATTCTTCTAGAGGAAGAGGTGGCTGAAGGGATAGAGGAAGGAATAATTTTAGAGGCGGGGGGGTAGACAGTTCCAAGGAGAAAAGTCTAATCTTCATTGCATACGATGCAATAGAGATGGACATGATGCTTCCACTTGTAAGTTGCCTTGGGACCGAATTGAGCAGGAAAGAAATGAAGGGAAAGGTAAAACAACTGACAAAGGGAAAGGTAAAGCACCCGAGTCCGCTCATTATGTTGTGGCACATTGCAACATTGGAGTAATTGAAGACTTATTCAATGCTTCACTTGCTTCATGGAAAGATGATTGGTTGCTTGATTTAGGAGCAACTTGCCACATGACTTTCAGGAGAGATTTCTTTGAAGAATTCACTGACAATGTTGATGGAGTAGTATACTTTGCAGACAAGTCAAAACTCAAGCCATCAAGGCTTGGCACCATCAGGCTCAAACTGCCTGGTCTTCCAGACTTTCTTCTACATGATGTTCTATACCTCCCGGAGCTGAGGAGAAACTTGCTGTCTTTGGTCCACATTTGCTAGCAAGGACACTCCATTCATATATTTGATGGCAAGGTCAAGGTCAGAAAAGCATCAGATCACTCACTTGTCATGACAGGGATAGAAGAAGAAAGACTTCTGAAGCTGCAAGGAACCTCTGCTCATGCACAAAACTTCTCATACAATTCTCACTATGATGAAGGTACATTTCCATCAAGTCTTTTATGGCATGCTAGATTTGGACACTTGAACTATGACAACCTTCGTTTGTTGAAGAAAAATGGTGTTACTGGTTTGCCTACAATTCCTAGGAAACTTAAGCAATGTGATTCTTATATCTTAAGAAAGCACAACAAACAATCTTTTCATGATTCTCATTCCAGAGCACATAGAAAACTTGAACTTATTCATTTTGATTTATGTGGATCGATGCTTGTTCCTTCTGCAAATGGTAATAAATATATGATGACATTTATTGATGACTACACCAGAATGTGTTGGGTTTATTTATTGAAGAACAAATCTGAAGCTTTTGAAACATTCAAGAACTTTCATGCATGGATTGAAAATGATGCACAATCTCATATTGGCTCTATTCACACTGATAATGGAAAAGAATACACTTTAAATGAATTTGAAAACTATCTTCGCCAACTTGGGATCAAACATCAAACAACCACGCCCTATAATCCCCAACGTAATGGAGTAGCTGAAAGAATGAATAGGATAATCTTAAATATGGTATGTTCCATGATGTTTTTCAAGAATGTTAAACTGATGTTTTGGGCTGATGCAGTTCTATGTGCTATGTATATAAAGAATAGGTGTCCATCTAATGCTATAAAAAACAAGACTCCCTATGAAATGTGGTATGGCCACATTCCTTCGGTGAGGCATCTCAGGGTTTTTGGTTCCACCTGTTATGCCTTGATACCCAAGGAACAGAGAAACAAACTCGGTGCAAGGAGTCACAAATGTATCTTCTTGGGTATTCAAATACCTCCAAAGCATACTGTCTCTATGATGAAGTGAATAAGAAGTTTATAATATCTAGAGATGTGATCTTTCTTAAATCTTCCAAGACTGACAATGTTGTTGAGCGGCAACTTGATCGCTTGGATAGATTCGGACATGCAAAGTCTTTTCAAGAATTTGATAATGAGATTCCACATCTTGAAGGGGGGGTTCTTATACTGGATCAATCTGTGGAATCTTCTTTTGAAACACTCTCTCCCCCGCATGAAGCTCCAGCCACTGATGACACTTTGAGTGATGTGATTGATAGAATTGGGAGACTAAATCTTGATTCAGCCCCATCTCAGTCAATTGAGCAACTTGGAACATCTCAGAAAAGTCCTCCAAAATGGTTGACAAAGACACTTCAAGGCATTCGTCTTGATGAGGTTGGAAAGACAGGAACAAAAAGCTCAACCAGACAGAATGGAGGCGATGTAGAAGATTCTGATTCACCTGTTGATATGGATGTTTCTTATGATTGTGAACTGAATTTGTCTACAGATTTCAAACCAACTTCTTTTAAAGAAGCCGCTTCTCATGATGAATGGAAAGAAGCAATGCAGAAATAATATGATGCTTTGATAAAGAATGGCACCTGGAAGTTGGTTGATCCTCCATTGGGAACCAAACCAATAGGCTGCAAGTGGGTCTTCAAGAACAAGTATAAAGCAGATGGCTCACTTGACAAACATAAAGCCAGGCTTGTGGCAAAAGGTTTTGCACAGAAGGAAGGGGTCGGCTATCAGGGGACTTTTGCCCCCACAAAAAGATGGGCTACCATTCGGACACTTTGTCTTGGCAACTCAAAACGGTTGGAAAGTCCATCAAATGGATGTAAAAACTGCTTTCCTGAATGGAGATCTGAAAGAGAATGTTTTTATGTCCCAACCAGAAGGATTTGTTGTGAAGGGTCAAGAACACAAAGTATGCAAGCTTGTAAAATCCTTGTATGGTCTAAAGCAAACACTGTGAACCTGGTACGAGAAGTTAACTGAGCATCTTCTGAAACTCAATTTCAAACATTATGATCTTGATGATGCAACTTTGTTTGTCAAGAAAGTTGGAAAAACAGTTGTATATCTTGTGGTGTATGTAGATGATCTTCTAATGATAGGGAACAATGAGAGCTACATTGCATCCATAAAGAAAGAATTGAGGAAAGGTTTTGAAATGACATATTTGGGCTATGTTCACTACTATCTTGGTATTGAAGTAACTCAACATTTGAAGTAAGGTTTTGAAATGACAGATTTGGTCTATGTTCACTACTATCTTGATATTGAAGTAACTCAACATCTGAAGTTTATATTCCCATCTCAGAAGAAGTACATTGGAGATTTGTTGAACAGGTTTGTCATGGCTGAGTGTAATCCTTTGACTACTCCAATGGAACAAAACTTAAAGCTCACATCCATTGAAGGAAAAGAATTTGATGATGCAACAAAGTATAGACAACTCGTAGGAAGTCTCAACTACCTGACTACTACCAGACCAAACATTTCATTTACTGTTGGAATTCTCTCCAGGTTTATGAAAAAGCCTTGTGAGGGTCATTGGTCTGCTGCAAAAAGAGTTCTAAAGTACTTGAAGGGAACTCAAGATTTTGGACTTAAGTATACACAGGTGGGCGACTTCAGCTTGATTGGATACTCTGATTCAGACTTCGATGGAGATAAAGAAACTGGGGTATCTACTTCAGGTTATGTTATGAGTCTTGGATCAGGAGTTGTCTCCTGGAGGTCACGCAAACAATCAGTTCTAGTAGATTCCACATCTAAGGTGGAATATGTGGGAGCAACTAAAGCAACAAAGGAAATTTTGTGGCTCAGGAAAATTCTGGAGTACTTGCAGGAGAAACAAGCGCATTCAATTCCTCTTTTGATTGTTAACACTTCTGCAATAAAGTTGGCCAAGAACCCAAAGTTCCATGATCGAACCAAGCAAATAAATACAAACTATCATTTGATTCGACATCATGTTGAGGCCAAGACAATCCACTTACTTCATTGTTCCACAAATGAGAAGATTGCAAACATCTTCATCAAAGCACTTGGAAGAGAAAAGCTTGAAAGATTCAGAATGATGCTTGGACTCACCAAAATCCCTTCAAATTAAGGGGGGGGAATGTTGACACCTAATCTGAAAGGATTATTGTAAATATTGGCAGTTATGCATTTGAGCAAACCAAGAGACCTTGGAATTGGAATCCCAAGAGTCTCTCCACTCATGTATAAATTCATGACATGGGTAATGCAATAAACAAGTTCATTCGGAGTTACCCTCCTGGCTTGACAAACTACAAGAAATGGCACTATGCTAATCAATTTTTAGAGGAAAAAATGAAAGAATAAGTGTCCACAAAAACAAATCGTAGGAAGCGTAGACATGAACTAAGTGGTTGAATTGGCATCCAAGTTAGAAATTGTAATGTCCCCAATATTTGGATTTCTGTGTGATATGGTTAAGGGAGATCTCCAAAGCATGTGTCAGCCAGATCATAGGAGCAGGATTACACCATTGGTGAGCCCGAGAAGTTTGGAGGAGTTTTATGGGGGGATCGCTTAACATATTTCATCATCAAGATCAGTACCACACGATTTTCTCCTGGTTCTGTTGCATTCCTACGATTCCTGTAAAGTAGGGTTATTAATATTAACAAGCATACTTTAATTATTTATGCTTAAGGTGCTATTTGGGGTTGACTATTTGGAGGAACACCTTAATGTAATAGCTTGTTGGAATCGAAGCGAAAATATCTATAGGATAGGATGATGAAAAGGGGCTTTGGGTGGCTAGGGTGATCATGGAGGCGAATTAAGCATTTTCTGGGGTTAAAATTGGCTTTAATTAGTTAATAAAAATCACTTTATTAAATAAAGTAAGGAAAAATGCTTTTATTATTTAATTGAAGGGAAAAGGTAAAAAGGGTGGTAAAAGAGTCAAGTGAGTTATGAAAAAGGAAAATGAGGGGGTCTCTCTTCATTCTTGCGAAAATATAATTTTGGAGGGCTCTTGAGAAAGAGCATAAGGTTTTTGGAAACCCTTATTTTGGTTGTTGGTTTCGGTGTTGAAACTATATACCCTAGCTAGTATTGGAGCGAAATCATTCAGATTTCGACATTGAGCTTCATTGTTGGAGGAGGAGAAAACAATAGTAGTGCTGGAGTAAGTTTTTAAAGTGTTATCAATTTATTTTATACTCTAATATTGGGCATTCTATATCTCTTTTACAAGCCGAGTTTCCAACCTAATCTGAGGGCCAAGTCCTGCCACAGCTCAGTGGGACGAGTTTATGGAAGATGGGACCGAGTTCTATCATTTGTTGAGGGCTGAGTTTATTAGGGGTTTGCCGAATTCTGTCATCCACCTCTGAGGGATAAGTTGCACTAGTTAAAGAGGCTAAGAATCATTCTTCCTTGCTGGTGAGGTGACTGTCATTATACAGGGGTCATGTTATTACCTTTATTTGGGAGCTGTGTTGCTGTTTGATGAGGGCCAAGCCCATAAATCTGAGTTATTCTCGCTGCTGTTAGTGAACATTCATTTTGGGCTATGTATACCCTTGCAGAGGCCAAGTTCTGTGTGCTTTCATAGCTGAGTCAGCTGCTGGTTATTTTCTGAGTCATATATACCAGATTTAAAGGATTAATATATGCTATTGTTATTGTTCAAGGAAATCCTTTATTGCTGTACCTTTCTGGGTTTTTTTCAGAGGAGAAATTGGAGTGGATTTGCTGGTGCATTTCTTTGTTTTTCTTAATAGTCACCGACAACCATATATTTATCAAAGATCTGCTGATATTTATCATTTCATTTCTCTTAGTATTGTTGGTATACTCTCTATCAGTGGCATGCACCCCATTCAAAGTTTATAAACCATATATTGTCGGGTTGAGGGATTTATTTGGTGTGTATGTGGTTCTATGTTTTCCATTTATTGAAATAAATTATAAAAAGTACACTTGTAACCAATAGTATGCAAACTAAAACATAGAACCACGTACTAAACAAACAAAAGCAAACTAAAATAAAACTAGAAAATATTGGAGAAAACAATAAGGTATTCCAAGGGGGGTATCTTACAGTGGTATCAGAGCATCGTCTTAGATAGTTGTGTTGTTTA
Source organism: Pinus tabuliformis (assembly GCA_031772625.1). Classification (NCBI taxonomy): domain Eukaryota; kingdom Viridiplantae; phylum Streptophyta; class Pinopsida; order Pinales; family Pinaceae; genus Pinus; species Pinus tabuliformis. The sequence goes on along the minus strand of CM062805.1, from coordinate 1,047,841,926 downwards.
AAGGGCAGTATATATCAGCATTTTGATGAATCCGGAAGACCACAAATACATCACCTACAAGAGAAGCTACCAAGTCAGAGCATGATTTTGGCCAGCTGTGGGTTTAAATCAAGGTGATACCAAGAAGAAAATTCCAGGACCAGAGTCAAAGGTGAAAGTTGAGGGGTTTAATTGAAAAAATGCCTCAGAATCATTTGCTGCAAGAAGAATTCAGTTTATCTGAGGGTTATTTTCCTTGGTAAAGGAGCCCTAATTTTCCTAAGTAATAGAAAAGTGAAGGAGAATTTGTTGGGAAAATTTTTGCTGTTATTGTGACTGATTTTCTATTTTTAATTCTGTTGCAAAATTGTGAAGTTAAAATACCAGTGTATTTATTTTCAGCAGTTTTCAGAAAAGATTTTATTGGTTGAAATATTTTCTGGGTATAAAATAAATTGCTAGGAAAATTAAATAAGATCTGGTATTAAAAAATAATATTAGGCACTTCACAATTATATATTTCCATACTTTGCTTTTCTTTTCTCTCGCACTTTTGGTCATTGGTCAAATTATCTCCCTTTTAATGCTTGGTGAAGTCAACTTATCTCCCTTTTAATGCTTGCTGAAGTCACTGCCAAATGACATAAAATTTCAAGCTCCCGGTCATAAGCTCAGACTGATATTTTGCCTTGAATTCTGTGCACAAATAAACAGACAGTGCCTTGGAATTTGTGCCAAGTACAGCAGAAATTTCTGCCTCAGTCAGAGCTTTGCTTGCCAGACTTCTGCTTGGTTTTACTTCTCCAACAGTCACATAAAGCATTGAGTTTTGCTACAGGAAACTGTGCCTTAATTTCTGCTGTGAATACTCCAGAAATTTCGCTGTCTGGAAGCCTGAACAATACATAGTCAGCATACACAGTCCACTAACTTTCAGCCTTCAAATCTGTGCCATAGCAGAGGTATTCTGCTACGTTTTAGGTCTGATACTACTTCGAAATTCTTGCTGTAACTGTTTAAAATATTGGGTCTGCAATCCTGTGTAAAAACCAGAATAATGAGGGCTTCGAACTGTCCTATTCCTCCACAAGAAACTCACTGAGAATCTCTCTGAGACTTACCACACCAGCACAGAATTTTGGGACTTATAACTCGGCCTGCAAAACACTTTAAGATTCAACCTGGAACTTCCTCGAACTTCAGCCTGCAAACTAACACTGATTTCTAGGACCGCGTGCCAGTATGTCTTTGCAGAATACTCGGGTTCTGTACTTGCTGAACACTGTCCTCTTGGCTATACTCAGTGCTCCCCTTCTCTGCAATCTTGTGCTCCCTCCTTTTCTCCTACTCGAGCTCTCTTTCTCTGCCTCCTACGCTTTCCTCAAACACATGAGAAGAATGAGCAATAATCCCTTTTCCTTTTCCTTTTTGTCTTTTCTTAGTGAAGAGAAACCTAACCCTAGAGATCTAATGGCTGAGATTAAATCTCAGCTCATTAGATCAAGGGTAGAGATCATTTCCCTCTCTTGACCCCTTTTCTCATGTGGTCTCCATCACTTAATGAACTCCTTGTCACTTTAATATGTTTTCTACCTTGTGCACTTTTTCTCTCATAATGTCAAACATTAAAATATAAAGCGACTTTAATAATAAAAGACATTTAGTAGTTTTTCTCCTAAAGTCACATTTAAAACATAAAGTGACTTTATTATAAAGTACCTAACACATGTACCACCTCATAAAGTGACTTTACCCCATGACATTAATAAAACTCAATGTCACATGACAAAAAGGTTATTAATGTGTCTTCTTAGGCCAAAGGATAAATGCCTAGGAAACACTTCCTTGGTACCATTTTTCTCAATAACTCAGCCTCCTCCAGATAAAATCAATCTCCTTCCAGCAACTCGACCTTTCAATCTCCTCTTACTAGTCCCTCTTGGATTCAGCCCAATCCACTCGCACCTCTAATTTTCTGCACACTTGGTCCACAAAGCCACTCGTATATCGCTTTCTTTGAATGATGATTCGCTCACACAAATTGTGTCTTCACTTCCTCCCTAGGCTCCCTTTATAATCTTCCTTGGGTCCAAATCCCTAACCCCAATCTCCCTTCTAGAACAATCTTGGAGATCAACGATTGAGATTATTTCTAATTCATTTTAATAATTAAATTATTTATCCTTAGAAAATAACTCTAGAGTCCACAACAATTAATTGACTTTAATAATTGTACTTTTCCTAGTTAGACTTAGGAAAGAAGACTAAATCACTTATTCCACCAAGCAAGCACCTAGAAGAGGCAAATAATGTCTTCCACATGCTAAGACACCAAGCCTATGTGGAAGACCTTCCGAAGCTACCACTCGCATCAACACTCCCTCCTAGCAAGGAAGGGATTCTCCACCACCCCTAGTTTATCTTGGTACTTTACAAACTTCTCTTTTACTAGAGGCTTAGTGATAACATATGCCACCCGCTCCTCTGTAGAAATGTATTGTAATCTCACAACACCCCTGTGGACCCTATCTTTGATGAAGTGATATTTGGTCTCGATATGCTTGGACCAGTCATGAGACACGAGATTCTCAGAGAGCTTAATGCAACTCTGATTATCATAGTGGATCACCATTGTCCCCATTTGCAAATCAAATAATCATGCAAGCATCTTGTGAAGCCACACTGCCTCACAACTCACCTTACTCATTGCCATGTACTCTACCTCTGCTAAACTGAGTGCTGCTAACTGTTGTTTCCTACTGAACCATGAGATCATGGCTGATCCCAAGTTGAAACAACATCTAGATGTGGACTTTATGTCTACTGCACTCCTTGCCTAATCAGAATCTGTGTATCCCTATAACTCCACTCCTCCAAATCTGACATATCTCAATCCAAAGTCTACTGTGTCATGCAGGTTTCTCAGCACATGCTTCGCTGCCACCTAATGAACTTGTCTCGACTCCACCATGACTTGGCTGAGTGTGTTCACAACAAAACATATATCCGGCGTAGTGTTGACTAGTAACATCAAGGAACCTATCAATTGTTTGTATAGTGTGGGATCCACTAATTCACCTTTAGAAGCACTCAATTTCTTCAGGTTAGTGATCATTGGTGTAGACATAGGTCTGCAATCCTCCATCCTGAACCTCCTCAAGATCTCAACTGCATACTTTCCCTGCCCAAGGAAAATCTCTCCTGGCTGTTGCCACACCTCCAATCCCAAAAAGTAATGCATCAAGCTAATGTCCTTCATGTTGAATTCCGAAGCAAGATCCTCCTTGCACATCCTTATGAGCTTCTCCGATCCTGTCAAAAATAGATCGTCCACATACAATACCAAGATGAGCGGTTCACCCTCAACAAGTACATAGTACAAGTTAGGATCTGCCTCACTCTTAGTGAAGCCTAAACCAAGAAGATATCCATTGATCTTGGCATACCATGCGTGAGAAGCCTACTTCAACCCATAAAGTGCCTTCTTCAACCTACATACATGGGAATCTCTCCCATATACCTCAAAGCCCTGAGGCTGCTCAATACACACCTCCTCCTCAATCACCCTTGTAGTTGTATGAGACATATCTCAATCCATATCCAACTGTACCATGCTGGTACCTCAACACATGTTGTGCCACATGCCTTGGCTCAACCATAAACTGACCAACTTGAATCCATCACCACAACTGCTTTCCGGTCACCCTGATTGGGTGCTCCCTCTAACGCTGAAACAAATTTTGTTGAGACAATCCAGGCTGCTCCCTCTGCCACTCAGCTTCATCAGATTGGATACCATGGGAATGGCCATGAACTTGTTGTTCATCATCCCAAATCTTTGAAGGATCATAATAATACACTTCGTTTTGACCAAGGATGATCTCACCTGGCTTCTGCCACGCTTCTACTCCCAAATAGTAATATATCCAATCAGGATCCTTCATCTTGATCTTAGAGATCAACTCCCTTTGTCATGATTGCTCCCTCTATCACGGAAGCAAATCGTTCTACGATTGTTGCTCCTTTTGACAAGTGAGTTCTTCCATAGTCATCAAAAACACGATCAACCAAGATTTCTCAGATATCCATACCAAGCTTGAGGTTCGTACAAAGCTTTTTCTTGTTTGCAAACATGAGATCCCCTCTCACATACCTCAAAGTCTAGAGGTTTTTCGTTGTACACTTCTTCCTGACAATTGGAGCAAATGTCTCCTCATAGTCCTCTCCCTCTTCCTGGGAGAATCCTCACTTTGTACTTCTCTATGCTGCCATCTACCAAATGCTTGATCTTGTAAATCCACTTTGAAGTCATCATTGACTTTCCACAGATCTCGGCACAATGACATCCTTCAAACTTGCTGGCCTGCCTGCTCCCTCTGAACTAGGAGCTCTTCTAGTCATCAGGTACGATTATAGATGTTAGTACAATTTCTCCCTCCACAAATCACTGACCCTGGGAGAATCCTCTTGCCACAAATTTTGCTTTGTTCTTCCAATACTTCCACTTTCTGCCAGAGCCTTGGCAGCCTTCACAATGTACCTGCAATCCTCACTAGGAGGCCCATGGAAGAACGATTATAACCCAACAAAAGAAACAAAGACAAGAGGCTAACCAAAAAATGAAATGATAACAATCAAGGAAGAAAGATATGTAGTACTTATCTTTGAGGATTGTAGGGAATTGACAGCTCCATCTTGATCCTTGCTTTCTTGCAGAAATGAAATCCATCTGCAAACTCATCATCCTCATCCTCATCATCAGCATGTTGCTTTCCTTTTGCTTACTTGCATGAGCCAGGGTTTATTCTTTTAGCAAAAACATTGATCTAGGTCTAGCTCTAGGGTTTTATCCATAAACCTTTGGGTTTTTCAAAACTTCTTGTCTTCTAGGGTTTACAAACCCTTAGGCTTCCAAATTCCATTGACACCCTTTGTAAGTCCAACAGACTTTGCCATATGTAAATTTTCTTTCCATATCCAAATGTCCAAAACCATAGTGTCCCCATGCCTCTGCATATGTGATGAAATCCATCATGTCATCAATCAGTCAAGGATGTTCCATCTTGGTACCAGTCCAAGCAAATGTATCAAGATTAATGGTCCATCATAGCTTTTGTAGGGCTTGTATTCTGCCTCCAGCACTGTTAATCAAGCCATATCTACAAATCTTCAAGGTTTCTCTAGAACATCCTTATGATTACCAACAATATCTCCAGTAAATACTACTTTATAAAACTAAGATGTCTTCATCAAAGAAAGGAAATATAGCAAACCCTCAGCATACTTTGTTACTGCTTCTTATATCGGCAGTACTGGCAATCAATTATGGAATTCTTGCAAGCTTAGCATTGCAACTATGTATTCTCAGCTGAACATTTTCGGCCCTTCCAAACCAAGTAGCTCAACTTTCTCAAAACATTGTAGTAATAGCAATAATTTGTGCTTTTACAAGGACAACTTTAGTTCTGAAAATGACTTGGTCTTCACAAGAGAATTTCGATCTCCAAACTTGATGAGGAATTGGGCCTCTTCTTCATTGTAAACTCATGAATGTCCTTTCAATTACCATATCAAAGAAAATAAACTTTGCCCCATAGCACATTGATAAATATTAAATCATAAATTCTATTGCTTTCAAACTCAAAATTATGAGCCTGTATTCTTTCGATCTCCAAACTTGATGAGGAATTCGGCCTCTTCTTCATTGTAAACTCATGAATGTCCTTTCAATTACCATATCAAAGAAAATAAACTTTGCCCCTGTGCATGATCAGCATAGCACATTGATAAATATTAAATCATGAATTCTCTTGCTTTCAAACTCTAAATTATGAGCCTGTATTCAGTCATCATATGTCCTTTCATTCGGCCTCAGTTGGTGAACTCAAAGGTCTGCTTCAGAGTAGCAAAGGTCTGCCATTGCCATTTTGTAACATAAATCTGGGTGCTTAAATGTTGGCCATCTGATCCTCAGTTAGAATATAAGCCAACTCAATGTGCTGCTCTGTGATTCCTTTAGAATGAAACAGTGATATATCTGCGGTAAATTCTTAGTCCTAGCTTAGTTCTTCAAGGCTGCTCTTTCACCATAACTCTGATGCCATGTTGATTTTTCAAGATTTTCAAGACTGATAATTACTTCCAATGATTACTTCATTAATTTGTCTTGTGTCACATTCATCATTAAGCAATTACACAGAAAATCTCAATGGTATAAACAATAAAGCCAGTAATATCATAGAGAGACAGCCAAACAAGAGACAAAATTTATCCTGGGAAAACCCTAACCACGGAAAATCCCAACAACCTTTTCTTAGAGAAATTGTCCAATTCAACAAGAGATACAATCTGATCTTCCACTCAAGATCTATTTCCAGCTTATTGGAAACTTCTGACAGACTTATGCTCCAAAATAATCCATTTAGGAAAAATTCATAGAAAAATAAAATAACAGATAGAAAAAGGTTATGTGGGGAACCCAAAAACTTAACTCTTGCCTATAAAATAGCCCCTTCCCCATTCTAAAACACAAAATTCTGAGTTTCCTATAGCACTCTGGATTTGTAAGTTTGTGACTGTGATTTAGAGTGAAATTTATTTAGATGTTTGATTTTTCTGCGTTCCTGGTTCATTGTGTTCTTTGTATGAAATATTTACCTATCTATCTCTCTATATATCTCTATATATCATTTTCCCATATATGGATCTTGAGTTTTCAGCAATCTGGTGGATTTGCATTTGTTTCCATGCAACTTGGTTGAAATTATAATCAATATCAGAAAATTAAATTAACAGTAGGCTACTTTTCATATATGGCATCATTTTTGGGATTATCTGCATAAACTTTAAAGTAAGCAATTAATGAATGACTCATATCCCACGAGCATTAGTCAGAATGACCAAATATCTCAGAATATTGGATACTCAATTAGATCTCACTGCATCTGATGATGCTCGCACAGGTGAAGTAGTAGCTTCAATCCCACTTCTTCACCCTGTGAGCATGATCTGATGCAATGTGTGCTAACATCTAAGGTGGACTACTAGGTATCATGGCAAATTTGGTCATATGGGCCATGCATTGATGACTTACTCTACATAGATAATCCCAAAAATGATATCTCATATGTTGCACTGCAAAAGTTGTTCCCACATTTCTTAAATAAAGAGTCAAGGGAGCTTGCTTTAATGAATGGTTCATAAAGCACAATACTTGCTAAGGTTTTGCAAATGGAGTAGGAATCTAAGTGGGCTTGATTGTAGGGAAATACTCCATGGTTAAGCTAGAAGGGTCTTAGGAGGGGTGATCTTCCAGGAAGTCCTAATTATTGGGTGCAAGCTACGGAGGTGATAGTTAATGCTATGTGATTCATTTCGCTAGTTCCAATTCCAATTGTTCAACCCTGTGAACATCACAGGATCCAGTGAGTGCTATGTCGACTATTCAATATGATTAGAAATTTGGCCATTCTAATTAATGCTCAAGGGAGATGGGTCATGCATTAATGACTTACTCTATACGAATAATCCCAAAATGATATATTGTATGTTGGACTGTGAAAGCTTCTGAAATGCTTACTTTTCATGTAGTTAAACAGCATGTTTATTGATTTCCTTTTACTGTCTCATTTACTTTGATATATGGTATATGAGATTGTTTATATTGTTTGTGCAAACTCCTTTTTCCTCGAATTTTAGGGAACGTTTGCTTTCCATTTTCATAACTTGTAATTTGGTTCCCGCAGCAAATAAGGCAGATGATTGCAGACGTTGATAAAGATGGGAGTGGCACTATAGACTTTGATGAGTTTGCATACATGATGACTGCAAAAATTGGAGAGCGAGATACGAGGGAAGAGTTGACAAGGGCATTTCGTGAAATAGATCAGGATAAAAATGTAAGTATTTTAATATTTAGTTCTCTTAAGCATTTCGTGAAATAGATCAGGATAAAAATGTAAGTATTTTAATATTTAGTTCTCTTAATGCATGCTTTCATTGCTGGAAGGATTTATGCCATTGTTTTTTCCTCGATGTTTGTTAGGGAAAGATCTCTGCTGCAGACATTCAACGAATGGCCAGGGAACTGGGCGAGAGTTTTAGTGCAGAGGAGATATATGAGATGATTGATGAAGCAGACCGTAATGGTAAGAGCTCCTTTATGATTAATTAAAACACAAGTTACCGGAAGTTAGTACATTTCTTTATTTCAGTCTATTTGCATTTTGAAATATTGCTCGAGTACTTAATTACTACTAATTTTATATAAGTCCTACCAGCTGGCTCCGGGAGGACAATTTGATCTCTCTATTCCTAACAGGAAATTATGTTATACTGTGTTTCATGTAGGCGATGGTGAAGTTGACCCAGATGAGTTCTTCAAAATGATGAAAAGAACCAGTCTCTACTAGTTACTGTGGTTCTAAAGATGTTCTTCATTCTGCTAAGATTGCTGTAAAAATAGAATCTATGTATGTAATCCTCATGTTGACTGTGTGTCTAGACTCGAAATTGGGGTTTGAATCTGTATGTGCTTGTTGTAAAATATTTGAAGCAAACAAATGTGTTGTTCTCTAATTGGTGATTTGTTTTTTCCTAAACTAAGTGCAATAGAGCAATCTGTTTTACTGGGGACAATTCCATGGGCCTTTTTCTCTATACCTCTGTTTAGATTCTCTTCCCTGCATCTTTTTTATTTGACCGTGAAAAATGAGCACCAATACGTCTTGAATAGCTAAATTTCAGAAGCATGGCTGTTAAAACTCTTCTTACCACATTCAAACGAAAATGAACTGTAATTTTTCTCATTCACTTGTAGTCTATTAAGTATTGTGCCTTGGAGCTTTGCAGAATTGTGCCTTCCAATTACAGGTATCATGCTTGATGTTATCTAATGATATTATCAGCAGCGTGGCATCCTTAGTTATGATATGGCTATTTGTCCTGCAAAACATCTATTGTAGGATGTGCAAGGATGTCACTATTGTTGTTGGAGAAAACAACAGGCATGATATGAAGGCCTTCTGTGGGCTAAAAGTAAATAGTAAGCTATTTTAATCATGGGTTAGCTCATTTGAGTATCACCATGTATTGTCTAAGAGATCTTTCTGGAGTTGTGTTTTTTTTACTTTTCTGTTTGTCATTTATCTTCTGATGTTATGGGGTAAGTTGTAACATGTCTCAAACCTTGGGATATCTAGGTTGATTTAGAGCATATCTTGAGAAAGAAATCACTTGGTAGTAAGAAATCGTATTATATTCTCTCCCAATATCCAATAACCCAATTGTCATGAATAATTTACATGGTACTACTACTCTTAGGTTGTTGGAATGATCACACTAGAACAAACTATTTTGTGGTTTCTTTCTTTGTGGCCTTTCATAGTAAAGGTGAAATTTAGAAATATGATTGTAATTTATTGATATTGACATCTAAACTACCATCCTTCCCTGAGAAACCCTTTATAATGTGCATTTTCCCTTTGAATTCAATGATTTCCACTCTCTTAAATGCATGTCCACATTCATTAACTGTTTGTTTTGTGAAGCTGGATTCCCTTTTATTTGGCAGAAAACAAGTGGTTGAATCTGGATATTTAGGTGACATCAGGATCCACTTTGTAAATTGCTTATTCTGTCTACGTGAATAAATTCTTATCCCTTGAAATTATCAATGATTCCTGATAATTATCAAGGCTTTCTATCAAGCATCAGAAGTGATTCAATGTTTTTTGGAAAGGATTTAAGAAATATAATGTTTGCCAATGCAATATCCATTCCAGCAGGTTGGGGAGGATATTTTGTCCTTTTATGTCATTTATCAATCTGAGATTCCATGATTCAAAGAGGAGAAATATAGTGGAATTTGGATTCTGAAAAGCTACCTCAACATTACAAGAAGCCATATGTATTCCTACAGTTTGTGAATTTGCACTAAAAGTTGATTCTCTCATCTGTATGTAACAAGGATAATGAGGCATAAGGGAATGCAAACCAAGATCATTGAAAAGTGTCTTCAGAATCTGAGTTCCTTTCCTGCAGCAGTACCTTTCTGAAAAAGGAAATGTGACACAGACTTCAAAGATTAACTTCCTAAACTGTCCCTTATATGTACACGTTAAATAAGCAATATTAGGCATTTTCATCAGTGAATTGGAGAATTGATTCTCTTAGGATTGAGAATTTGCCGAGCTTAAGGAACAAGGGATCCCTGCATCTGAGGATCAATTCCGTAAGGTAAGAGTTCTTGCAAAGTGTTTTGGGATACAACTTACAAGACTCCATCTCAATATCTGTAATGCTTTAGTCAGTCTCAATATTTCACAAGGTCAGTAAGGCACAGCCACTGTAGTTGGCTTAGACGCTGTCATCTGCTGGTCCAGATTGAGTGGTTAGGGTCCTATTACTAGTTTACTCTTTTCAGCTTTGGATGTTAGAAGAGCTCTTACAAGTAATATCAGGCTACCTAGGTTTATCTAACCTGGTCCCAATTGGTCTTGACCATTCAGTGGAGGACATTATTAGTCTTTGCAATGGTATCTTCATGATGATTGTGTTAGCTTCTATGGTTACTCAAAGTGTTTTCACCTAGCTATGAGAGCACTAGGTCTCCTAGTTCCTTGGTGATGCTTGATGGACATATGGATGGCCCAGTTAGAGTCGATGTTTGACCTTGGATAGGGTGCTATCATAGTGCACTTACCTAGGAGCTTGTTATCCTATATGGCAAGATGATTATCCCATTGGGTGCACACTATGGACAAGTCAATTGCTTGATTATGTAAGGTACCTACCTAGGAGGATGAGCACTAGGCACTTGGAGGAGGGCACTTAGCCATAAGAACCAGTGTTGATAATATCGCCGATATTTCGGCGATATTCGTAAATATCGCGCGATTTTGGTGAAAACGAAATTTCGGCTGGAAAATAGCGCGATATTTTCATGTTTTTAAATTCTCGCGAGATTTCCGAAATTTCGGCGATATTTTCATAAATATCGCGCTACGACTGTAAATATCGCGGGTTAGGTTTAATCGGGTTATAAAATGGTTATAGTGTTTTGCTTTTCCCGTCACTTTGTTAATGTTTTCGTGCGAGCTGGAGAGAGACGAAACCGGTGGCAGTCGGTGCTGCGAAGGAGGGTTTACCCGGTGCAATCGTCCGAGTCCCGACGTCTTCACTGTTCAATAATACAACCGTCAACGCAACGCTGCAGCCTGCAACACATTATATTGGTAATATGATATATCTATTGAGAAGCATAACCAGAACATACAAATAGCGTGGAGTTTTCTTTATCTTTTGAGTTACAAAGACCAATAATTTATTCTTGTTCATATATCTCTAATACTCTAAGACTATAAGTATGCCGAGACAGAGTGAGCTACTATAGGATCACCGAGATCCTTCTCACCACAATGATGCTTAGATTGTGACTATCTATAGAGCATGTCGAGAGTGTATCACAAAGATCCTCATAATTATGCCAATGATGTGTGATGTTATTTTAATTTTTGTTTGAGTCCTTGATTGGACAATTATCAAGGATGTGTGATGTTATTTTAATTTTTGTTTGAGTCCTTGATTGGACAATTATCAATTTATCACTATCAGGGATCAGCAGGATTTGGTATCGCCTTTGAAGTTTGATGTATCATTTCTATTTGATATCAGTGTTTTCTTCATATTTATGTGCCAATGTGTTTAGTTCATGTTGTTATTGCTTTATATGTTTAGAAATCTGAAAAAAAATGAATATATTATGCATTTTTTATGCTTGCCGATATTTGCCGATATTTTCGCCGATATTTCCGATAAGATATTTTCCGGACCCTCGCCGATATTTTCCCGATACCGATATTATCAACACTGATAAGAACATGGGACCTTATGACATACATGATGGAGGTTGGATACCCAACTTGAGAACACTTGGGGTGGGGAGCATACTTCATGGAGGTTGGTTGGACCTTGATACACATGTTGAGGATAAGCATTGAAGTAACTACCTTGACACATGTTGAGAATTGCTTTACTTGAGTGAACATGTGGTGCACAACTAGAGGAACAACTTGCATGAGGAGACAAGGGGCACCTTGCATGAGGATACTCGGAGAAACAAACCACCATGTAAGAGAGAGCACTGGGTTAGGGCCAACAACTTGTTGGATAGCACATTATCTTGGAGGAGGGGCATTGGGCCAAAGGGGCATCATGCTTGGAGGGTGCACTAACTTAGGTTGGGTAAAACCCTAGCACAAGACTTGTCATCCTTGTATTGTAGGGTGTTCCATGTGGGGTTGCCTTGTTGACTTAGGTCTACGGTTACTTGTGTGCATGTAGTCCACATTTTATGTTGGCCTCCCTCACATATTCTATATAATGGGAGGCAAGAACCTTGTCATAACACATTACTATTGCACTCATTCTATCTCTTAATTGTTTTGGGGAAGTCTTATAGGGAGAAATACATAGGGTTTGTGATGTAAATCTTAGAAGAAACATGAAGACAAATGATCGCACTTGAAGGTGTTCTTGGAATCCTTGTGTGATGCAACAAGATGCTAGGATTTGTTGAGAATTATAGCTTGGATATGAACTTCTACATATGTTGAGTGTGGACATACAAGAAGTAATTCGAGATATTTTTGAAAAACTTATTCTTAAAAAATAATTCTAATTTTGGAATAATAATTCTATTTTGTAATTCATTTTTGTGAAAAATGAAGTCTTATTTTAGCAATTGAATCTAAAATTGTACTTAGACTAGGAATAATCTTAAAAATTGATTTTTTGCTAAAACTATAAAAACAGGGCAAGGTTGAGGCTATTACACACACTTGAGTAGTAGTAGAGAGAGAGAGAGAGCAGGTGGTTAGGGAAAAGACATTCTCAAGTACCATGCAATACGAGATAGTGGTCCATATAGCTCCATACAGTCGAACAAAAGTATGTACAGTCATATAGATAGGCTTGTACAATCGTACAAACATATTATACATGCTATCTTTTAGGCATACAACAATTTTTTGTTGTTTTTGGGTTTTTAACATGTACAAGGTTAATTATAGCATTTTTTGGTATTTGTGCATGCTGTCTTTTTTGGGCAACATGTGGAGGTTTCCTTGTAAGTTTTTTAGATGGAATGAAAAGCTGATTTGAAGGAGTAATTACCTATATGTGTGAGAAATTAATTTTTATGCTTTTGTTGTATTTTTCAACCATCCGTTGATTGATGCACTCTCAGGTTTTTTATTTCCTTATTGAGTAAATTCAAGATTTGATTTATTTAATAAAGGATAGGACAACAATCACCTAGGGTTTGGAAAATTTACAAGGTTTTTGCTTATCCTAGACAACAACATGAGCACTAGAGGAGTTGAAGACTTGAATGCAAGCCTTGCTTCTTATTGTTACTTATTCTTTGTATTGTCATGGAGAAGCATTGAATTTTTTGTTGATATAAGAGTGGTAGTGCTAGGGTTTTGACCATATAGAAGACATGAAAAAGACATCTAGTGATCCAAGATATTTTATTTATAGATGCATCAGAATTACATAAAACAAAGCTTATTAACCATGGAACTTAAAAGCACATAAAACAATGCGGAAATAATGTGATAAGCAAGAAACCATGACACAAAGATTTGATTACGGAGTTCGTCCAATTTAGCATTGAATTTTTTGTTGATATAAGAGTGGTATTGCTAGGGTTTTGACCATACAAAAGACATGAAAAAGGCATCTAGTGATCCAAGATATTTTACTTATAGATGCATCAGAATTACATGAAACAAAGCTTATTAACCATGGAACTTAAAAGCACATAAAACAATGCGGAAATAACGTGATAAGCAAGAAACCATGACACAGATTTGATTACGGAGTTCGTCCAATTTAGACTACATAATCAAATCTTTGTGTCATGGTTTCTTGCTTATCATGTTATTTCCGCATTGTTTTATGTGCTTTTAAGTTCCATGGTTAATAAGTTCTGTTTCATGTAATTTTGATACATTTATAAGTAAAAGATCTTGGATCAAGTTTGGTATCGGAGCAGGTCTTTGTTGATGTGAATTGCATGAGTATATGCTAACCCGGAACAAGCTGTGAAAAGGAGAAGGAACGCTTAATTCCTTTGATCTTGAAGCAGGACGTGCACAACGAAGAAGAAACATGGCAAATGAAGAAGCTCGTTGGGAAGATGAGCAAAATTTCCGCAAGGTATTTTGCAATATGGCAGAGAAAGTGGACACGCTGTTTTTAGAGTATGAGAAGGCACTTGGGCACGAGAAGGAAGATGCCGGTGACAATAGATCAACGAATCATGAAGGTGATGGAGAAGAGCCTCCTCCCTCTCCTTCTTCAAGTGATAGTTCTCATCACTCTAATCGCAATTCCAAACATACATCTAAGAAACCGTTCTTCAAGCTAGATGTAAAGTTTGACTTGCCCATGTACAATGGAGAGTGTAGTGCAGAAAAAATTAATAATTGGATAAGACAAATAGAGGTTTACTGCTGAATCCAACAGATCGAAGAAGATGAGGCAAAGGTCCAGTTAGCATCTCTTCGACTGAGTGGCACTGCTCTCGTTTGGTGGGAGAGCAAGTTGCAGAAGGGCAACAAAAAGTTGGGTAACCTTCTTTCCTCTTGGTCTAGTTTTATTTATGCATTGAAAGACCAATTTTACCATTTGGGTTATAAACAAAAGGCACTAATGGAATGACAATATCTAAGGCAAGATAAAGGCCAAAATGTGCAAAGCTTCACTGAAGAATTTCGGAAACAAGCATTGAATTTGGGCATCTCATTAGATTCGCCCGAGACTGTAACTAAGTATGTTGGTGTGCTACATAGTTACATAAGACACTCACTGTTATTGTTCGAGCCTACTACGATTGATGCGGCCAACATAAAGGCCATTCATCTTGAAAGTCGAGGCAAGAATGACAGAGATGGTCAAGCTAAGAAAACACCGTTCAACCCTCAACATGGCAAATTCCAGAAGAAAGGCAAGGGGAAGGCTAAGAAGATCATCGTAGCCAAGAAAGGGGACAAAGAAATGCCATCTTTCACTCATTGCAAGAGAGAAGGTCATGACGAGGACCACTGTTGGAAGCTACATCCGGAGCTGAGACCAAAGAGATTCAGCAGAAAGGGCAAGCAAAAGACAATGGCAACAACACAATAGGACCTTGGATCAGATTTCGATGATGAGACATTGATCACAGCCGTGGGCGTACTCCTTCTGTTAGTAATAATTCTGATTCAATGGCAAGTACTAGTTATTTGAATGAGCCTGTAAGTAATGAGCGAAAGAGAATTGAATTATTCCACATTAGAGTTATTATAAAACACACAAAGGTGGAAACTTTGTTCGATTTAGGTTCCCAAGCAAATTTAATCTTAGAGTCCTTAGTGAAAAAGTTAGGCCTCGAAACTAAGCCTCATCCGAGTCCATACCCACTTGGTTGGGTAAGCGATAAAGAAAAATTACAAGTAACCAAGCAGTGTAGGGCCATATTTGTTATTGCTTCCAAATTAGTTGATGAGGTAGAGTTAGATGTTGTGCCTTTGGATATCTGTGGAATTATCTTGGGAAGTTCGTATCTATATGACAGAAAGGCAGTTTTCTTTCGACACGAAAATAAATACCACCTCACGAAGGATGGGGTAGAATATATAGTCAGAGCTCATCATACGAAAGTCAGTGCTAGCCTTGTAAGTGCAGGACAAATTAAACGACTGGTTAATTCCAGTAAAGGGTGCATGCTCATGGTAGTGAGAGCAAAAGAGGTCGAGACGAATGACGCTTTCAAAGGTTGTGATCCTGGTCATAAGAAAGAATTGTTTGAAATTATTTTTGACTATCATAGATTGTTTTAGGAACCGAGAGGATTGCCCCCAAAATGAGAAATCCAACATGAGATCCATTTACAACAGGATGCTCCTTTACCAAATATTGGTATGTACAGGATGGCTTCTATTGAGATGGAGGAGATTAAGAAACAGGTGCAGGAATTGCTAAATCAAGGGGTCATCTGACAGAGTTTTTCTCCATGCGGGTCACCGATCGTGTTGGTGCCAAAGAAAGACGACACATGGAGAATGTGCATAGACTACACGATGCTAAACAAAACTACGGTGAATAATCGATACCATCTCCCTCGCATTGATGAATTATTAGATTAGTTGAAAAATGTTGTCTACTTTACAAAACTAGATTTGCGTAGTGGATATCACCAGGTTAGAGTTGCAGAACAAAACATTTGGAAGACTGCATTCAAAACCAAACAGGGGTTGTTCGAATGGATGGTGATGCCATTTGAACTGTGCAATGCTCTGGCCACGTTTATGAGGGTAATGAATGATCTGTTTAGGCCTTTTCTTGATAATTTTGTGCTTGTATATCTGGACGATATTCTTGTGTATAGTAGGACATGGGATGAACATGTATGTCATGTGAAGAAAGTGCTTGATGTTCTGAAAAAAGAAAAATTGTATGTAAAGCTGTCAAAGTGTGAGTTTGGGAAGACCTCTCTGGTTTATTTAGGTCACATAGTCGGTAATGGGCAATTGAAAATAGATCCCTCTAAAGTAGATGTGATTATGAAGTGGCCTGAGCCCACAAATGTTACAGAGGTCCGAAGCTTTTTGGGTGCGGTACAGTATTGGAGAAGGTTCATTGTGAACTTATCTGTTATCGCAACCCCCTTACATGCATTGACAAGTGTGAAGCATGCATTTCAGTGGGGAGGAAAACAATAGAAATCCTTTGACACACTGAAAGAGAAGATCAGCACAACACCAGTGCTAGCCTTACCAGACCTTCAATAACCTTTTGAGATTGAAACAGATGCCAGTAGATATGCCATGGGTGCTGTATTGATGCAACAAAGGAAGCCTGTATGTTACCATTCAAAGACTTTCTCCTCGGTTATTGTGGATTATCCCATGTACGACAGGGAATTGTACGCCTTGGTCCAGAGTGTAAATAAGTGGAAACACTACCTGATCGGTAAGGAGACCATCATCTATACGGATCATCAACCCTTGTAGCACCTTCAGTTACAGACCAAGCTTCAACAAGCCCGTCATTTTAGATGGATGGGAATCCTCTAGCAGTTTCATTTGGTAATAAAATACAAGAAGTGCTCCAACAACAAAGTAGCAGATATGCTTTCTCACCCTCCTATTTCTGTATCTGTAGTCTTGCAAAATTATTCTTTATCATTAGAAGGTTATGTTGAACAATATGCTAACGATGATGATTTTAAAGAGATTTATGAAAAACTGACTCGTGGATCGCAGGTGGACAATTATTATTTGCAGGGAAAACTATTGTACCACCTTGGCAAACTATGCATACCCATTGCTGAAAGGGTACATGTAATCTGGTCATTTTGGGGTTGAAAAGACTGTCATTTACAGAGGTTTTGTTTTTGGCCTCATATGAAAAACATTGTGACTTGTTTTGTAAAGGGTTGTGTGTTGTGTTCTGTTTCAAAGCCCTCTAATAGAAAACTTGGGCTCTACACACCACTCCCTATTCCGAGTCGACCATGGGAAAGTGTGTACATGGATTTTGTAGGTGGTTTGCCTACGTCTAGGATAGGTCATGACTATTTGTATGTCGTCATGGATCGGTTTAATAAAATGTGTATTTTAATGCCTTGTAAAAAGCAGATCACTGCTGAGAAGACTGCTTATATTTTCTTTTAGCATGTTTGGGTCCATTTTGGGTTGCCCACATCTATTGTGTCAGACCGAGACTCTCACTTTCTTGGAGAGTTCTGGACCAGCTTGTGGAGAATCGAGAATGATCAACACTAAGCTGAAAAGAAGTACGACATTTAATCCACAGATCGATGGGTAGACAAAAGTCGTCTACCAAACCATGGTACACTTGTTACGAGGATATTGTGGAAAACATCCCAAGTTGTGGGATGAACAACTTCCTTATGTGCAACATGCATACAATCAAGCAACACATTCATCCACACAGAGCTCACCGTTCGAGACATGTTTTGGTTACCTACCAAGGGATCCCTTAGACATGGTCTTTGGGAAAGATGAGGATGGCAATGGACGAGATGATAGGGACAAAGCACAAAAGTTTATTTAGCGGATACAGGTGATTCATTAGGCAGTATAGGAGCAGTTGGAGAAGAGTCAGGCTTGGTATAAAGCTTGACATGATAAGCACCGAGTTGACCATCAGTTTCAAGTTGGGGACAAGGTATGGCTCCACATCAACAAGGATAGAATGAAGGGAGAAGGGAAGAAATTGAGACCCATTCGATATGGTCCCTTCACCATATTGGCAAAGATTGGAGACAATGCTTTTCGTCTTGACTTGCTCGCTTATATGCAAATGTACTAAGTAGTAAATGTTGAAAACCTAAATCATTATGAACCTCCATTGATTATGGATACTGAAGAGGTTGCACAAATTCCTATAGTGGACGATTTTGCGCCACAGTATCTAGACAAGTTGCTTGAAGATATCATTCTCGACAGGAAAACCAGACTTTCATGACGGGGAGATGTGGAGTACATTCGTGTTGGCTTTAAAGGAATGCATCTGAGTAAATCTCGATGGATGGAGAAAGAGAGTGAGGGAGCAATTTCTTCACTTGCCAATTGTTTGAAAAGGCTTTTGGCTGTACAAAAGCTCTTAGTGGGGAGGATTGATCTAGGTGGATCTCTAAAAATTACTAGTGGCATGGTCAGAAGACTCAAAACTCAAAGTGACAAAAACTCTATAAACATAGCATCGGATCAAAGTGCTTGTCAACTTGATTCCAACGGTGTGAACGACACTCAAATCCGAGTTCATATGAAGAAGTTAGAGCAAGTCAAAGATCAAGTTTGACTTGGACAAGTGGCAGGAGGAAGTGACGTGGAAAAACTCTCAGCGAATGGGGAAGCGCCAAGTGGTAGGCTGCCATTGGTCCTGCATATCGCTGATCGCAAAAGGCAGAGGTTTGCGGGTTGAGGAATCGGACCCCAGCATTACCGGGTTGCAATTGCGATATCACAATCGTAGATTAGAGGCAAATAAGCGGTTTCAATCCACCTCAGGCAAGAAAAGTTGTGATGCGATAATCGCATATTGCAATCGCAGAGGGAGTGGCATTACATAATCAACCTTGACAGGATCAGGTTTCATTTACAATATCGCATATCGCACATCACACTGCGCAGTATCCCGATAACAAGTACCACCTTGGTTCCCACCGATTGTGATTTGCGACGAGGCTTTAGACCTGATATATTATGAACTGTGTTTAATAAGTTTGTCGGGTCTGTTGTTATCACAGGGCGCCTGTTGTAAAGGCTTGGGTTTGTATGTCGATGTAAAACGGCGATTGCGATTTGCGATGAGGCTAATTGCGCCGATGGATTATTCCGCCGTTTGAGGTTTAACGCGAAAATAGTCCATGGAATTTTTTCTATGTTTGACAGGGTTGTTACCACGTACTATTCAGGGGCCTGAGAATCTCTGCCTGAAACAAACTCGCCATCTAATACTTGTCATCTGTTGGGAACTGCCTGGGAATTGAGGGGTTAGCCACCAAGTATATATATATAGGACTATCAGCGCTAGAAAAAGGGGGAGACTGGCCGATAGTTCAGAATATTGTATGCCATAGTAACCCGACCTGGCAGTGGGGGGATGGAACCTCGCCTTGAGTAGCAGGGAGGTTCCAAGAGGGTGCAGAAAGCTCGATTATCCGAAATGGGTGTTCGGATAGGCTTTTTTGCATGATTTTTCGCGAGGATTTCGGTGGTACTGTTTGTTTATGAAGCTTGGCTTTCCATTCTTCATCCATCTTCCAGCTTGGAGGTATAAGGATTGTAAATGAATGTTGCTTGTACTTTTATCTCTTTTATGCCACTTAATGAAAGAAGACCTCCCCACTATTGAACAGGGCTCGAAGACGCAGTCCAAATTGGACAAGCTCCGCAATCAAATCTTTGTGTCATGATTTATTTCTTATCATGTTATTTTCGCATTATTTTATGTGCTTTTAAGTTCCATGGTTAATAAGCTCTGTTTCATGTAATTCTGATGCATTTATAAGTAAAAGATATTGGATCATCTAGCACTTTGGGTGATATTATAGCATTGTTCCTTTGTGATGCATGGGTGCTAGGGAAAAATCATGCAGTGCTAAATTTGTAGCATTGCTCGTTGAGTGGAGTAATCTTGAGTTTGGTGTGATGCCTTTCTTGGAAGAAGACTCGTGTATTATACTCTTGATGTTTGAGGGAGGTCTTGGTGCTTGTTTTGATGTGAAATTGAATATATAGATTTTGGGGACTGAAACCATAGGATGGACATGAATACTTGGAGGCTATTATTAGAGTTGTATTATAAGCCTTGAACTTGTGTGATGCAAGTTGGCTAGGGTTGGTAAATCCTACGGAAGTCAAGAGTGCTAATGTGGAGATCTAGAGCATGGTGAAATGCGTTGCATAGAGCACTTGGAGCTTGATATGATGTCACGCTCAATGGAGCTTGAATTATCATGTGATGTTGATTCGTAAACTGTCGTGGATATTTCACTAGATAGTTTGTTACAACAAATCTGATAAAATTAAGCTTCAAATATGAAATTTACAGTATGAGGGTTTATTTCTTCTTATATTTATGGATCTGTTAATCACTGTTTATTATGTATGCATGCAAATTATAAGTATGCAGAAAATAAAGAACAAAATAAAAAATTGCAAACTACAATTAACACAAGATATAACATGGGAAACTTTTTTGGGATAAAACCTATTTGGAAGGTGAGGCTGCTTTGCTCTCTTTCTTTGAATGGACAATGGATGCAATTACAAAGAAGTGAGGCTTGTGGCTCGTGTGCTGCTATAGTGCACAAATCCTCTTTGTTTTTTCTCTCTCTATCCAACCTTCGACTATGTTCATCTATGGAACAAAATGCATTCGAATGGAATGAAACCCAATTTCTTCCTAGTGGCTTGGTTATAACATAATCTAATAGCCCATTGGTGGTTAGATTTGACTCCAACTCTGAACTAGAGTTACAATGTAATGAACAAAGTTTGTATGCACAAAAGTTTAAATATTCCAGAAGACTTGGAATATACAAGAATATCTATATATATATATTAAAATGTATGAATGATAATGATTACAACGAGGGTGAGGGTTTGCTTATAAGCCTAGGCAGATACCTCTTCACCAACGGTTATGTCCTTAGGGAAATACCTATTTATTAACTAATTACTAGTTAATTAATCATTATTTATTATTATTGTTGTTTACATTATTTATATTATTTTATATATATTTTATTCATAGCATTGTCTTCCTCTTCAAAAAGCTTTGTCCTCAAAGCTTATCACTGACAAGGCGATTATCTATTCTTTGTCTTTGTAATATATTCACATCTTTTGGACTTATGTTCGATTTATCATCTTTGTTGATACAAGATAATAGGATCCTCTGAGTGATAAACAAAATTGTTGCACTGAGAAGGTATCTAGCCATCTTAAATCAATCTTCTATGGAATCTTTCGATTATGGGAAACTTTGTAATGAATTGTTATTATAAGACTAGATGGTGTAGAGATCAGTTTTCTTTGGAACATAACTCGGTTCTTTATGTTCCGAGTGCTACAGACTTGTAGATTCACTGAGATGTTTGTTCTTGTGATTCAGGGGTATATAAGGAGTTCTTTTGGTTTCTCTTTCCTTTGTCATGTGTGTGGCAATGTTTTGATTTGCTTTATGTTCTGACGTTGTTGAGTTGGTTACAAAATCTTCACTCAGAATTTTCATTGTCTAAATTGCAACATTTCAGTGTGTTTTTTTTTCAACTGGCTTATCATCTTCTTGAGTTGTGATATTCACTGTATCGATATTCATTGTTTTTTCTTCAACTTGAATTTCTACATTCAATGTTTCCTTCTCGATAAGTTGTTTTTCTTTGTTTTCCAATGACTTCTTGTCTTTCTTAAGCTTTTTAACTTGCGTCAATAATTTTTCACTATGGTCTTTAAGTCGAGAAACTTTTTCATTCTTGTCAGCAGTGACTTTGTCAACTTCCATTTTCATATTTTGTATCTCTTTTTGACTTTCTTTAAGAATTACTTTTGAGATATCTTGTATGCCTTTTGGCGTCATTGATGCTGGCTTCAATGTAATGTCTTGTAAATTTTTTTTTTTCTTTTTGTATGAAAATGTATCTCTTTTTTTTTTTTTTGGATGAAGGATCCTAGTGTTTCCATCCAGGGTGATCCTTGAATAATGTCACCTTGATCATTCCATAGGGATTGAACAGAGAATTGCGACATAAATGTATAATCCCCAATGTTTAACTGTAAATCAATTATTTTGTATTTTTTTTGTCCAAGAAGTCTAATTTTTCAATTATATTTGACTAGGAATCACTAATTAGTTTGTGATTTTAGGTTTTATATAATTTTTATTTTTAGCAGGCGAGATAGATATTGTAACATCTTTCCCTTCAAGTCCCTTTTACTTTAAATAGCGCCGAAGCACAGTTATATGAAGTTAATAGAAATCTTATTTCTTTACTTCCGAATTAGACTATTTTTTTGTTTTTTTGCGAACCCTACTTCCTATCTCTCCTTTTTTTTTTTTAATATAATATTTTTAGTTTATACGTTTTGAATCAAAAATTTTCTTTTGCTTTTCTTACTTCCCCTTTTCTTTTTTTAATATCATATCAAAATATTTTATTCTATAATATAATATTTTTTAATAATATTATAATAATATTTTTTCCCTTTTATATATACAATGGCTTTTTTTTTTTTCTTTTATATATAATGGCATTAATGGCATTGGTATCACTGCCTAATTTTCTTCAAATCACTTTAAATAATATGCTTTTTTAATGATATGACTATGAATGAAGAGCCAAGACTTAATAAATCGTTAACCTAGTGTATGGCCACGACTTCTAAAGGTTGTGACTTTTGGCATTCAGAATGGCACACACACGAATTATAACTTGAAATAATCATAATTTAGGTGCGATAGGATATCATGGACAAATGAACAAATTGTATGGTTGATGGATTAAGAGCAGAAATGAAGGGCGGATTGAAAATGGACGAGTTGTGATATGTCGGCCGCTGAAGACAATTGAAATGGCATGGGAACAACACGAGTTCAATGGTGACAAAAATACAGTGACGCACAAAGACAGACGCAAACATAACGAGTTTAAGCGGCACTGCGTAGGGTGGTGGTGGCACTGAGTCGTCACCTCGAGTAGGGCGACGACACGAAGGTGGTATGTAAGATTGTGATGGAGGTGCGAGAGTATTTCAGCAGTAGTTCAGACAAGATTCTGGGAGTCGTGTTTTTTGTTTGAGCGGGTGGCAAGTGTCTTCGCTGCTGCAACATTGTACGATAGAACCTTTTTTTATTTTAATATATATATATAATTTTTTTTTAAATTATTATTTTTTTCATTTTCTTTTTAAATTTTATTATTATTATGATTATTTATTAATTTCTTTTACAACTTTTTTTTATGCTGTTTGGTTAGTTATATATATATTTATTTATTTTCTTTTTTCAATATGTATATATTTTTTAAATGGCCAATGGCTTGGTGTTAATTCTAGAGAATCTCCAAAATCATCTTGTGGCTAAAAACCTGAATTCCAATGGCAATAGACAAAGGGTTGATGGCCAAAGGCCTGATGATTAACCAATGTGGCTCTGATATCAATATAATGAACAAAGTTCGTATACGCAAAATTTTAAATACTCTAGAAGACTTGGAATATAAAGATCTCCATTAAAGATACACACACACACACATATATATTAAAATGTATGAATGAGAATGATTATAACGAGGGTGAGGGTTTTCTTATATACCTAGGTAGATACTTCTTCACTAATGGCTATGTCCTTAGGGACATACCTCTTCATTAACTAATTACTAGTTAATTAATCATTATTTATTATTATTATTGTTTACATTATTTATATTTTTCGATTGGGTATGGCTCCCACCATTCCTAGAGCTAGACAATTAGTGAATCATGGACATATCCGGGTCAATGACTTGTAGGGTAGGTATCGATAAGGGAGGGCACTAAAGGTATTTGATCCAGCAGCAGGTTCCCCTATGACTACCTTTTTATGTCAATACGACTACCTACCTTATGTTGGAAACGCGTGGATTCGAACCATGAACCTCGGTCTCAAAGTCAGGCCGAGTGTAACCGATCATCATTTCCTTTTGGTCAGGTGGTTCGATGGGGGTTACCCCACCTACATCCTTTGGCACGAAAGGTATGGTGCCGCAATCCAACCAATAGTTTTCAGTCCCAAAGGAGCGGGGGGGGGCAAGTAGACCAACCTTGTTTTGATGCGACTCTGTGCGACAAGAAAGCCCCATTTGTTGCCCAAACCAGGGAGTATTTGGTGGGCACGACACTTGATGGGGGGCATTCCTCTTGCCCTTTTGCCCCCATATGTCAAGTTCACTGTGATTGAACCAATTTCGATGTTGTAGCTAGTGAGACTTTCATGCATTGTAGGAATCAATGAATTCTCTTTCATTCATTATATATGTCATTATGGCGAATGAAGGAGATATGTAATTCCGTGATGAATTATATATGTCATTACGGTATCGAATCCATTCATGACTCGATATATGTCATTACACATTTCTACTGTAATTATGCTTTAGTAGATAATGCTGCTATTATATACTCGACATTACGATGCTTTATCATACAATGCATATATTATATATGTAATTACGTTCTCAAATCCAATTGTGAATTATATATGTAATTACATGATGCATTACTAGAGATTGAATGACTTAGAGGTGATTTCCAAACCAGACAGATGTGATTTTGAGGAGAGATATTCATGAATTATATATGTCATTATGCATGAATGAATGAGATATGTGTAAGACCTGATTCGATCAATAGAGAGTGAATGCATATATTATATATATCATTATGCATGAATGAATGAGTTATGTCATTATGGTATCAAATCCATTCATGAATTATATATCTAATTACATTTTATATATATTTTATTTATAACATACAATATTGACTCTTCTATAGTCTTTTTCATAACTATCATGTGGCTAACCCATTTTCTATGAGTAATGGGGGCTAACGTAGCATCCTCTCGAATTATGGTGGTCAAAACATGAAGGTCAATTTCCGAGTGGCATAACTTTTGTATACAGATTTTGATTGAGGTGATTCTCGCCATTGGAAAAATTTATGTGTAGAGTAGCACAAGAATATGTTGCACTTAAACGACAAAGTTTTACTCCCAAAAAACATCGTTTGATGCCTAAAAATGTTCCAAGAAGGTTTTAGACCCCAGTTTGTGAAACTGGGTCCCACTAGTAAAGATGGTGTTGTGAGTGATTCCTCCACTCTAAAAGCATCGAGATAGATGAAAAACAATATAATGATCCAATCTGGATCACATCTCCCTATTTTGGGAGTACAAGAGGTGGAATATTTGGGTACTCAGTTAGCTCATAGCTCATCTTATTATCCTCAATTTGATGGGGAAACTGAGATACTGAACAGATGTTTGGAATGATATCTTCATTGCTTTGTATATGATAAACATATACAATGGGTCAAGTGGTTACCTCTGGTTGAATGGTGGTATAACACTTCTTTCCATATTGCAGCAAAAATGACTCCATTTATGGCACTTTATGGA
The DNA here is from genome assembly GCA_031772625.1 of Pinus tabuliformis. NCBI lineage: Eukaryota > Viridiplantae > Streptophyta > Pinopsida > Pinales > Pinaceae > Pinus > Pinus tabuliformis. The sequence goes on along the minus strand of CM062805.1, from coordinate 1,047,816,210 downwards.
TATCATCCACCGTCCATCACATCATCTTTAAAAGGAAATTCTAATGTTCAAGCAGTGGAAGATCACATCGAGCATCAACAACAAGTTCTCAAACTCTTAAAGTATAACCTCACTTTGGCATAGAATAGAATTAAACAACAAGCATATCAACATCGCAGCGAAAGAAGTTTTGATCTAGGTGATTGGGTATTTCTACAACTACAACCATACAAACAAATGTCCCTCAAAAAAGCTAAGAAGGATAATAAATTATCACCAAAGTATTATGGTCCATACAAGGTGTTACAAAGGATTGGTATTATGGCATACAAATTGGAGCTTCCTGCATCTTCCCGAGTGCACCCAGTTTTCCATGTTTCATGCTTAAAGAAGGTTATAGGTGAGAAAATCCCAGTTCAAACAATATTGCTAGAACTTGACGAGGAAGGAAAAATCATATTGGAACCAGAAGTAGTCACAAAAAAAGAAATCGACAGCTACAAAATCAATCAATTTTAGAGTATGTCATTAAGTGAAAGAACTTACCCGCTGAACATTTCACATGGGAGGATAATAATTTTATACAGAAGCATCCAACACTACTCAAGTGTTGAGGACAACACTCTTTGAAGGAGAGGGGCATATTAGGTCCTTATACTACTAGTGTAACCCCTTATTGTTAGTGCAACCCCTTTATTGTATTATTGTGCCCATATAGTCCCCAAGTTGTTATTATTATGCCCCATAGAAGCCCACTATTGTTATTGTTGTGATCATACAATATTATTGTTATGTAGGCTCTGATTGTATTGGGACCCCTTAGACTCCTATATATAGAAATGAGGTATTGTGATTTGTATCATCCAAGAATTGTTCGTTTGTGTAATGTAAAGGAGGTTGCCCCCTTGAAGAGGATGATTTTGAAGTCGTTGATCTATCTTTTCTATCTTTTTGTGAGCTGGTTTCATAACAGATGGTGAAGTATTTTCCATCCTTAATGAAGTGGTATTGGTTAGCTCTTCGCATGAAGATTGCTTCTCGCATGTACATATAGGGATTTCTGAACACCACTCCACATACATCAAGGGGAACTACATCTAGTTCTATTTCATCAATGAAATCAACACTAATAAAAAATCTAATTTTGCATTGTTTGGTTACCTTTATTTCCAAATCCTTATTTACCCATCTCAATGGATATGAGTTTGAATGATCACAAACTTCCAATTCAAGTATGTTGATAAGCTCTACTGTAATGAGATTCACCTATGATCCTAAGTTGAACAAAAGATCAATATTTGTCTTCTTGACTTGTATCTTTACATAAAAGAGTTTGGTGTTTTTGTTCTATTCATGTTGTTGAAGGCTAATAATATTCATCTCCTTCTGCACTAATGTGCAAACAACTTTTCGTCGACATCCAAGCTTCTTTCAACTTAATTGCTCAAATAAGTAGCCATGAGATTCTTCTTCTTATTATCTTTCTTTTTGTTTTTCGGGTTACGCTTTGGAAGCAATTTCCAACACTTTTGCTCTGTATGCCAATCTATGTTATAGTGATTGCAGTGGTTGCTGGGATCTTTGCAATGGTGTGCTATGGTTGTTGTGTTGTTATCTTTTCCTCCTTTCCACTTCTTCCTCCTCTCCCTAGAAGCATCTCAATGCTCCTTATGTTTCAACCCATTTTGATGCAAGAGCATCCGGACTTAGCCAATAATGTGATTGTATGTTCACATGTTGTGGCTAAGATGAGATGAATTTCATTGACCTGAGTGGTCAAAATCAGTTTTGGTAGAGAGGGTTGGATCTCTCGAATTTATATTTACTTTAATTATTGTAATAATCAGAATATTGTATTATTTTTAGACTAAGAGATAAGTTGTTAGTATAGGTGTGTATCAGAGTTTGAGAATAGGGATTTAATGGTTGAGTTGATAAAAATAGAGATTGAGTTGTCAATGCAGTTAGGATAGGATTTGATCCATAAAAGAGAAAAAAAATGTAATGACGGAGAGATTAGATGATCAGAAAGAATAGAGTGAGTAAGCGAGGGATTGAGTGACAGAGATAGTGTTTGAAGAGTGGAAGAAACAGAGGTCAGAAAAATTGATGTAATCGAGCCGAGAGGGCCAAGACTCTGTGAATTATATTTTAGTGAATAAATGGTTAAGTGTGGTGTTGCGTGTTAATCCCGGTGCAGAAATTCTCTTGTAATTGTGTATTGGTGTTCTGGACCCTAATCGGGTAATTTTATCTGTTTATACATTTTATTGATAAATCACAGTCGATTAGTATTAAGGGTTAATATCGAGCTTAAGCGCTAAACCTTTCCTTAAGCGTCTTTTTTAAAAATATGAATTAAGAACGTGGGTAGTATTCAAAAAGTGGTAAGCGGTATCTCGTGCGCCCTAAAAGTTGTAAATGGTATTTCTGAATTTCACGCGATTAACCTTAGCACGCGACACATAGCACGAAAAAACCACTTTTCTGGTGCGCTCTTAACCTGATATCGATTGTGTAAGAATTCATGCAAAATTGTGCGATAACTGTTAGATCGAACGAGACAAATCGACGGTGGAGATCGTCCGGGTTAGTTGGCGCGTGATACGACGTGATATTTATTGGATTTGGAGAAGCAAGATCAACGGTGCAGATTGAAACACTTGGGCAAAGGAAAAGTCAAAGTAGGACCGATAGTGATAGGTCAGGTAAACGGGACCCTTAAAAGAAAATACACGTACAAAATAATGTTTAACATGCAACTGATTGGTTTTTAAGTGAACCATTAGTCTAATTGCAGACTACCACATCAAATTCTGGTAACCATCCACATCACACTTGATTTCCCTTTTTTTTAGCCTATGTTCTCCAAGTAGCATGCCTATACATAAGCCTCATCCATCGATTTGGGCTTGAACAACATCCCTTGCTTTCACAGGTGGTTGTGTAGACCCCCCAAATACTTGTGGAGTACGTTTGGGGCCTTTGGAGGGATACCCAACATCATGACCATCTTTCTAAATTCTGTTGTGTACTTGTGTACACTTTGCCCCTACTTTTTTTTGAAATAATGCCATTAGATCCATTGGTTCTCTACGTACTTAATAGGGTAAAATTATGAATTTATGAGGGTTTTCAAATCCTCCCACTTAGTCACTAGATGATCTCCCTCCAACCTCAATATTTTCACGTGGATTTCCCACCAAGTCAGGGCATGGCCCTCTAATTTTAGTCGAGCAAACAAAGTTTTCTATTTTTTCTCTATATGATGAATACTAAAATAAATTTCTAATTGTTGCAACAAATGATTTAATTTTATAGCGCCAGTCTCACCTTGATATGGATTGCTGTCAAATTTCACTTCTATTTTGAACCGAGACTGTGAATAGTTCATCACACTTGAACTAAGTTTATCTTTTCTGGGTTCTTTCTGGAAGTCCTTGGTTTCTTCTCGATCTCCCGATCTCCCCTCTGATTAGATCTCTGCGTTAGAACCCCCATCTTCGAATAAACTGATCTTATTGTTCAGGATTCCATGAGGAGGCTCACATTACAGTTCATATCGGCAACTTGTGCTTCCAGCTACACGAACCTCTCCTTTGCGGGACCCTAAGGGCCATTGGCAGATTTGTTGACCATGGTTGGATTTTGTGACTTTCGGCTTAACCAATTTGAATCCCCTACAACTCTCACAATCTATCGAAATAAACCCACTTTGATACCAATAGGATCTGTAAATTTCCATGGATATTCCACTGGATAGTTCATCACAACAAATCCGATAAAATTAAGCTTAAAATATAAAATCTACACTATGAGGGTTTATTTCTTCTTAGATTTCTAGATCTATTAATTACTGTTTATTGCATATGCATGCAAAATGTAATTATGAAGAAAATAAAGAACAATGAAATAAAAACTCACAAACCACAATTAACACAAGATATAGCCTAGGAAACCTTTTTGGGGGAAAACCCACTAGAAGGTGAGGTTGCTCTACTCTCTTTCTTTGAATAGAAAATTGATGCAAGTACAAAGAAGTGAGGTCTATGGCCGTGGATTGCTATAGTGCACAAATCCCCTGTTTTCTCTCTCCCTCTCCAATTTCTGTCTACTCTACTCGTATATGGAACAAAATGCACTCGAATAGAATGAAACCCCTTTTCCTCCTAGTGGCTTTCTAACACACCCTGATAGCATACTAGTGGTTAGGTTTGAGTCCTTCAACTCTTAATTAGAGTTACAATATCGACTCTTATAAAGTATCCTTCATCATGATCATGTGGCTAATCCATTTTCCATGAGTAATGGGGGTTGACACGGTATCCTATCAAATTATGGTGGCCAAAACAGGAAGGTTAACTTCAAAGTGACAAATTTTGCATACGAACTCCGATTGAGACAATTCTTGCATCGTTGGAAATCCCTGTGTAGAATAACAAAAAAATGTGTTGCGTTTGAGTGACAAATTTTTACCCCCCAAAAAATGTCGTTTGATGCCTCAAACTACTTTTGGAAGGTTTCAGACCCCAATTTTCCAAACTGGGCCCTGCCAGTAAAAATGGTCTTGTGAGATGATTCCTCTAGTTTTTCCAATTTGAAAGCATAAAGATAGATGAAAAACAATACAATTTTCCATTCCATCTCAATGTGATGATCTTCTTGGAGGTACATTTATGTTGCAAGTAATGGATCAACTAGCTTTGGTCTGGAGGGATACCTAGCTTGCAGGAGTTGGAGGTTAGGGTTTGATAGTGGATTTGATGTTAGCTTCTGGTGGTTACCCTAGATAGACCTAGAGAGCATTATGGAGTAGTCCAATCTTGTGACAAGCTAGTGCACAATATGTACTAGCTTAACACACATTATTATGCATATGTACTTCATTCTTATGTTAATTTGAAGTGTACATCGTTGTTCTAATTTTTTGTACTTGCAGATTTGTATTACAACTTATTTTTCATGGTGATTTAAGTAGTTATTAGTGTTGGTTTTATTATGATAATTTTATATAATAGTTGGTAGATTTACTTGGAACATAGTTACCGATCAAATGAGAAAATTACCTAGTATCCGTTTTTTTGAGGTAGCAAAAAGTCACCTGATTTTGAAAAGTGGTGATTCAAAATACACATTTTTTTTTGGAGCATATTTTTGACACTTTAAATTTTCTTATATATCAAGTATGAACATTTTTTTTAAATGTTAGTGATTTTCATGCTGATTTTGAATAGTGTTGAAGCAACATCAACACATTTTTTAGAGGGTTTATTTTTGACACTTTAAATCTTTTTTATGTATCGAGTATGAACATTTTTTTTAAAATGTTAGTGATTTTCATTTTAAATTTGAAAATTGTATTTTCATCTTGATTTTGAAAATTGTTGAGACAACACAAATTTCTTTTGTTTAGAGGGTTTATTTTTTGCACTATAAATTTTCTAATGTATTAAGTGTGGATATTTTATTTATTTATTTATTATTATTATTATTTTTTAAATGATAGTGATTTTCATGTTAGTAATAAAACATAAAAATAAAATAAAAAACATGACAAAAAATAACTCAAATAAAAAAAAAAATTAACAAAATTAACTTGTAAAAATAAAATTCAAAAAACTTATAATATAAAGAAAAAAATTGAAAAAAAAATCTATAACAATTTCTATTTTAAGTTAAAAAACGCATACTAAAAAGAATTAAAAAAAAAACAAAAAAAAAAATAAAAAAAATGGTAAAAAAGAAAAAAATTATAAAATTAAAATAAAATAATTTAAAACAAAAAAAATAAAAAAGAATAAAAAAAACAAAAAAAATTAAAATAAAACAATTTTATTTTATTTTATTTTCTGTAAAAAACAAAAAAAACTCGGCCCACCTCGCCCATGGGTGGTAGGCTGATCCTGGTGGACAGGGTGGGCCGCGGCGGTGGGCGGGGAGGCGTTGCACGTGGCAACATCCCCACCCACCTCGCCCACGGGTGGCAGGGCCGATCCCTGGAATTGACTTGCCACTCCTGGGCGGGTTGGGCCGCGGTGTGCACGCAGCTGCCTCCCCAACCACCCTGCGGTCGAACCCGCCTAGGAGTGGTAGGGTCGATTCCTGGAATCAGCCCTGCCACTCTTGGGCGGGTTTTTATTTTTTATTTTATTTTATTTTATTTTTTAAATTTTAAATTTTATATTTTTATTTTATTTTTTTGTTTTAATTTGTTTTTATAACTTTTTTTAATTATAAAAAAAAACCACCGACGTTTTTTATTTTTTATTTTTTTTTGTTAATTTTTTTCCTTCTTAAATTATGTTTATGTTTTTAAAAATTTCCCCTTTATTCTTTTGATATTTTTTTACGTTCTCTCTACATTTTTAATTTTGATTTTTTTTGGTCTTAAATTTATATATATATATATATATATATATATATATATATATATTTAATATTTGAATTTTTGTTTTCTTTCGTATTATTTTCTTTTTGTTTATATATATACATATATTTTCAATATTTTATTTTTTGTTTTTGTTTTGTTTTGTTTTTGTATTTTGTGTTTTTTTTCAATATTAGAATTGCTGTTTTTATTTGTATTATTTTTTTGTTGTTTTGTTGTTTTCAATATTTGTTTTCTTTTGTATTATTATTATTATTATTTTTTCAATATTTGAATTTTGTTTTCTTTTGTATTATTATTATTATTATTTATCAATATTTGAATTTTGTTTTGTTTTGTATTATTTTGTGTGTTTTTTTTCAATATTTGATTCTTTTTTTTTTGAAAATCTCATTTTTATTTCTTTATACATTTATTTATTATTTTGGTTTCTATTTTATTTTTTATTTTATATATATATATATATATATAGATATATATTTTGCAGGGTCTGTGTCGATACTCGTCTAGCAACCCAATCCCATTATGTGCAATTTGATAGTTGATTTTAAATTTTTTGTTATAACGAATAGAGTCTGCCCTCACAATGTGTTAATTTCATGGTTGGGTTTAAAGTTTTCATTACAATGGGTTGAGTTCACCTACATTGCGTGCCAATTTGATGGTGGATTTTAAAATTTTTGTTGCAATGTATTAAGTTGTTTGAGACTAAGATTTAAAATCGCTATATATTTAGCATTTAAAAAATAAATTACTCGTGGTATAAAAACTCTTTCATTCAGGTGTTCATTTTAAAGTTTTTTTAGTCATAAATTTATTCCATAATTACATGCTTGAAATATTTTGAAAACTTAAGATTTTTTTGTAGTCATAATCTTTGGTTTTAATTGCACGGTTAAAAAATTGTCAAGATTTAAATGTTTTTCTAACTTATGATATTTTATCTTTAACGCAATGGTTGAAAACAATTACAATTTCAAGGTTTTTTAGAGTCAAGATATTTGATCTTTAACAACATAGATGGAAATTATTGGAATTATCAGGATTTGAAACATGATATTTTATCTTTAACATCATGTCTGAGAATTGTTGGAATTTTACAATTTTTCAAAGCTCTGATATTTTATCTTTAATTCCATTGCTAAAAAGTATCAAATTTGTAATCCGATTTTTTTTGGTTCCTGCATAAACACATTTTTTTAAGGGTGTTTTTCTCATCCATTTTGCAAAAAAAAATGGTTTTTACTTCCATTTAGAAAAAAAATTGAACATTTACCCATAAAAAAACATCGTTCTGGCATACACAATTTTCGTTTTTTGGGTTATTTTTTCATGTTTTTTTGGGGTTTTTGGGCTAAAGTACCTGTTTTGAGGTAATAGTTCCCGTTTTCTTGGTAACTATGTTTTGGGTGAATTGACAAGTAAATATAAAATAACAATGCAATATTGTAATTAGATTTGGTTTGTACTTATGGGAATGGAAAATTTTAGGGGATTAATTTCGTATATGGGTGAATTTTCCATGATATTTCCCCAAAAAAAGATTTGTCAATTTCCATTAAAAAATTATCTTCCAAAATTTTATAGGATAAAACTATTCTACCTTAAAATTTGTCAAAATTTTAGAGATACTATATGAAATCATTAGAAATTTGAATGTTTTCCCAAAAAAATTGCCAAATATTTTATAGTTTACATATTAGGGACTAGTATCCTAGAAAATTCTTACCAACATTCCAATTTTCAGAAGGATTTGAAAAGTTATTCCAAATTCATATGCTGGAAGGCTTTATTGGCTCGAGGTAGGGCTATTTTTCAAGATATTAACCTAGCCAATGGTGGTAGCATATTGAGCCAAATCCCTTTTGGTCAAGCACTTATGATCTTGACTAGTTCAACTTTTAGAACTCCAGACCTTGGATTTATATGAGGAGCATTAGTTTTCCCACTTCAATGTCCAACCTCATTATGAATGTGTCCCTTCTCATAGTGAGAAATGGTAGCTCTCCTTCCCACCTAGCTAGTCTCACCAATGGCTTAAAGCCCAAGTTGCTAATGTGTTATGCTATAATGATGCTTCTAAAAAAACCCAAAGGTGATAGGTGTGTTGGGGGTGGGGTGATTTATAACCTTGGAGGAATAATAGACAGAACCTTCTCTTGGAGTATAAGGCACACCTCTAACAACCAAGTAGAGGCCTATGCCTTTCTCCAAGGAATTCGTATAGTGGTCTCACTCCATATGGGAAATCTAATTATAATAGGGGACTCTAAAACACCATAAGGAACGTGCCTTATGGAGCCTCTCCCCTCAACCCCTATCTAAAGTCATATTCCAGTGTATACCATTAGGATTGGAATCCTTCCTGAAGGCGAGTTATTTTTATGTTGTCCACTCCAACAACTTGGTAGGGGATAGATTAGCCACCCACAAAATAGGGAAACCCACCAGAACCTTGCGAATCAATTCAAGAGTGTTATTCCAATTGATTTATTGATGATGCCACATGGGATTATGCATGTTCATTAGAGGGTATCTTGAGTCCCATCAACACCTTAGATGCCATGCATGTTTAAGCGGAAATTTAAAATTTGCATCATAGCGATTGCTGGTTTTCCTTGTCTTCTTGGTATGGGGTGCAATGTTTCATACTCTGTAGTCATGGTGACTGCTTGGTGTATGATTTTGGATCTGCTCTCGGTGGCTTCTCATGTGCAAAACCCTCCCCTTATGGCATTCAAGTGTCTCCATCAATGCATGCAGACTTGGGCTTGTTATTTGGAAGCTAATTGGATTTACGACAAGACCTTTGTAATGGCCTCTAACAAGAGTAAGGTTTCCTAGGAATCTTTCATGGACTCACATAATTGTAGGAGAATATGTGCAAATTACATGTTAGGGAGTATCAATTGGAAACTTAGTTAGCAATCATGATGGAAATTTTGATTGATCATAGAGTTAATCTCAAATGCATTAAGGAAAAAATGGGTTTCATTCAGCCTCAAGTGGAAGATTTATAGCTTGATGGTTAGGAAAGAAATTTGCATTCATCAAACTATTGTACTGATCCACACACTTTGACCTTGGTCAATTCATTCACACAACCTAGGTCCTCCCTCCCGGATTTGAACATGACAATGTCTCAACTAAACTCTATCGCAACTAATGGGCTATTTCAAGGGAATTTATTTTATTAAAACTACAACCAAGTTAAATTTTGTCTCATTTTGGGGTTTTTTTACTATGTATACATTATTATTCCCCTGGTTTGCTATAGTTAAGTATAATTATAGAATAGATGGTCTAGATCTGGACCAGGATGATGTTTTGCCTAAAAATCGTGTAACAACACCACTCATTTCTATGTAACTTTGTTGTGTCTCCATGCATAGATTTTGCTTAATATAATTTCCTAGTTACCATTAAGAAAAAATATTAGGCAGTAGTAAGATTCAACAATGTTTCTACACTTTAAGATAAATTTCCATCCTTAAATTTTTTCTTGCTTGGGAATGTGCTCTTATTGGGTGGGAATTATCTCCCAAGTTTGCATATGATTTTGTGTTTGTTTCCTTGAGTTTCTGAGTGGTTTGGTTTTGTTTCCTTAAATGATTCTTATGTTTTCTATAAATTTGAAATCAAATTCAACCCTAGGCCAACAAGTTCATTAGGAAACAGACGTAAGAGACCCTAAGTAGGGTTGAAATATGAGTTGGCAAAAAATGTTGAAATTTCCTAAGAAACACTCAACTCATGGATTCTTAACAAGGTATCAGAGTGGATTGGACGAAGATTTCCTTCTTGTTGATTTGAACATTGGATATTTTAGTTTCCGAATTTGGGAGAGGTTCTTGGTGGTGAAATATCAATGTGTTTGAAATGAGCCCCTACAGATGTGAAGTGTGGATTGGAATAATATTTCCTTCTTTTGATTTGAACATTGGATATTTTTGTTTATGAATTTGGGAAAGGTTATTGGTTGGTGAAATTTAAATGTGTCTGAAATGAGTACCTGCAAATGTGAAGGGTTTGTTGGATTGAAATATTGGTTGGTCTTGTGATGAGAGTGTGTCTAAATTTGTAATGATGAATATTTTTCAATCTGTTTGGTTTTGTCCCCCGATTGGGGTGAGAGAAAGGGAAAAAACATTCAAAAGGACAACGAAGGGGAGAGGCTGGCAAGGCCGGCCACCAAACACTCTCATAATAACTCAATGGGACGTGGGGGCATCATGCAGGCCTGATGGAATCCCGAGGCATCGAGGTGACAGGGGAGTGGGGGAAGAGGTAGTAGGAAATGGCGGCGGAAGGGTGATGGGATGCAGGATAGGTGGGAGAGGGTTAATGAGGATGGCTAAGGGTGGAAGCGAGATCAGTACTCAGCGAAGGAAGGAGAAGATCGGAGCTAGGCGAGAACTGGTTTCTTCTGCAACTGAGCGAAAGTCTGGGTATGTTTTCTCAGTGTCAATTCTTGCATCCCTTTCAACCTTTTGTAGTATGACGGAGGAGGGGGGGAGATAGGAATTGCTGAGAGAGGGAGAAGTCCGCATGAGTCTACAACCCTCCCTGCAGCGCGCAGTAAGGAGGTGGAGGGGGGCAAGAGGAGGAATGCAGAGGAAGGGTCTAACATAGTAAAGAACCGCGAAGACCAGAATAAAGGCCTGCTGGGGTTCTGCAAGTGCTGGGTACAGGGGCAGCCCGAGGAGGTCAAACAAGCAGTCTGGGAGGCAGATAAGACTATAGAGGGCATACACTTGTCTTGCCCAAGGGGAGGGAATCCTGGGAGTGGCCAGACCATCGGGAGAACCTGGAGTGGGGAGGGCAAAATCTGGGATAGGGATACTCAAGAGATGGGAATAAGAGTAACTGCGGATAATCTAACCTTTGTTGTTGGTCATGGTAAACAGGCGGCTGTAGAGAGCAAGATGGTGTGCCCAGGTTGAGGAAGGGGTTGTGGTGGAAGAGGCTGGCAAAGCTAGCCAGGACGTAACGACCCCATGACCTCTATGCCTGCACTTCAGAGGCGTAGTCAGAAAACCATGAGGAAAATAGTGCAAGAGGCTGCAAGGGCATATAGAGAAGGAACTGATGCTGACATCCGCAAGCTCATTCAGGAATTGGAAGAAAATGTCATAGAAGGAGACTCGGAGCCCGAAATGGAGGAATGGGGAGATCTCATTCCTGACCCGGGAAACACCAGGGGACGAATGACTCTATACAAGCAAGCCTTGCACGTTTACTGGGTGCTGAAGCGTTTACTTGCCAAGGCGCTGGAACAAGTAGCAGGTGAAATGGCAGAGCTTGCCCAGGGCATGCCAAACATGAAGAAAGAGATGAAAAATCTACAAATCATAATGATTATGCAGGACAACAAGCTGGAGGAAATCCAACAACAACTGAAGAAGTTAACTCCAGCAACGAGGGATGCGGCAACAACACCTGAGAATGTGGAAGACTAAAAAGTTTAGTTTTTGCAGTTGTTTATTATGTTTGTTTTGGAGGACAATATTCTCTTTTCTTTTTAGTAGTTTCATGACTGTCTGGAACATGTTCAGCATTTGTTGTTGCGAAGTTTATTTAGCGTGGATTGATAGACTTATTAATTTTTGCTACTGGATGGCCTATAATAATTTGAGGTGGCCAACAGATCTGGTTTCCCATCTGGGCAGGTTGAGGCCACCAAAACGATGTATATGGTTCAACTTGTTTTTATATAAATAGAAAAAGAAAGGCACTATCGCAGCTTACAAAAAAAATCTGTTTGGTTTTGTGGCTCAAGGGTTTACAATAATGCTGACCTTGTTTAGTTCTAGTGATTGTTACAAATCAGAGGGAGCTTCTAGTGTTATTCCTTGGAGGCAGTATTTCTTGTACAACTTGTACATTGTAATTGTTGAGAGATTGATTATTGTTGTGATAGCTTGTATGATACTAAGCTATTGGTGAATCTTAGCATGCCATTTTGTGCATTTGATGTTGAATAAGGTTGTCATTGATGTCAATATGATGTCTAGCATTGTTGAAGCAAACCCTAGGTGTATGGAAGAAGCCCTAACAATCAATGGCATGATCATAATAGGGTTGTCATGTGAAAATGGAAAACTTAAGAATTTATGGGAGTGTGCCTGATGATCATACTTACAATACACTGATTAATGTCTTTTGTACCATATGGTTTTTTGAAGGGTGTCTGTCCAAACATGCATATCTACTGTGCTCTAATAAATGGGTTCTTGAAGAAAGATCGCTGAAGCCTATGCTTATTTTGAGGTAGAGATGAAAAAGTAGCATGACCTTTACAAAAATTGAGACAACTAAAGAAAGAGTGAGAGAGGATTTATTTACTATACATAAAATGCAAGTCTTGGTTCAAATTAACTCACATAGTTCTTTAAAAAAAATTAATTGTTTGAATTTTATAAATATTCTAGGTCGACTCCAACTAATATCAAGTCAACTCCTCTGATGGTTGTGTCCCTTCAAACTATGGTCAAATGAGTATAAATATAAATAATTCTCACCCATTTTCATCACCAATCTCAGTCAAGAATACAAGGAAGATTCAAATCTGAGGAAAGGAGGATGAAGACCATCTAACATTTGGAATTTTTTGGAGAATCCTTTGTACTTTTTGTTGTGTTTTCTATTGAAAGAACCATGGGAAAATATATCTGTTTTTAATTGTAACTCGGGTTCCTTTACAGATCTATTCCACCTTTCTTTGAAACAAAACTAAAATATCAGAATTGTGACCATTAGACCTCGACCTAGTCTCTTATAGCATATCTTTGTGTCTCGGATCCTAAAGAAAGTTTGGATGTAATTCAGACCTATGATCTAATTCAAATCTGAGGCACTGTAGCTCGGACATTTGATACTCAGACCTATGGTATTGTGGCACTGTAATTCGAGCCTATGATCTAATTCAAACCTATGCATAAAATCTCCAACATGTGGACCCGTGGCAATACAATTTGGACCTGTATAATCTATTAAATTCAGACCTATACTCTCAACAAGCTCAGACCTGTGACACTTGAAATGTGGCCTAAATGTTTTAGGCTTGTGGCACTTGATTTTCAAGTTGGCATCCTTTGAGAGCACATTATTAGGCATTATTTAGAGCAACCTAGTAACAATGTTTTGGGAGAGTTGAGGACAAAGTTTTGGGAGTCTTAAGGACAATGCTTTGGAATCATCTGAATACAGACTTGAAGGCACCTTTGTAGCATAATATCGCAGAATAGAAGACCTTGGAGAACAATTTTTGAAGAGCACCTTTAAGCTTCCCTTGGTGATACTTGGTGAGTACCTTAGGGCATACTTTTGAAGGCTTCTATGTATACCTAAAGAAACTTGTTGAAATACCTCATTGTAGACTTGAAGTAGCTTGTTGGAAGACTTCTTCGTAGACCTGAAGAAGCTTATTGGAGACCGTTTTGAAGACAACTTTGGAGCAGGTTCTTGAAGATATTTTGAGGAAGCATTGAAGGTATCTAAGAGTAATATTTGAAGACCATCTAGCAGATGTTCTGTTAGCTGATGACAAGACAAACTTGGAGACACTTCCATAGAGCTACATTGAAGTTGAACTTGATAAATCATTGAAGACATCTTGGAGACCATTTGTGAAGTAGACCTTTCAAGCAACCTGTGTTGAAGTTTTTTAGACATCCTTGAAGCATATTGGAGACCACTTGTAGCAGTGTATTGAAGATCATTTGAAGACCTATTGATGATTTATTGAAGCAAATTGAAGAGAATCTGTTGTAGCAACATTGTTGAAGCCCTGATGAAGTAGATTTGAAGAGGATTGTTTGTGCAGACATGAAGAGTCTTGGATTGTTGGATTTGACCTTGATGAACTAGAACTTGAAGTATTTTGGAGATTATTTGAGGCATTTGTTGAAGCATATTTGGAGTTATTTTCAGGACTTGTTGAAGAAGATATTGGAAGTCCTGATTTAGTACCGAAACCCTTTTTAAAGAATTGAAGGAGAGGGTTGGAGCCCTAGAGGATTGGAGTCCTCACACAAGGTTGGAGCCTTGTGGAAAACCAAGTCAGAGCCTAAATTTTCAAGAGGATTGGAGTCCTCAAGTAGACCAAGTTGGAGCATGGTTTGAAATCTAAGATTCGAGTCTTCGTCTAGGGTTGGAGCCTTGAAGGAATTATATGTGTTATTGTACAAATTATTGCTGCGAAAGAGGATTTGAGTCCTCATTATTCTTGTTAATAAAATTATTCTTTTGTTGTACATCTTGTGTTTTGTTTTTATTAAGCGATCTTAACTCGTATAATATAATAATTGTAAAATAAATGCTGATTGACCCCCCTCTCATTATTTCCAACATTTGTATCATGTAGAGTTTGTAATTTGTACTTAAACTTGGAGATAGGTTCAAAACCTATGGTGGTGGAATCAAGGATTGATACCAAACTTGAAACTTATGGGGGTTGTTTTCAGTACCAATGATAGGGTTGTTGAATTCTCTTATGATGAGGTAGCAAACCTTGTTATTACTCTTGCTTCAGGATTCTTTCAAAAAGGGGGAGTAAATATTGTTGAGGTTGTTGGACCTTTTGAGGTGCACAAGAGGGATGTTCATGTTCATATGTGATGATAAGTTTTCACAAGTTGCTGTTACTTTTACTGTGAGTTGTAGTTTAGGTTTGATGTAATGACACATATGAAAAATTTTATCTTGTACTTTTGATAAATTTTATCCACTTTCCTTAGTCTTGTTTGGACATGTGATTATCCTTGTAGGTTTCCTTAAATAACACAATGTGGTGGAAAAATATTTTTGGCCTATGATGTTGCCTTGGAGTTTTGAATAGTCACTATTTATTTCTTCCATGTCTTGAAGTGATTTCAGAATTTGGTAAGAAGTAGTGATTCAGGGTTATGTTCCTTCAATTTCACAAGAGGTAATTGTTCTTTTGGAATCCCTAGTAGAGGGAAATTTGAGATTCATATCTTGAGTTGCAAATTGTTTGGTTGATTGTTTAAAGAGAAGCATACGTTTATGAGTAGTTTTTGCATAGATGATAAGGTGTGTGGACCTATACTTGCATGAGTGATTTTTATGGACGCTTCCAATGTAGGTATAACATTGATGTCATGATGCTTTATGGAGGCACATCATTTACGAATCAAAATATTCAGAGGGTGATGATTAATATTATGGAATATAATTTTCTCATAGAGAGGGAGTATAAAATTTTGGGGTTATTACAAAAGCGTTTTCACCTAGCTGGTGCTAACTCTCTTAGTCCTTTGACATGATCTTCATGGACATATGGACGATTGAGTTTGGCTGCTTAACCTAGGATAGAGTGCTAGCATAACACACTTACGTAGGAGGTTGTTATCCTCTATGGCATGTGTTGGGTAATTTATTTGTTGGTTAAATTACATAGCATTAAATTATCAATCCAGGTTCCTATATTTGTTCAGTGCACTACACTATATGTGCTCGGAAATCAACTTTCAACTTTAATTGTAAAAGAGGAATTCTAATTTATCAACAGCAAGAAATGAATGGTAATCCTATGCAAATGAATCAAAATAATGCGATGGAGTTGTTAGTGCTTGAAATTTCACCTCAGGCTGAGAAAGGCAAACTCCAAGGCAACATCAAACCACTTAGCCTCGTAGCTAGCCCTACGGGGCAGGAGAGGGCTCTCTCCGGTCTATCTCAGTAATGATCTTCAATGGGCGAGATGACCAATAGGGAAACACTGATTTTAGGCTAGTAAACTGATCAAGAGGTTTAATTTGGGATTTTTAATGTTTTGGTGGAAAATTGGGGAATGACAATTTCAGGTGCGGGTATTGGACACAATTTTTGCAGGGGGTTCTTTGGGGCGAGGTAGGAGACAATATTGATGCCTTTGATAGAGGTGGATGGATGAGAATGACCGGTGAGGAGTTAAGGAGAGGAAGCAATAACCTTGAATTCCCCTTAAACAGTTGAAAACATTGATATTAAGCAAACTTAAAAGCAGAGCATGACAGTCATGAATTCTACTTTAACACTTCATTTGCCTTATTTGCAGAAGGAAAAGTAAGGAAATGATTCACATAACACACTTACAAATGCAAAGAGAAACACACCATCAATACATGTGACCACAAGAATCCCAAAAAGGACTGCAAAACCCTGGTCTTCCTTTGCCAAAAATTGCAGAGATAGAGTGAGTAATACAATAAGAGCTTCTCCCTCAAGAGTCCAACCATGAAAATGAGCAAGAAAGTACATGATATAGGCCATCTAACATCTTTTCCTGCCTCTAAGGGTCGAGCTCACCATCCTAGGAGCTGTTTCAACCAATTCTAAACTAAGCACTGAAAATTAGGCAATCAAAACAACTTGCCTTTATAAGCTAGGAAACCAATTCATTCATTAAATTTTACCTATCTTATGAATGAATCTTCTAGAAGAGATAAATAAGTGTCTAAACATCATAAAATTACATCATTTACAACAAGGAGGATGAAAATCAACTCCAAAAAGTCAAATCCAGTCAAAACTGCGTTTTGCTGAGCTGTAGGTTGAATTCCTGTGCAAATTGCCTGATGGGTCGCGCGCAATCCTGAATGGGTCGTGCGCCTTTTGAGGCACTTTTGAGGCACTTCTAGGTGTCCAAATGAGGCAAAAGTGGGCTTTTTGGAAAGTTCTGGATGTCTACTTTCCAACCCAAGTGGAATTTCTGAATTTGGTTGTCATTTTCCCCTCCAAAATTGCAATCTCCCAAGACTGCTTCCTGTGTGACAAAAATGTGGCAGAAAGTCATTTTTTGCTTGTTTTTTGACTTTCTGGAGGCCCAAAACTTGATGAAATCTCTTGGTAATGGCTGAGCAAGTGTAACTTTTCATGACAAATCCAGAAATGCTGAGTTTTTCCAAAATGGAGTTGCCAAACGAAAGGGTCGCGCGCGGCGCGCGACCCATCGGTGAAGAAAACCTGTTTTTTGCTAGAAAAATCACAAATGACCCAAAATGCTCAAATTTTTTTGAAAATTGTGCTGGAGTTGAGTTATTTAGTATCATTCTCCTTCAAAGAAGCCTCAGCCAAGATGTGGAGGGGATCGGGCCTTTTCCTTTGTTTTTGTGCTTTGGCCAACCGTCTTTGGAGCACTTTCATTCTTGCCTTGCATACGTGCATCCGCGCCCAATAATGATTTTTCATGTTCCTGAGCAAGTCCTTATCTTGGTTGGCCTTGGCCAGCAACCTCTCCAAATGAGCATTGACCCGGAGAAGCATAGCCTCTCGCTCAACGGGTACCAAATCGCCGGGTCTCTTTCGAGCCAAGTTGCGGTCCTCATGAATCCTCCGCAACTCATCGAGAGTGTGCTCATCCTCCAACTGCTTGTTGCGCTGCTCTAAATATGTGATCGTCCATTGTGCCCCTTCCAATCTTTGCTGCAATGAATCATTTTCAGCTCTTAGGTGCTGAATGATCTCCTTTGACTCTAGGCTAGGAGAACTGATATCAAGATCAACAATCTCTATATCTGGAACACCTGATGGCCCCTCATCAATCCTGGGTTGTTTTCCCCTCTCTGATACCTGTGCTGCTGTCGGAGACGAGGCCCCTTCCACCTGGTGTGGAGATAACACTCGTGGTGCTGATGAAGAAGGCGAGACCCCTTCCACCTGATGTGGAGAAAATACTCGCCGAGCTGCTGCAAATAAAGCCCTGTGGCCTCTCTGATAAGTGACCAATGGAGGAGAACTGACATGTCTAGTCTCAGGGATATCATGTTGCTGTGATGGTCCTCCCTCCTCATGAACAATCTCAGGATATGGTAGTGGTGCTGTGAAAAACTCACGAGAGATAAACTCCTCCCATGGGATGCCATGTTGAGCCAATTGATGTATGACCACAAGCTGAATCAAACCATAATGATAGAGGCTCCTATATTGTTGTGCTGGGCTCTTCCTTTGCATCAAGGGCACCATCCTCTCAATATTCTGGCACAAGAAAACAGGGATGTTCATCATCCGAACCCGTGTGAAATGCATCAACAAGCGAATATGGTATGAATACACACGTGAAAATCTGCCCTCATAGGTGAAATAGCGCATGATAAGCCTCATCAAAGGAGCATACTCATTCCTCAAAAATCTAAAAGGAAATACACCCGTCACTTGTCTCATAAATGCAACTTTAATGTAAGGCTCATACTGAAAACTGTCCAATATTTTGCGCTTATTCCACACTTCTCCAACATTTGGTATCCCTGTTGCTTGAGAAATCATCTCGGGTGTCAATGTAAAATCCACCCCTGCAAGGTTCACATGCCCATCATGCAAATGCAAAACAAACAAGCGAGCCAACTCCCTGTGATGCTGGATTTGAGAGATCCTCTCACAAAATTCATAACATGACAGATAGCGGAAACATGTGACTGCAATTGGACAAGCCTGCAAATTGGTCAAAGAGGTGGGCTCCTCTCTCTTATGGTGACCGCTCTTACCACCCCTGTGAGGCCTCCTATGTACCTCAAACTCTGAAGCTGACTCATGGTCATCACTTTGCTCATAATTGGTTTCGGTTTCTGACATGGTTTCAGGAGCAAAGTGGCTGAAATGTACTACTGCTTCTGCTTTGAAATCTGCTATTTTAACTGTTTTGAAATGCTGTTTCAAGGGGAAAAGTAGCACAAGGGAAATGTTAGGGAAGGGACACTTGGAAGGGAAATTGGGAACAATATATGAAACAGGGAGTTTAGGGGAAGAATTATGACATATACATCATCATACAATTTCATGTGCAAGGATGTTATGGGAGGTAGGGTTTAGGGTTTGATTTTTGATTTCTTAATATTTTGGTAGGGAAATTAAATAATAGTGATAAGGGAGTAAGAAATGGGAGGTGGGAAAATGTAGGAACAATAGGAATGAAAAGGAATACCTTAAAACAACAAAACAAACCCTAGCAACTTTGATGTTTTCAAGCAAAAGCACATGGAGTCTTTACTTGCAAATGAAGGCTTTTAAAAATATTATCACGATCTTCTCAAGCTTTAGCAAACCATAATTTATATGATTGAAGGCCTACCTGACAAGCTTGAACAATTTGTGGTCGCTTGGCAGCTTGCTGGTAATTTTCTGTGGAGGAAACCCTGATGGGTCATGTGCACTGCCCAACAGGTCGTGCGCGTATAAAATTTACACTGGCGGAGGTGCCCTGATGGGTCGCGCGCACTCAACGGGTCACGTGCCAGTCTCAACGTGTCGCGCGCCTTCACACTTCACCAAATTCGCCCAAATGCTCTTGAAAACGATTTGCTCTATTGCTTGAAGGCACAATGAAGCTTAATGGAGGGAGAGAGACTTTATAGCCTTGTTTTGAATTAATTTCATGTCAAACCCCTCTTTCTAATGTTTTTCATGAAACTTTTAAAACTTTGAATGCTGCTGACTTTTTGGTTTCCTTTTGTCCTGAAATTGGTTGAATTGATGTTTTTCCTTGATAATTTTTGCAGGGATAGCTTCTGAAGAGTCTTGGCAAAGGGGACCAGGGTTGCGTGTTGCCTTTCAAAGAATTTTTGAATTTTTACAATTTTTACAAAATTTTGAGAAATGACCTTGGCTTTAAAAACAGGGTTTTTAAATCCAAGGTAAAAATTAACTGTACAAGATGGAATCTTTTAAAGAAACACTTTGATAATCATCCCTCTGGCCTGCTGGGCATTTATTGACTTTTAGAGACATGACCTTGAAGACAAACTGGACCTAAACCCTAGACCTAAGACTTTTGACCTCAAGACAAGACAAGCAACTTTGAAATAGTTTATTGACTGAAACAACGTGATCCAGCAGTGCCAAGAGGGGAATAAAGACACTAACTCCTCCATCAGGGTTATGGCATGCAATAAGATGACACTGATGAGACACCTACTTATGCAAATGCAAAGAGCTTTGATCGCTGATGGAGGGCTACTAGACCGACTCTAACAGGAGTGAAAATGAAATTTTAATCTAAAAAGTAATTGAATTTGAAAGAACGCAAGTGCAAGAATGAAATGACTATTCTTGAAGGTAGTAAAAGCAAAGGCAATTGTTCTAAACTAATGAAAGGAAGGACAATCTATTCTAGGAAAGAAAATAAACTTTGATCTAATGAAAGAAAAGACACTTTGCTAATTAAAACAGTAAATGTAATCTAATGGAAGCATTTGAACTTAATCCGTCAAAGCATGAAATCTTAATCTATGAAAACATTTGAATTTTAGTCTATGAAAGCATGGAAATATTTAATCTAGGAAGGCGCGTAAATATAATATATGAAATCTTGTAAATTTAATATATGAAAATGATACAATTAACTATGAAAGCATTGAAGATTGTAAATCAATTCAGAAATTCAGTGTGTTTTCAAAGCTTAGAGTTCATTCATAAATTAAAACCATGATATGCCTATGAATGTAAATGAAATAAGTGTGCAAAGAAGAAGCTAAAGAAGTAAATATTTTTGGTATTTTAGATGTAATTTAAGCTTTTGATCTGAAAAAGAACATACATGGAATGAGAAACAAAGCATCTAATCAAAAGACTTGAAATAAACCTTGCAGAAAATGAGCATAAAAAAAAACTAGTCTATCTTGTAGAAATGAAACGTTAAAATACACTTGTACTCATCAGGTGGCCATCCTGAAGTGCATGAGAGGTGGAAAGTTTAGGAAACTATTGTTCAAACACCTTATATAATCATGAAGGCACATCCATATCAAATTATTATATTAACTGAAGTGAACTTCAATAGTATTCATAACATCAAGTATAATCATAGCTAATCCTTAACATTCCAAAACTTAACACACATTTGAATGGCGAAGACACTCCTATTTATACAAAAACTAAGATAACTAATTAATAACTGTAGATCCAAAAATATATCATAGATCCACATATATCTCCTAAATCCACAACTATCTCATGTGGTTACAACCACGTGTTAACATCTCTTCATATACTCTCAAAAATCTCTAAAATATTTGATAAGAGACACTTATGAAAACTTCCATGATTCTTCTCCAAATGATCTCAATTATTCAAGAGTTTGAAGAGGAAATAAGAATTTGAGATTTAGAAGCCAAATATGACTTTGTCGGAATCTTCAAATACACATACAAACATCACAAAACTCATCCAACTTTTACATACAAGTGAATACATGTTATTTTTCTACTATTTAAACATAAATTCATTCAAAATACTAAAATAAATGCTTTGGAAAATAATAAGTATAAACCCATATATGATCATGAAAATGGTCTTAGTGTAGGATGATGGAGTTGAAAAATATGGTAAATACTGAAGGACAGTGAAAGAAAAGGAACTTTGGAGACCCAACATCATGATGACTAGCCCACTATGAATAGAAAATTGGGGAATCAATGGTTAGATTAGGGCAGGTACATACGTAGGAGGATGAGTGTTAGGAACTTATCCCTATGAGTATGGAACTAGGTGAAATACACTTTCAAGGTTGGATAGCCGACTTGAGGATGCATAGATTAAGGAGCATACTTCGTGGAGGTTGGTTATAGACCTAGGCATATATGCTGAGAAGCATTGGAGAAAGTAACTACCTTGGCACATAGGTTGAGAAATGTTGGGCATAAGAGGACATGTTGCACACAACTATAAGAAGAGAAACTCACATTAGGGCACTTGAAGAACAAACCATGATGTAACAGGGGGTGTTGGGCTAAAAAATTATTGGATAGTGCACCATCTTAGAGGAGGGGTGTTGGGCCCAAGGGACATCATGCTTGGAGAGAAAACCATGTTGGCGTTGAATAAGACTCTAGTGTCACACTCATCATTATTGTATTATAGAGTACTCCATGTGGGTTTTCCTTGTTAACTTCGTTTGGGGGTTTCTTATGGAACTAGTTTATGTTTTATCTTGGCCTCCTTCACTTATTCTATATAAATGGAGGAGAGAGTTTTTGTCATAGCTCATTACTATTGTGTTCATTATTCTAGTTTTGTAATTATGTTGGAGAAGTATTGTAGGGAGTAGGCCTCAGGGTTTTTGATGTAAAAACTAGAAGAGAGATGAAGATATATACTAGCACTTGAAGAAGTTATAGGAGTAATTACTTGTATGATGTAAGATAATTCTAAGGCTTGTGATTATCTTGGAGAAGAACATGAGAATTGGAATTGAAGATTTGAATGCAAGCCTTGGTTATTTTTATTATGCAATCTTTGTATTGTTGTGGAGAAGCCTTGACTTTTGCGTTGATGCAAGAGAGGTAGCACTAGGGTTTTAACACAATGAGAAATAGTTCATTTATTGAGGAATATACAACATAATGACAATAGTAAAAAATCCATAAAGGGAAAATAACATATAAATGTTTGAATAAAGATTTGATTGAATTAATGCAATGTGACAATGTACTTGTAGTGTTGACTAGACATAATGGTTGATAACTCATTTCCTTCGATTAGGTCATGTATTTAAGTTAGAGTGTGCCACTTTATTTATTATTATTAGTTATTTTATATAGTTATGTTCATTATATTATTTATCCCTTCAAAGATGATTTGTTCTCAAATCACTTTATGGAAAAGTCAAGTACTTTGGCCTGTTATTGTATTTGTGCAGTTGTGGACCATAGTTGGCCTAGGTAGTCTTTTTCCTCTGGTGGAGTCATAGCGCTAGCTTAGGGGTGACATGTTCCTGAGAGAATATGAGTAATGTGGTTTATGGTTAGGTGGAACATCTAAGGTTTGTAACTAGTTGGTGCTTCATTTATAGGACAAGTGCTTATTGTTATGTTTTTTTTTGATATGATTTTTTATGAATTTATACATGCTACATATTGATAGAAATTCAAAAGGCGTGAATTATACATTGACGTTCCTATAGATAAGAGCATTGCACAGTAGAATGCATTAGACACACATGAAAAATGTTACAGGAATTTAATTCAAGGGAATTTAAAAAAAAATCAAGTTACATAGGTATTAATATGCCTCAATGGGTGACTGAGGGCCTTACAAAGTGGTATCATAGCCCGTGCTACAATTCTGGGCATGGGAAAAAGAGATCAAGAGAAATAGTTGCAGAGTATGTTTGAAATAATTTACCAAAATATATAAATGGTTCTTTGGATAGGGCCATGGAATTCTTTGATTTCATGACTAATGAGATAAGGTCTCAGGGAAATGTATAACAATTCTTGGTATATGGAATTTTCCATCAAGAGTGTTCGAAAAGATGCCTAAATGACATATAGATACTTAGAATATGGTGGTTTCGAGATAAACACCAAGGATAGTCAGGAGTGTTTATTTTGGGCCTTAATACCTAATCATATTCCTTCAGTAAAAATGAAAGGCACCTATTTAGGTTATGCCCCATTTTAAATTTACGATCATGTGATGTATTATATCAACAATTGACATTCATTTTGACTAGATAAAGTGCATGATAGCTAATGAGGAATGGGGGTTTGAAATGAAAGCCATAATTTTAATGGGAAACGATGTGGCAAAATCATGTTCATTTCAACCTCCTTAGGAAGTATTTAAAAACCATTTTATCACCCCCTTGAAATGAATGTGAGACCGAAAAGTGGCAGGGCATGTGAGCAAGTTATGTAGCCGGGTCCATTGTCAGTGGAGACTATGTTAAAGAGAAACCCAATATGCAAGAACATGTATGTAAGTAATTGTATATAAGTAATTTTTTTATTGAATAAGAACTAAATTGAATTAGTGATTACATGCCTTCATGGCCATTTGCTTATATAGGCATGGACTGGCCATGAAGGATTAATGGTCACACATTTTGACTTTGGCCCTTCACAATCAATGTATTTATTAATAAATAAATAAATACTTAATTAATTAATTATATATATATATATATATATATATATATATATGTATGTATATATATATATATATATATATTATTTTATTCATAACATTGCCACCCTCTTAGAGGTGCTTTGTCCTCAAAGAATACACATGACTTTCTCTAGTTTGAACATGCTATTATGGAATGACATCTATTTTCTTTTACGTATGTGAATTTGTTTGCACCTTGTGTGCTGGTGAAGTTCTTGTATGTATTTGCACCTTCCTTGAAGTTGGGAGTGTCAAAACCATATAATTTATATTGTTGACATTTCCAATTAAACTCCATGAACTATTCTTCAAGGTTTGTAGCGTAGTTTCCCAATTGCATTAACCATTCAACACCTAGCACAATATCCATTTCTTTGAGCCGTAAGGCATACAATTTTGTCTGTAGTTATAATTCTTGTATCTGGATTGAAACCTTATGACATTCTCCCTATTTCTTCGAACTTTTTCCTGGTAGCGACAGTCATGGTTAGGTCCTTGATTGTGAACATGCAAAGATTTTTTTTTATTATAGAAAAATCAATGTTTATACAATTATGAATACTTCAAAATATACAAGTATATTGACATTTCTGCCACTTATGATCCCTTTAAACTTTAGGGTTTTAGGGAATAATATCCTTTTCATGTTGGTTGGTGGTGTTGTAAACTTAGCGTTATTTCTTCTTGAAGACTAGGTTCTCTACTTTCGAAGGTGAGGTGGAATGTATTTTGCAGTTGCTTGTTTTTGATCCTTTGAAAATTTGCTCTCTTCACCCTGGTTTTTCTAGACACATGAGATTGCAACTAATGCTGCTTGTTCTGATGTTTCCTTAGGGTTTGAATCTGCATTATGCGTTATAGTGATTTCTTCATTAGGTTCTTGTACTTTAGCTTGCCTTCCATCTACTATTTTATAGTAGCGTAATTTCACATTTATGTCTTGGTGTCCAATTTTGTCCACACTTATGACACTTGTTTTTCTTCTTTATCACTTTCTCTGAATCATTATTTGAAGTTTCTAACTCTTTCTCAACTTCATAAGTATATAATTCCTTGTTAAGGCATTTGTGTCTCGACGACCATTTATATCCACAATATCTACATTTGTTTTTCTCTTTCTTATCTAAGTATTGTTGTTTGTTTTCATCTTCCTTTGATGAACGGTGGCTTTTTGAACTTATTTTTTTGTTCAATAAGCCTGGTTGCATGCCTAGATTCATCAATAGTATGGGGCTTGAATAGTTTCAAGTTAGCACGAATGTAGTCTTTTAGTTCACAAATATACATCTTCAATAATTGATCTTTAGTAAATCCATTGTGTTGTATCGCCAAGACTTCCCATTCATTGGTATAATCACTAATAGAACATGTCTATTCGAGATGTATAATTATGTTATACAAGTTGTCCTTGTCTTAGTCATGAAATCTCATTAATAGTGATGTAGTGAATCCTTGCCAGTGAAAAGAACAAACGTCACACCTTTTCATCCACCAGAGAAACCAATCATATGCTTTTCCCTCTAAAGTATTGGATGCGGTCATTACCCCCTCTCTTTCACCTAATGGTGGATTTTCTCCAAAATTTCTGTCCATTTTGTTGACCTAGACAATTTCTCCTCTATGGTCTTTTCTGTCATATTTTGGTAACTCATTTTTAATTTGTTGATGGTTTCTTTCTGGAATTCTGGTATGGTATTGGCTGCTTGAAAAATATATTTTGGGTTGCTCTAGTTTCTCAAGTTCACTTGATTTTAGTGGAATATTCATAAGATTCTAATAGGGAGAAGACTGCAACATTAACGTTTCCACCTTCTCTATTAATTTATTAAATTTTTCACCATGTTCATTAAGTTTTTTTGTAGTCTCATTAATTTTTAAGTCTTTCTGTAGTATTTTCTCCATCAGCGTCGTCATCTTCTTTTTTCCTTCATTAAATTATGTTTGTGCTTTTTCCAAGTTACCGAGATGATACCACACACTATTAACTTCGTCTCTATAGCGGTTAACATTGGCTTGTAACTCCTCGTTGCTCACCATTTTGTTCTTATTTTTCCTGGCGGAACCCACTTTTTTTTCTTTTTTTCTTTTTTCTATATATATATATATATTAATAATTGTTAATTAAAACTATGTATGGTAATTAAACTTTATATCAAAATTAAAATTATGTAACTATATAATACGATAATGGAAAAAGACGGCAAGCGATGTAAACTACAACGATGGTAGGAAAAAAGATGACGAAGAGGGTCGAAGCTAAGAAAAGGGTGGCTCGAGGTTTGATTGTTGGAAAAGAGGGCAACTCAGAATAGGGCTACGAGTATTGATGACAGTCGGCCACAACGAGCAAGAGCAACAATGTGAAGTGTGGTAGCTATGTTTGGACAACAAGTGTGAATGGTCGAGTTTGACGAAATCAATGACTTAGAGCAGTGAAATGTTGTAGAGTATGGTGGCTGTGTTGGACAGAGTGTGCAGGTGTTTCAACAGGGAAAAGGTGATGATGTTTGGTAGAGGGTGCATCGGGAGTTATTAGAGATATGACGGTAAGAGAACAATGGTGTGACGATTAACTGATATTGGTGAGGAGACAGGGGTTGTTGGACAAGGGATGAAACAAGGAAGGCAACGATTGTGCACAGGAAGGTGGAAACATTGGTAGGAGCATGATGCAGCGAAACTGATGAGAGACCAACAGTGGAAATGGGTACGAACGGACTGTGCAACAGAGCAGTTTTAGCCAGAGGATCAAGAGGCTCTGATAACACTATTAAAGATAAACCCAATATGTAGGAACATGTATGTAAGTAATTGTATATAAGTAATTCTTTTATTGAATAAGAACTTAATTGAATTGGTGATTACATGCTTCATGGTGGTTTGCCTTTATAGGCATTGACTAGCCACAAAGGATTAATGGTCCCATATTTTGACTTCGACCCTTCATAACCAATGCCTTTATTAATAAATAAATAGTTAGATAATTAATTATTATTATTTATATTATATATATATATATATATATTAAATTAGCATTTACATATTATTTTATTCATAACAGAATGACATCATCAAAGAGGTGGAAAGCTTATATGTTGGATTTGATAGATCTACGACTGTGGTTTATTTCACCCAATGAAATTGCATGAAAGATAAAATAAGGGGTGGGGAGGTACGAAAGTTCCAAACCATGGTTTCCCACTTTACAACATGTTGGCCTTGTATCCATTCTGATACCCATGAGCGATATCACAAAACCATTGTAGCTCACCCCATAAATGAGCCAATGAAGGACATGTGGGTGACGGGTCATGCAGGACAAAAAGGGTGGCATAATAATAAATCTCATAGTGGCAAGTGTCCATTGCATGGGTGCCAAGTGCATAGGGAAATACATGTAATCTTAGTTCATGTCTAATGAGAATTGAAGATATATAATACTGTACTTCTATTTGTTAGGGAGAGTACACAAAGACAATTAAGATACCTATAAATAATTATATAACGAAGTTTCATAACAATCTAGATCAATATGAGGAGATACAATAAGAAAAAACATGGTAACTTCTTAGAATTTTTGTCAAATTTTCAGGTCATTAATTTGCATGTAGTTTTTGAGGCTCGAAACAATATTTTTGGGTAGATAAATCCCATGACATTGTGTGTAAATTTGGCACACAAGTATCTACAACTTAAATGAAAGAGTTTAGAGAGATATTTCCAATAAGATATTACAATTGTAAATCAGAGTCAATATAAGGAAGTTATGCTTGAAACAATAAAGGGAAAAATTATACATCAATTTACTTCTAGGAGGCATAACACTCTAACCAGAGCTCAGATAAGTAGTCAATATAATTACCTTGGATGGAAAAATATAACTATGGAGTCAAATTTGAATTTAGATATATAATGTCTTAAGAAATTAGCAAAACAATGTTGTAGCAAAATAGGGAAATTGACCAAGATTGGCCAAAAAATTCACTGGCCATAACTTTCAACCCATAACTCAGATTTGGGAAAAAATAGTCAATAGAAATATATTGAGTAGGAGAATACATATGTCAAGCCAAAATTCTATTTTAAGTAGCCCTTTTTCTTAGGAAATTAAAAGAAGACTGATGGTATCTTGTAAGAGTAGAGTTAGTATGAGGATCAGAAGTATGGTAGATGCTTAGGAGTCCTACTTCCATGGAGAAGATGTCGTAGGTAAGAATGTTAGCATGGTTAATTGAAATATATATTCAAATGGACATGGAAGGGATAGGTTAGAGAATATAGACTTAGAGGATACCATACAGAGTCTAAAAATGGAGGTGCTACGCTATAAGGATGATAATGAAAGGTTGATGAAGGAACAACACTAGATTAATACTTAGATTCTACAAATATTAATTCATTCATAGAGGAAAATCAATATGAAATTATATTAAGGCACACCGAGGAACAAGATTCTCAACTTAAGAGGGAGGATGCTGGAAGTTCAAGGTTTTCTAGGAGTGCTAGTAGGAATCAACGTCACTCACCAAGAAATTCAACCAAGAGGGCTTATGTTTCCTAAGGATATGGGAGTAGTCCAACCATATCATTAGTTAAATAGAAAATGAGGAAATCTGAATTGGATAGTTTGCAAGGAGAGCTCAATAAGAGCAAACCTCCTACATTTGATGGTGAGAATAACAAGGGTGAGGAAGTTGAAGCTTGGTTATTGGAGATAAGGAAGTATCTTCAGTTGTATAATTACTCATCCAACTTGGAGGACTAAAATACAATTTATCATTTGAAGGGAAAATATAAGATGTGGTGGGAGAAACTCAAGAAGTTAATCACTTGGATGAGAAAAATATCTCATGGAGGTAGTTCAAGAGGTATTTTCAAAATAAATAATTTCATAACACTAATATGAAAGGGAAATGTATGATTTCTTTGAACTCAATATAGGGAGAATGAAAATGGAGGAGTATGAAAGAAAATTCAATGAATTACTGAGGTATGTTGGTTTTATTAAATATGAGAACATCAAATTACATATAATTTTAAGTGGTTTACCATCATTATATAGTGAAAAAACTACATTTTATGAGCCCAAGATTTTGGAAGAAGCTACGAGGAAGGTAGAGTACCTTTATGAACATAATAAAAATAAGGCATCTTTCTAGAAATATTGGGTGACAAGAAGAGGTCCAACATGGAGAATATGAAGAAGGGATATAAACTTTCATTTTTCAAGAGTAGTTCTCAATAAAATCAATAAACCCATCTAGCCCAAAGTGAACCAAGGAGAGCTATTTAGTTGGGAAAATGGCCAAGATTTCAGCCCATTAGGTGTTGGGGTCACGAGGGAGAACACATGTACAAAGTTTTCCCTCACAAAGAAGACACAATAATGATTGTATACCATATTCAAGGAGATGATAATATGGAGGACATGGGCAGAAGCATGCCCAAAATTTATAAATTGTTGGACAATAAGCATGTTGATCACCAAGCTCACATGATTGCAGTTGAAGGAAGATAAGCAATTATGCCATTTCCATTTTAATTGATTATGGAGATGGCCATAGTTATATTGATCCTAAACTTGTTGTTGAAAGATTTCATTTGAAGAAAACCAAGCATTGTAGGAATTGGTTGGTTTAGCTAGCTATAGGGGCTAAGAGAAGGATAATTGAATTAGTGAAGGCTTGTCAATGGTTTGAGTACAATTACAAATATAAAAATTATACCTTTGGGTTCATATGGTTTCCTAATTGGTATGGACTAGTTGGACAAGAACGATGATGTCCTAGACTAATGATAATAATGCCTTCACTTGTCTTGATGAAGAAGGGAAGCATAAATAAGTGCAAGGGGTTCCAAGGCCTATTTATATAAGGGAAATATTAGCCATGCCATTAAAGAACAATTTTAGAAAAGGGTGCTAAATTTATGTCTCTCATACGGAAGAGGTAGCCAAGGACAAGGTATCAACCATTAAATATCATTTGGTACTTAAATAATTTGAAGACATCTTTGCTAAAATCCTAAGTTTACCACCTAAAAGAGATATTGTTTTTTCTATATATTTGGTACCTTGAGGTACCCTAGTGTAAAAAACACCATACCATATGAACACACCAAAACTTAAGGAATTGAAAATGCAATTGGAATAACTTTTGGAGAAGGGCTACACATGCCCAGGTGTGTCACCTTGGAGTGCCACAATGCTCTTTGTTAAAAAGAAAGATGTCACCCCGAGGTTATGTATATATCTTTTAAGCTACTAAACAAGGTGATAGTGAATAACAAGTATCCTTTAGAGAGGATAGATGACAAGTTTGATTAACTAAGAGGAGACATGATGTTATCCAAGACTGACTTGAAGTTAGGGTATCATTAGGGGAGAATTAAGGACATAAAAACATAATTTTAGAAATTGGTGTCAACATTATGAGTTTGTGGTGGTGTAATTTGGGATACCCAATGCACCATGTGTTTTTATGTGCCTTATGGATGGCATTTTTGGAATTATTTGGACATGTTTATTATTGTCTTTTTGGATGACATCCTAGTGTACTCAAAATATAAAGAAGAGCAAGAGAATAATTTGAGGATGATGTTTTAGGTACTTAGAGAGAATCAAATTTATTCCAAGCTATGTAAATGTTATTTTTGTTAAAATTATATTCATTATTTGCATCATATTATCTCAAAGGATGGGTTGATTGTAGTGGAACTAGAGAAAATTAAAGCAATTAGAGATTGTACAACACCCAAAAATATAACATATATAAGATCCTTTATGGGATTAGTAGTCAATTATATAAGATTTATTGAGGGGTTCCTAGAAATAGCACATCCTATCACTTTTTTGCAAAATAAGGGTGTGAAATTTGAGTGGTCTCATAAATGTGAATAGGCCTTTCAACATTTTAAAATGCTATTAACAAGTGCACCAATATTAAGGATAATCGATCCAGATGCATATTTTATTATGTGCACTAATGTACACATGGAAGGGCGTGGATGAGTACTCATGCAAAAAACCATGTAATATGTTATAAGTCAAGGAAGCTCAAGGAACATGAAAATAATTTTGCACCTCATGATTTTGAGTTGGAAACCATCATTCATGCCTTGAAAATGTGGAGGAATTACCTCAGAGGAAAAATATTTGAATTAAGAATATACCACAATGGTCTGAAGCATTTGTTTGGATAAGCAACTTAGAATGCTAGACAAATTCGATGGCTATAATTTTTGGCTAACTATGATTTTGAAATAAATCATATATATAGAAGGAAAGTAAAATAAGGTGGATTATGCATTCAATAAAAGGATGTGTTGATACACCTACCTAAATTAAGTGCAATCCATTGCGTGTCACCATTGATTTTACACTTAAAAAATAAAATAATAATAATAAATTCAAAGTTAATGGTAGGCAGGGCCCTCCCTCTTTGGGTGACGTAAGGTGAACGTATGATTTCAGATTCAATCTATGTATGCTTTTTTTAAACTCTGCAAGATGACTTTTAAAAAAGACTTAAATTAAATTTAAATCATTCTTTAAACCACTCCATTCATGTATATTAATAAAAATAATTAAAATAAATCAATAATGACCTTTCAAAACAATTGAACTCCCCAACTGTACCAAAATAATACAAAAGGGAATGTATTCTATGAAGGAAAAATAGATTGCAGTGTGAGGAGAGGTATTCACTAGTTATAATAGTTGTCATTATTCATCTAATTTTCTTTCCATGATTTAAATGAGATAATTTGTTTATGGTAGGAGACTTAAGGGGAGACAAGGGTTGAAAAGAAAATCCATCTTGTTCTTCTGAGTATTTTTCAAGTACTCTTGATTTTTTGCAATTAGAGTTTTCTGATAGAAGGTATGGATTTCTAATCTATTGTTAATAGCCTTGATTTTGTAGAGAAAGAAATATATCTTAGCCATATTAGGCTAGCGAGGAGGATTTCTCAAGGTTGTTTCACATCTTTCTATTTCTATGAATGTTTATATATGATTTCTTGACATTGTAAGCAATTTGAATTAAGCTATGACCAATATTTTTCATAGAAACTCACATGACATAAAGCTATAGGCACAAATTTTAACACAAATCAGTCAATTTTCTGCCATATTTTGTGCACGTATCTCTCTGATTGTTTCATATTTTACCAACAAGTTGTCTTCAAAGTTTTATTTAATTTCTGCTAAATTTTCAACAAAGTATCTTCAATGTTTATAAATTATTGTGGATTTTAGAACACTACCTATGGGCTGTTAACAATTCTTTTCTTCATTTTTAGATTGCTGTTATATATTTTTTTTTCATGCTACATTTTACATAAGACCGCTATAAATATTGTACAAACCTTTTTAACACTTTATTTCAACTCTATACTTGTACATTCACTAAATCACTTACTACATTTGGGCATAAATCATTTGGGCTCAGTCCCATTATCTCACTTTCCCAGTGAGATCTGAGGGTTTGACGGAGAAGTATAAAACTTCCCTTGTCAACATCTTTTGGTGATCATACTGGGGATCAATTTGAAATCTGTGTTTTCTTTAATCCTTGTTGAATCAATGACCATTCAATCGACTGAAAAACCTAATTTTAGACATGAATTGGGAGATCAAAGAGACATTTCTCATTCTCTCTTTGATTTTAATCTTGACAATGCTATCTCAATTGAACAATTTACACAAAATTCGGCTGTGATTTCCCATGATATTGAGTTGCAAGAGAGAAGAGAGTTTTTAGAAAGACAATTTTATGAATAGGAATGCCAAATGAACGCACTGCTCACAAATAAGTGGCTTATGACCAGTGAGTCTCGATTTATATTTTTCTTCTTTAAACATCAATGAATTTTCTACTCGCCTGATCATGTATGAATCCAGTTTAAATTTGGTTTCCACCGTACCTTTGGTTGGTTGTCCCAATTTCAATGGTAATTCATGGGAGTCCTCTATTGATCACGTTGAAGACTTCATTCTATTTTTTTAATCTGTTGGGGTTTATGACATATTTAATTTGATTTCTTTCCCCATTCTTTTCATGGCAAAGAAAAATATTGATACATGTGCATAACACCTAATCCAAGAATGGTAGGATATATGCATACCTACCTAAATTAAGTGCAATCCATTGCATGTCCCGATTGTTTTTATGCCTAAAAAAGAAAATAATAATAATAAATTCAAAGTTAATGGTAGGCAGAGCCCTCCCTCTTTGGGTGACGTAAGGTGAACGTATGATTTCAGATTCAATCTATGCATGTTTTTTTAAGTCTGCAAGATGAATTTTAAGTTTCATCCCTATCTACTAAATATTAAAAAGACTAAAATTAAATTTAACTCATTCTTTAGACCACTCCATTCATGTATATTAATAAAACATAATTAAAATAAATCAACAATGAACTTTCAAAACAATTGAACTCCCCAACTATACCAAAATAATACAAAAGGGAATGTAGTCTATGAAGGAAAAATAGATTTCAGTGTGAGGGGAGGTATGCACTAGTTATAATAGTTGTCATTATTCCTCTAATTTTCTTTCCATGAGTTAAATGAGATAATATGTTGATAGTAGGAGACTTAAGGGGAGACAAGGGTTGAAAAGAAAATCCATCTTGTTCTTCTGAGTATTTTTCAAGTACTCTTGATTTTTTGCAATTAGAGTTTGCTGATAGAAGGTTTGGCTTTCTAAGCTATTGCTAATAACCTCTGTTTTTGCAGAGAAAGCAAGATATCTTAACCATATTAGGATGGACAGAAGGATTTCTCAAGACTGTTTCACATCTTTCTACTTCTCTGAATGTTTATATATGATTTTTTATTATTTTTGTGTGAATAAGATAGTATATTATTGTATGGAAACTGTATTTACAAAATGTTGGATTGTGCGAGTAAGCCTCTCTAGCACAAGAGCCAACAATACAAGCCTGCCTAGCTTCCGATGGAACTGATTTACATTTAAGCTTACAAAAAAAGGAATTCTGAGTTTTTTGAGAAAATTACAAGCAACCTTGTTGCAACTATCTTCCATGAGTTCGAAGGGAGGGGTGACAATGAACAAGAAATGTTTGTCCCATAAATATTTATTGCCGATAAGAGCTCTTCGACGACCGAGAGCTAGAGAGAGTAATTTGTCAAAAAAGGTGTCTATTTCGGGCATTAGGGATTTCCATCTGCAGGGTCATCATCCAGGCTAATAGGTAGCTCTTGGGTGCTACCTTCCTACGTGGCCATTGAACGACAAAAGGAAGCGTCAACTGCTTCCTTTTTGACACTAGGGGAGCCTTCGCTCGACGAGTGTATCCCCATGGTAGCTCGTTTCTTTAGCATAGTATAATGCAGAGAATATCTGGTGACAAAGCGACAATGGTGTACTAATTCCACATAAAAGACAAACTTGTCTGTAAGCTTGTCAATTTTTTCTTCCACCACCTTGGAAATTTCAGCCAGCTCCTGCATTGTGAGTCCGAGGAGCATTTTCATCTACCATGAGAGGTCGATTGCGCGAGTGTACAAGTTCTCCCTGGCCCTGGTGAGACTTGTGTCGGGGATCCACGCAAATTCTTCCTCCACCTCTTCTGAGGCACCCCTCGTCTAAGGACTCTCGCCTGAGCTTCAAGGTTTGCAATCCATTGCTACATCTTAGGGTTAACAACTATGGAATAATTTAGGGCAACTCTCCTAGTGGAAGGCTCAACTTTGGTGGTGGGCGGAGAACCAAGGTGGTTCCAACGGGAGACGATCTTGATCCATGCTTAGGCACCATGAAAGGGGTAGGGGAGGTCAACAAGCTGACAACAAAAGGGAGCTAAGAGGAACAAGGGGCTAAAGTAGGTTGGGTGATGGGGAGGAGTAGGTGTGAGGGGGTATACAAAGGGGTTGGAGAGCATCGAGGGGCGGGGCAATCAGGGGCTTGGAATGAATGTAGATCGTGGGAGGTACCAGAGGTAGGTGAGGGAGGTTGTACCAAAAGAGGATGATAGGAGGGATGGACGGTGCCCCAGAGAGGATACAGAGCTTTTGATAACTCCTTTGGCATGACAACCATTGGGATTGTGACATGGGGCATATTTCCCTTAGTATTGCTTTTGGCTGAGCAACTCTTATCCTCATTGATGAGATTGGAGATCTCAAAGCAGTTAGTGCCTGTTATTGTGATTGTACTTTTCATTGATGGTCTCACATTGCTGACGCAACCTTTCGTGCTCCAGGTCAGTCCAGACCAATGCACGTAGAAGGTCGTTGCTCTCCGTACCTTCATTTGCAAGCCTTTCATCCATGCCATTCCCATTGCGCCTAACAGCTTGGAAATAAAGCCCACTCATCCTCTCGATGTGGCATTTTATTATTTGGAGGATTTTTCTTAGGCGCTAATTGTCTAACACCCTGGAAGCTTCCATGCCTTGTTGTAGTTTGTGGCCGGCTTGAGTTGCCAGTGTCGAGTTCCCTGTTCCGAAGTTGCGAAGTATAGCGATGGCTAGTCCATGTTCCAGAGCCTGTAATTACGTTGCATTATTGGTAGTGTTTCCAAGATTTCCCACATAGATCCATAATATTTCCCCAAGCGAGTTCTAGAAGACACCCTGAAGCCTGCTCTGCTCGGGGTACCTTTCGCTGCCTCATCATAGTTGAGTTTGAGAGTGCCTATCTTTGGGGGAGACCAGTGGTCTGCAATTCCCCGATTTCCCGAAATTTTTGAGGCCTTGGAGTACTGGGTGAGATGAAGATCCAGGAGGGTGAGAATACACAGTTCCAAACTGCTGGGCAGGTCGCTGGGGCATTGAAGAGTGGAAGAAGCCACCGTTTCTTGGATGGTTTTCTTAACTATGGAAAGAACAACTACTTCTTGATTGTGGATTCCTCTGAAAATTCTAGCATTCCTCTCCTTCCACAATGCCCAAAAAATGATACCTGGTATAAGGTTCCAAGCTCTATTCACCAGAGGATTAGGGGAAAGGGAGAATCTCCAATTTTCAATGGTATTGAGGATGGATGAGGTATCCCAGTCCGAAACCTTGAAAACTAAATATACCCAATTCCATAGCTTATTTGCGAAGGGGCACTTGTTCAACATATGGTTTTCCGTTTCTTCCTTTTTCTCACAGAGATTGCATCTAGAGGGGCCAATGAACCCTTTCTTCCTTAAGTTGTCCTAGGTAAGAATTTTTTTGTGCATGATGAGCCATAAAAAATGGGTGATTTTTGGTCAGTATTTCCTTTCCCACAGTGTTTTCCATTTTCCCTCCATCTGATGTTGGTCATAGAGTGTAATGTAGCTGTAAGATTCCTTTAAGTTGAAGTGCCCAGCTGGATTCTTCCCCCACCTGATCTTGTCCTCAGCGGTTTCAACTTGAATTTGTATTTTTTAGAGTTCGCTCGAGAGTTCCTGCCACTCCACAGGGTTAGTTGGGGTTTCCTAATATTTTTCGTCTAACCATTCCCTCCAGTTGTCATTACCATTGCTTGATTTCTAGTATTGGTTAACCCTGTTCTTGCCCTTGTTTTTCATACCAATCCTGATATGTCTGAATCGATCATTTACAAGATACAACCTTTGTTTCCAGACATCTTCCCAAAAGAGAGATTTGTCCCCATTTTCCACCTCCCGAAAACAATGATTCTCTATGAATGCTCTATTGTCCCAAGCTTGGTTCCATATGGCAGAGCCTTTAATGGTTCCATTGAGCCTGATGAGATGTTCATGCGAGTAGGTAGGAACATATTTCGCATTCCAGAATATGCCCTAGGGGGAGCTTTGGTTTACAATCCATCGCCACAAATTTTTTGCTCCCAGGGTTTTCCCTAATAGCATAAGGTCCCTCACCCGAAGACCACCTACTTTTTTGGGTTTACTGTCCCAGGCCACCAACGCTCACTTCTGCTTCTTTTCCGAGTCTCTCCACAGGAAATTTATTTAGAGGTTTATGAGAGCGTTGGAAATGAATTTTGGGGTCACAAGTGCCGAATACAAATAATGGGGTATGGCCTGTAGCACTGACTTAACTAGAAGCAACCAACCTACCAGATTTAGAGATCTCAATGTCTAGTTAGCAAGTATTTTTTCCAATTTGGTGATAATATCTTCCTAGGTTGAATGAGCCAGGGGCTTGTTAGTGAGGGGGACACCAAGGTATTTTGAAGGGAGGTTGCATCTTTGAAATTCCATGATTCTGGAAATGTTCTTTTGGACAGTCGGAGGGGTGTTAAAGAAAAATAGTTTGGACTTTTCTTGATTTATATAGGTGCCAGAAGCAGCAGAGAAACATGAGAGAATGACTTTGAAGGATAAGGATTTTTTAATTGTGGGGAGGTCCATTAACAAGGTATCATCAAAAAATTTCTGATGAGTGGATGAAGGAGGAGAGGTGCAAAGCTTGAGGTTAGATAGGGCATTAGTGGAAGAGGAATCTATGATGGATCTGCTAAATCCCTCTGCCAATATGACAAAAAGAAAGGGAGAAATAGGATCCCCCTGACAGATGCCTCTAGATGGGATGAAGGGTTGAGATGAGGATATATTCAGGGAACTGAGAAGAAATCCCTTGAGACCATTGCCATGATCCATTTAATGCAACCCTTTTGAAACCCAAAAGTTGCAAGGACTTCTTTCATGTATTCCAACTGATTTTATCGAAAGCTTTAGACATGTCCAATTGCATCATCATTCCAAGCTTCCTCTCAAATTTAAGAGAATGGAATATTTCATGGGAAAGGATGATGCTATCAATAATTTTCCTTCCTTCCACATAATCAGTTTGGCGTTGGAAGATCAAGAGAGGCAGGATCGTTTTTATTCGATTGGCCAAGACTTTTGAGATGATCTTGTATATGATGTTGCAGAGGGCTATAAGATGAAACCTGTTTGGGGAATCAACGCATTCATCCTTGGGAATTAAGGTAAGAAAGGTGGCATTAAGAGCTTTTAGAACTGACTTTTGAATTCTTGATTCCTCCACCAGGACATGGACCTCATTTTTAAGCATAGGCTAGTAGGCTTTGTAGAAGTCTATGGTAAACCAAACTGGACCAGGCACTTTACCATTGGACATAGTCATAACAAATTCCTCCACCTCTTGCATTGAAACTTTCTCAATAACATTTTATTGTGATCCTCGGTGAGGATAGCCGGGATGTTGTTGGTTACATCTTGAATGGCCCTTGCCCGATCAGTCCTGGGCTCTAATAGGAGTGTGCTAAAGTACTGATTTAGTTCATCTGCCATGTCTTCATGAGATTGGATCAGGTTTCCTCTCTATTTTTTAGGGCCAATACTCTATTGTATCTTCTGTGTTGTATCATCGAACGATGAAAGAAAGCTGAGTTCCTTTCCCCACACTTTAGACAGGTAATGTGGGATTTTTGATGCCAAAGTTTCTCTTCTTGAGAGACCCTTTCCTCCCAACTTTTTTGAAGCTTGAGCTCTTCCTATTTCCTTTGTTCAACGATGCCTTCATTGATGATTTTTTGCTGGAGGATTTCCATTTTAATTTCCAGGTTCCTTTTGTCAGTGATGATGTTGCCAAAAGTTTCTCTGTTCCAAAGTTTGATCTCATTTTTTATGGATTTCAGTTTCTACTGGAATTTATACATCTTGTTTCCAGTTTGGGGGATTGATTTACTCCACCATTATTTCATTTTTTCCATGAAATCTGGGTGCTCCAACCAAAAGGATTTGAATCTGAAGGGTCTATTCTGAATCTTCAAGGATATCAGCCAATGGTTGAATCCTAATTGAGGGAGAATTCTTGCCTCCGTTTCCCATGAGGTGAGATAGATTTCTTATGAAAGAAGGAATCGGTCAAGCCTAGATGTAATTTGTCTCTCTCCCCCTCGTTTGTTATTCCAAGTGTAAATTCCATTGCTCATAGGGATGTCAATTAGACTGAGGCCTTAGATGGTGGACTAAAAGGCCTCAGAGTCCTTATCGAGTTTTCTTATGCCTCCCTTCTTTTCCCCGAGGTTTATCACCATGTTGAAGTCCCCCACAATAATTTTCAAAGGCAGGTGGATGGAATCAAGGAGTTTAGATATGTTCTGCAACATCTTGATTTGTTCCACCATTCTGTGTGGAGCGTAAATATTGGTGACACAAATTATTTCGTTGGTGCCAATGATTTTCAAGACAGTGGTGATGGAGTGTTTTGTGGAAGCAGAGGATGTAAGATCATACTGAGAGCTTTTCCACATGGTCATGATCCCCTGTGCTGATCCAGTGGATGAGTTCGCGGTGTAACTATAATGATCGAAACAATTTTTTTTGAAGGAGAGTGCGGTGAGCCAAGTCAAGTTTGGTTTCTTGAATTAAAAGGATATGTGGTTGATCAACTAGGAGTTTGTTTTTCAGGATTCTTTTCTTTCTTGGACCATTAAGTCCTCTAATATTCCAAGAGATGAAATTCATTGGTAAAGAGTGGGAGTTAGGGCTAGGGCCTTTAACTTTCCTTCGTTGATGAGTTTGGCGCCAAGTTCTTGAAGAAGTTGACTGGTAGTTTTCCTTCCTCTTTCTCGGCTTGGGCCTTTTGGGTTGTATTTTCCTACTGCTATGTTTACTAGAATGCCGTTAACTGCACTATTTTCAGGTGGTGTTTGACTTGAGCTCTGATTTATTTCCTCTTGAAGGAGGTAGGCTCCTTCGATTTTTTTGGATTTGGTCTTATGGAATCGCAACCAACCCATTTTTCTTCCATTCCTCTATGATCGATAAGAGGTCCACTCCTTCTAGTGTGTCTTTTATAGTGTTTTCCTTCAGGGTAGAGTCCACCAGAACTTGTTCCATTTCTATGTCTTCCTATGAATTCTCGTCTTCCTTGTTGTTGTGATCCAAGTAATGGTCCTCTTGCCTTTGGTTTGCTGTTATTTGTTTATCGTCTTTGGACTCCTTGTAATTTGAGCTATTTGAGAGAGGTTGTTCTTGTAAATTATTCAGAGCTTCAATATTTTTTAGGCTAGATGTCTGGTGCTGTTCTTTCTTTGTGTTGGTTTTCCTGCTGTTTTTATTCCTTGTGTTTACTCTGGTGAAACCCGGTTCATCCTTTTTCTTGCTAACCTTCTCACTATTTTGAGGCATTTTATTTTGTGGAGAATCCTTAAAGAGGTGTCCATGCTGATGGAAGTTTCTACACCGAAATGTGATGTGTTCATAGTCAATGCTCTGGAGCTAGACTTCATCCTTGAATGTTAGTTTTATGGCTTCTGGAAGGGCTCTAGAGACATCGATGTAAAGGCATATTCTGGCATAAGAGACATTATGTCTGCATTGTGTGCCCTCAGATATTTTTATGTATTCACCTAGTTGGTCTCCAATGCCTTTAAGGACAGAAGGTGCCCAATAATAAGTCGGGAGGGAATAGAGGCAAACCCAAATCGGGACTCTAGTGAAGTCCTCTTTCTCAGGGGTGAAGTTTTCTTTCCAGAATCTCATATACAGACCTGCTGAGTAGAAGAAGTAGGGTCCTCCCTAAAATATCTAGTCTCTATCTTCTAAGAGATCAAAAATGACTATAAAGAACCCCTTTGAACCTAGTTGTAGTTTGATTTCTCCCTTTGTTTTCCATTTGGCTTGAATCCACCAATTTAGTGCTTTCTCTATGGGCCAGATGCCCATGAATTTGCAAATTACTGCATGTTCTTGCATATAGTCTCTATACATAGCTACCCCCGGGTCCTGGTTTTCCAAATCCAGGATCTTTTTGGATTTTGGGTTGCAGTTGCTTCTTGGTTTTGTTCTTTCCTTTTGCAACTATTCC
Organism: Pinus tabuliformis; assembly: GCA_031772625.1. Taxonomy (NCBI): domain Eukaryota; kingdom Viridiplantae; phylum Streptophyta; class Pinopsida; order Pinales; family Pinaceae; genus Pinus; species Pinus tabuliformis. The sequence goes on along the minus strand of CM062805.1, from coordinate 1,047,775,193 downwards.
TCTGTGGTTTCTGCCTCCATAGCTGAAGTATTTACAGAGGTTGTGCCTGTGGTAGTTTGACCCTCAACGTATTTTCCTTTCTCCTTTCGTTTGGCTCTTGCTTCTGGGCTCGTTCTCAAGGAGTGAAAGGATGTGCATGAAGATAGCTTTGTGAAAAAACACTTTTGCTTCTGCGGTCGACCAGTGACCATGTCGCGAAAGGACGGTGCCTCCGGGCCGTCATCCAACTCCTCCATGGAAGAAGGAGTAGTGAGGGAGAGCCCAGGTGACTGAACACCCCATCTTCTGAGGGCGGCCTCCGAGAGAGAATGGGGATATCAGACCTAGGGATTCAGAGCCACCGCCAAAGGGTTTTAGTCAAGCTCCTTGATGCCAATTGTCCAGATGTCCAAAATATTGAAAGCCAATATTTGTGACATTTTTTTGTTTATATATGATTTCTTGACATTGTAAGCATTTTGAATTAAGCTATGACCAATATTTTTCATAGAAACTCGCATGACATAAAGCTATAGTCACAAATTTTAATACAAATTAGTCAATTTTCTGCCATATATTTTGTACACATATCTCTCTGAATATTTCATATTTTATCAACAAGTTATCTTCAAAGTTTTATTTAATTTCTGTTAATTTTTCAACAAATTATCTTCAATGTTTATGAATTCTTGCGGATTTTAGAACACTACCTGTGGGCCTTTAACAATTCTTTTCTTCATTTTTAGTTTGTTGTTATGCTTTTTTTTGCATGCTACATTTTACATAAGACCACTATAAATATTGTACAAACCTTTTTAACACTTTATTTCAGCTCTATACATAATTATTTACTTATCTTTTGTTGTACATTAACTTGTACATTCCCTAAATCACTGATCCGGATTTAAACAGGAACGCAACAAATTACAGAGATAACCATAAACACAGAGATGCAGCGGAAATAGTACTTCATTTCATTAATGTAAAATACTGAAATATACTTACAAATAGAAATGGGAACAAATCAGCTAGGGCGATGGTAGCTTATCTCTAAGAAGAGATGTGGTGGCTACATGCCTATGAACTGTGTTACAATGAGGCTTGAAGGCCTATTTATTGTTGAGAAACAATGGAAAACCCTTAACATCCCAAAACCTAACCCTAGAAGATGAAACCCCAAATTGTGGGCCCCGTTTTGGGTAAGTTGGTACATCAACTTCCCGGGGTCGTAACTTTGACACCCGATCTTTGTTTGATGCGTACGATAGCTCGTTAGAAAGAGCTATCCTAGCACTACAACTTTGGGAGGAGAAAAATTCGTCCATGGACCCATGTTGCTCCCATATTTCCCAAAAAAATGTCATTTAGGGCCTCAAAACGGCTCCAAAAGTTCAGGACCTGAAAAACTGCTAAAAATAGTAAATTGTGCTACAATTACGGAAACTAAAAAAGTGAAAGAGAAAATTGTGGGGATCCAAGTGGGATAGGTGGGTGGCCACCAACATCCACCTGGATCATTCCTCCCCCCTTAGGAAGCAATGGTCCCCATTGCGTTAAGTTCCTCCATCTGCTGAACTTGGTCCCTGGTGAGTTGTTCTGCAATCTCGGATGTGTCCAGTAATGGTGGAAAGCATGGTCGAGGGCGGTACACATTGAAAACTTGGTGCAAGAAAAGGAATGGAGGAATGTTGTGCTCCAAAGTATTATTTCCCACAGCCTTGGTAATGGTGTAAGGACCATGTTGGCGTGGTCAGAGCTTTTGATTGGCTCTTGTAAGGCATTCTTTTTGCAGATGCAACCACACTTTTTTGCCCACCTAAAGCTTGTGTGGCACCCCTGTGGGTGAGGAGAAGTTGTTCCTATGTTTTGTCATGACCGTATCCCTTTGCTGCTGCTGCTGCGTGGAGGAATCCTTCACGGGGTTCATGGATGTGATGACGATCTTCCCCTTACTTTGGGAGTGAACCAGATAGAAAATGAATTTCCTAGTCTGGGAGATGAGCTTGCTTCCTTTCTTCGTAGTGATCAAAGAGGTGGCATTAGGTGGGGCTACCTCCGGTATCCTGTATAATGAATTACACAAAGAAATAATGACAGCACGAGGCCTTGACTCATACACAGCATGTCACCTCCACAAGTATGGCTGGCCTAATAGTACATCACAAACATCCAGAGGGGTAACATCACACAATACCTCATATGTGAAGGGTTTGATGCTGTAAGGAAGGCGACACTGCTGGCGAACTCGGAGATCTTGTCCTTGGTGAAGCCACCTGATACTGTACGGCTGCGGGTGTGGTGTAGTCGGTAGGCCCAACCGCTTCACGACCTCTGCTGAAATGAGGTTCTTTTGGCTCCCACTGTCAACAATGAACTGCAACGGTGAACCCTTCACCCACATATGTGAGTGGAAAAGACGCACCCCTCCTCTGGATCTTGGCGGTGGCAACAATGGCGCTGGGCTCTGCATCAATGATCTGCTTCCCTTTGCCATTCCCCTTGTCAGGTTTTGATTCAGGGTCGGAACATGCATCTGATTCTGAAGCCTTCAACTCAGACACCATCGACTGCTTGGTCCGACACTCACTTGTGTTGTGAGTGGGGCTCTTATGGAACTCGCACCACTTTCCTGTGTGCTTCTTCGATTTCGTGGTGTTGTTCTTTTCTTGCGGCTTCGACAGGTTGTCTTGGGTCACCCCACCTTGGCTTTGTCCTTTGGTCTTCGGATTCGCAGATCCAAAGTCTCACTTCTTCTGTTTGAAATTTTGCTCGAATTTGATAGCGTATCGGTATGCTGTGCCAAGCGAGGAGATGTTAAGGAAATCCATCTCTTCCTGGATGTACCTGTGGAGGCAGCCGTAATATTTGAGTATTAGATGTAGGTCAGAATCTTTGATACCCAACTGTGTGCAAAGGGTATGAAAAATGTTGGTGAACTCCGACACATCTTGGTCCCTTCCCTGCCGCAATGTGGTCCACTTTATGTATTTGTCCTCATAGCTTTTGACAAGGTAATACTGCTCCTTAATGGCATCTCGGAATGAATTCCAAGTGGGTGCGGCTTAAAATAGTGAGCCCGTACTTTCATCCTTCTGCTCATAGTAGGTTTCCCACCAGTCCTTGACGTGGGGAGCTGCTTTAAGAAGAGCGAAAACAATCTTTTACCGACTCGAAAATTCATGAACAGAAAAATAACTGTCTAGCAGATTTAACCATTTATCTACAGTATTTGCGTCTATCTAACTCTCGAATATGGGGATTTCAAAATTAACTTGTACCTTAAACGGTGTGGAGTTTCCAGAGTAGCTGTTGGAAGTTGATGCGTCGCCTCTGGGTAGCCGCTGAAGGATATGTGCAAAGCTGTCCATCATTGCGTTCCTTTGTCGCTCGAGGGCTTCTTCGAGCAAGCTTTTGATAAGGTCTCCTGCCCCCTCATCTTTCTTTTCATTCGCCATGGGAGGCCATCGAGATTTGCAAGGCTGGTCTTGCAAAGGTTCGAATAGTTCAAGCCCTAACTCCTTATATCCCAACCTCGTTAGGGACATGCAAAGAAAAACAGAGAAAAAGCAGACTTCTCTGATACCACTGATCCAGATTTAAACAAGAACTCAACAAATTACATAGATGACCATAAACACAGAGATGCAATGGAAATAATACTTCATTTCATTAATGTAAAATATTGAAATATGCTTACAAACAGAAATGGAAACAAATCAGCTAGGGCAATGGTAGCTTATCTCTCAGAAGAGATGTGGCAGCTACATGCCTCTGAACTGTGTTACAATGAGGTTCGAAGGCCTATTTATTGTTGAGAAATAATGGAAAACCCTTAACATCCCAAAACCTAACCCTAGAAGATGAAACATTGTGGGCCTCGTTTTGGGTAAGTTGGTACATCAACTTCCCGGGGTCGTAACTTTGGCACCTGATCTTCGCTTGACGCGTACGATAGCTTGTTAGAAAGATCTATTCGAGAAATACAACTTTGGGAAGAGCAACATTGATTCATAGACCCATGTTGCTCCCAGATTTCCTAAAAAACGTCGTTTATGGCGTCAAAACGTCTCCAGAAGTTTAGGACCCGAAAAAATGCTAAAAATAGTAAATTGTGCTACAATTACGGAAACTGAAAAACTGAAAAAGACAGTTGTGGGGGTCCAAGTGGGATAGGTCCATGGCCACCAACATCTACCTAGATCATTCCTCCCCCCTTAGGAAGCAATGGTCCCCATTGCGTTGAGTTCCTCCATCTGCTGAACTTGGTCCCTGGTGAGCTGTTCTGTAATCTTGGATGTGTCCAGTAATGGTGGGAAGCATGGTCGAGGGTGGTACACATTGAAAACTTGGTGCAGGTGAAGGAATGGAGGAATGTTGTGCTCCAAAGCATTATTTCCCACAGCCTTGGTAATGGTGTAAGGACCATGTCGGCGTGGTCAGAGCTTCTGATGGGCTCTTGTAAGGCGTTCTTTTTGTAGATGCAACCAGACTTTGTTGCCCACCTGAAGCTTGTGTGGCACCCCTGTGGGTGAGGAGAAGTTGTTCCTGTGTTCTGTCATGATCATATCCCTTTGCTGTTGCTGCTGCGTGGAGGAACCCTTCGCGGGGGTCATGGATGTGGTGACAATCTTCCCCTTACTTTGGGAGCGAACCAGACATAAAATGAATTTCCTAGTCTGGGAGATGAGCTTGCTGCCTTTCTTGGCAGTGATCAAAGAGGTGGCGATAGGTGGGGCTACCTCCAGTATCTTGTATAATGAATTACAAAAAGAAATAATGACAGCACGAGGCCTTGACTCATACACAGCATGTCGCCTCCACAAGTATGGTTGGCCTAATAGTACATCACAAACATCCAGAGGGGTAACATCACACAATACCTCGTCTGTGAAGGGTTTGATGCTGTAAGGAAGGCGACATTGATGGTGAACTCAGAGATCTTGTCCTTGGTGAAGCCACCCGATATTGTACGGTTGCAAGTGTGGTGTATTTGGTAGGCCCAACTGCTTCACGACCTCTGCTGAAATGAGGTTCTTTTGCCTCCCACTGTCAACAATGAATTACAGTGGCGAACCCTTCACCCACATCTGTGAGTGGAAAAGATGCTCCCCCTCCTCTGGGTCTTCGGGCTCATTCTTCTGGATCTTGGTGGTGGCAACAGTGGTGTTGGGCTCCGCATAAATGATTTGCTTCCCTTTACCATTCCCCTTTTCGGAATCTGACTCTGGGTCGGAACATGCATCTGATTCTGAAGCCTTCAACTCGGCCACCAACGACTGCTTGGTCTAACACTCACTTGTGTTGTGAGTGGGGCTCTTATGGAACTCACACCACTTTCTTGTGTCCTTCTTCGACTTCGTGGTGTTGTTCTTTTCTTGCGGCTTTGACGGGTTGTCTTGGGTCACCCCACCTTGGCTTTGTCCTTTGGTCTTCGGATTTGCAGATCCAAAGTCTCGCTTCTTCTGTTTGAACTTTTGCTCAATTTTGACAGCGTATCGGTACGCCATGCCAAGCGAGGAGATGTTTAGGAACTCCATCTCTTCCTGGATGTACCTGTGTAGGCAGCCGTGGTATTTGAGTACCAGATGTAGCTCAGAATCTTTGATACCCAACTGTGTGCAAAGGATATGAAAAATGTTGGTGAACTCCAGCACATCTTGGTCCCTTCCCTGCCGCAGCGTGGTCCACTTTATGTATTTGTCCTCATAGCTTTTGATAGGGTAATGCTGCTCCTTAATGGCATCCCGGAATGAATTCCAAGTGGGTGCGGCTGAAAATAGTGAGCCCGTACTTTCATCCTTCTGCTCACAGTAGGTTCCCTTCTAGCCTTGACGTGGGGGGCTGCTTTGAGAAGAGCGAAAACAATCTTTTCCTGACTCGAAAATTCATGAATAAAAACATAACCCTCTAGCATATTTAACCATTTATCTATGGCATCTGCGTCTATCTGACCCTCGAATATGGGGATTTCAAAATTAACTTGTACCTTAAACAGTGTGGCGTTTCCAAAGTAGCTGTTGGAAGCCGATGCATCGCGTCTGGGTAGCCGCTGAAGGATCTGCACAAAGATGTCCATCATCATGTTCCTTTGTCACTCGAGGGCTTCTTCGAGCAAGATTTTGATAGGATCTCCTGTCCCCTCGTCTTTCTTTTCATCTGCCATGGGAGGCCGTCGGGATTTGTGAGGCTGATCTTGCAAAGGTTCGACTAGTTCAAGCTCTAACTCCTTAAATCCCGACCTCGTTGGGGACATGCAAAGAAAAACAGAGAAAAAGAAGACTACTCTGATACCACTGATCCAAATTTAAACAGGAATGCAACAAATTACAGAGATAACCATAAACACAGAGATGCAGCGGAAATAATACTTCATTTCATTAATGTAAAACACTGAAATATGCTTACAAACAGAAATGGAAACAAATCATCTAGGGTGATGGTAGCTTATCTCTGAGAAGAGATGTGGCGGCTACATGCCTCTGAACTGTGTTACAATGAGGCTCGAAGGCCTATTTATTGTTGAGAAACAATGGAAAACCCTTAACATCCCAAAACCTAACCCTAGAAGATGAAACGCCAAATTGTGGGCCCTATTTTGGGTAAGTTGGTACATCAACTTCCCGGGGTCGTAACTTTGGCACTCGATCTTCGTTTTATGCGTACGATAGCTCGTTAGAAAGATCCGAGAACTACAACTGTGGGAAAAGAAACATGGGTCCATACCCATGTTTCTCCCATATTTCCCAAAAACGTCGTTCAGGGCCTCAAAACGGCTCCGGAAGTTTAGGACTCGAAAAACTGCTAAAAGTAGTAAATTGTGCTACAATTACGGAAACTGAAAAACTGAAAGAGACAATTGTTGGGGTCTAAGTGGGATAGGTGGGTGGCCACCAACATCCACCTGGATCATTCCTGCCCCCTTAGGAAGAAATGGTCCCCATTGCGTTGAGTTCATTTGCTGAACTTGGTTCCTCGTGAGCTGTTCTACAATCTCGAATGTGTCCAGTAATGGTGGGAAGCATGGTCGAGGGTGGTACACATTGAAAACTTGGTGCAGGCGAAGGAATGGAGGAATTTTGTGCTCCAAAGCATTATTTCCCACAGCCTTGGTAATGGTGTAAGGACCATGTCGGTGTGGTTGGAGCTTCTGATGGGCTCTTGTAAGGCGTTCTTTCTACAGATGCAACCAGACTTTGTTGCCCACCTGAAGCTTGTGTGGTACCCTTGTGGGTGAGGAGAAGTTGTTCCTGTGTTCTATCATGACCGTATCCCTTTGCTGTTACTGCTGCGTGGAGGAACCCTTCACGGGGGTCATGGATGTGGTGACGATCTTCCCCTTACTTTGGGAGCGAACTAGACAGAAAATGAATTTCCTAGTTTGGGAGATGAGCTTGCTGCCTTTCTTGGCAGTGATCAAAGAGGTGGCGGTAGGTGGGGCTACCTCCGGTATCCTATATAATGAATTACACAAAGAAATAATGACAGCACGAGGCCTTGAATCATACACAGCATGTCACCTCCACAAGTATGGCTGGCCTAATAGTACATCACAAACATCCAGAGGGGTAATATCACACAATACCTCATCTGTGAAGGGTTTGATGCTGTAAGGAAGGCAACATTGTTGGTGAACTCGGAGATCTCGCCCTTGGTGAAGCCACCTGATACTATACGATTGCAGGTGTGGTGTAGTCGGTAGGCCCAACCGCTTCACGACCTCTGCTGAAATGAGGTTCTTTTGGCTCCCAATGTCAACAATGAATTGCAGCAATGAACCCTTCACCCACATCTGTGAGTGGAAAAGATGCTCCCCCTCCTTTGGATATTCGGACTCATTCTTCTAGATCTTGGCGGTGACAACAATGGCGCTGGGCTCCGCATCAATGATCTGCTTCCCTTTGCCATTCCCCTTGTCGGGTTTTGACTCAGGGTCGGAACATGCATTTGATTTCGAAGCCTTCAACTCGGCCACCAATGACTGCTTGGTCTGACAATCACTTGTGTTGTGAGTGGGGCTCTTATGGAACTCGCACCACTTTCTTGTGTCCTTCTTCGACTTCGTGGTGTTGTTCTTTTCTTGCGGCTTCGACAGGTTGTCTTGGGTCACCCTGCCTTGACTTTGTCCTTTGGTCTTCGAATTCGCAGATCCAAAGTCTCCCTTCTTTTGTTTGAACTTTTGCTCGATTTTGATAGTGTATCGGTATGCCGTGTCGAGCGAGGAGATGTTCATGAACTCCATCTCTTCCTGGATGTACCTGTGTAGGTAGCTGCGGTATTTGAGTACTAGATGTAGCTCAGAATATTTGATACCCAACTGTGTGCTAAGGATAACAAAAATTTTGGTGAACTCCAACACATCTTGGTCCCTTCCCTGCCGCAGCGTGGTCCACTTTATGTATTTGTCCTCATAGATTTTGACAAGGTAATACTGCTCCTTAATGGCATCCTGGAATGAATTCCAAGTGGGTGCGGCTGAAAATAGTGAGCCCATATTTTCATTCTTCTGATCGTAGTAGGTTTCTCACCAGTCCTTCACGTGGGGGGCTGCTTTAAGAAGAGCGAAAACAATCTTTCCCCGACTCGAAAATTCATGAACAAAAAAATAACCCTCTAGCAGATTTAACCATTTATCTATGAGATCTACATCTATTTGACCCTCGAATATAGGGATTTCAAAATTAAGTTGTACCTTAAACAGTGAAGCGTTTCTAGAGTAGCTGTTGGAAGCTGATGCGTCGCCTCTGGGTAACCACTGAAGGATCTGCGCAAAGCTGTCCATCATCGCGTTCCTTTGTCGCTCGAGGGCTTCTTCGAGCAAGATTTTGATAGGATCTCCTACCCCCTCATCTTTCTTTTCATCCGCTATGGGAGGCCGTTGGGATTTGCGAGGCTAGTCTTGCAAAGGTTCAACCAGTTCAAGCCCTAACTCTTTATATCCCGACCTCATTGGGGACATGCAAAGAAAAATAGAGAAAAAGCAGACTGCTCTGATACCACTTATCCGGATTTAAATAGGAGTGCAACAAATTACAGAGATAACCATAAACACAGAGATGCAGCAGAAATAATACTTCATTTCATTAATGTAAAATACTGAAATATGCTTACAAACAGAAATGGAAACAAATCAGCTAGGGCGATGGTAGCTTATCTCTGAGAAGAGATGTGGCGGCTACATGCCTCTGAACTATATTACAATGAGGGTAGAAGGCCTGTTTATTGTTGAGAAACAATGGAAAACGCTTAACATCCCAAAACCTAACCCTAGAAGGTGAAACACCAAATTGTGGGCCCTGTTTTGGGTAACTTGGTACATCAACTTCTCGGGGTCATAACTTTGGCACCCGATCTTCGTTTGATGTGTACGATAGCTTGTTAGAAAGATCTATCCAAGCACTACAACTTTGGGAAGAGATACATCGGCACAAGGACCCATGTTGCTCCCAGATTTTCGAAAAAACGTTGTTTAGGGCCTTAAAACGGCTCCGGAAGTTCAGGTCTCGAAAAATTGCTAAAAATAGTAAATTGTGCTACAATTACGGAAACTAAAAAACTGAAAGAGACAATTGTGGGGGTCCAAGTGGGATAGGTGGGTGGCAACCAACATCTACCTGGATCAATCACTTACTACATTTTGCATAGATCATTTGGGCTCAGTCCCATTATCTCACTTGTCCAATGAGATCCAAGGGTTTGATGGAGAAGTATTAAAACTTCCCTTATCAACATCTTTTGGCGACCATACTGGGGATCGATTTGAAATCCCTTTTTTCTTTAATCCTTCTTGAATCAATGACCATTCAATCGATTGGAAAACCTAATTTTAGACATGAACTGGGAGATCAAAGAGACATTGCTTATTCTCTCTTTGATTTTATTCTTGGCAATGCTATCTCAATTGAACAATTTACACAGAATTCGGCTGTGATTTCCCATGATATTGAGTTGCAAGAGAAAAGAGAGTTTTTAGAAAGACAGTTTCGTGAATAGGAATCCCAACGTGAATGCGTTGCTCACAAATAATTGGCTTATGACCAGTGAGTCTCGATTTAGATTTTTCTTCTTTAACAACAATGCATTTTATACTCACTTGATCATGTATGAATCTAGTTTAAATTTGATTTCCACCGTACCTTTGGTTGGTTGTCCCATTTTCGATGGTAATTCATGGGAGTCCTCTATTGATCACATTGAAGACTTCATTCTATTTTGTCAATTTGTTGGGGTTTATGACATATTTACTTCTTCTGATTTATTTCCCCATTCTCTTCATGGCAAAGAAAAAGATTGGTACAAGTGTATAACACCTAATCCAAGATTGGTAGGATATATATATATATATATATATATATATATATATATATATATATATATATATATATATATATATATATATATATATATATATATGAATTTCCTCCTCCACTCAATCGCTTTGAGTGTTTTCCTGAATGACTTCTTGTTCCTCTCTGATGTGACTTTTACAATGGCCCTCATGAGAAAAATACTTGTAAATTATTCTTAGAATCTAAGCTTGAATATAAGACAAATCCCTATCTCTTCTTGACTAGAAAAAATAATTAATCACATTACTCATGATTCTTCATCTTTAGAGGTTTGTATAGAATCCTTAGCTTATCAATCTTCCCACATTATCTTTGATTAGAAATATTTTTCTGACCTCTTCCCTTTTAATGATACTATTTTTGTGGCACATGATGAACAAGATCGTGTTTTATTTCTTAAAGATAGATATTCTGAGGAAAGTTGTATTTTTTCACATCACACTACTCCCCATATTTGTCTTTCTAATGATCATTTTGAAGAAAGAAAATAAGAGGATTTAAGTAATACTGTTACTTCATGTAAGTTTTGTTTTGAGAACATGATAGAAACCCCCTTTGCTAGTCCATTCCATCCTGAAAATATTGTTTTCTCTATTGATCATAAATAAGACCGAGTCAATGGCATATGTTTTGTTAAAGAATATAAGTCTCAGGGCATAGCTCCTTACTTTAAAGAAGTTTTGGACGATCCATCATTTAATTCTTATCCTTTCTTGAATTATGATAATTACTTGATCAATGAACATGAAAAAAGGAAGGGAATTATCTGACACCAATTTATAATGAGATTTGGGATGAAGAACATGAAGTTTTGATTCAAGAAGAGGGAAGACACGAATTCATTTTAGATCTAAAGGAAGGAATCTTGACACAAAATGCAAAAAGAGATACATGTTTTATTTCTTGTTTGCAAATGGCCACAATCTCGAGTTTGGATTTTTTCCCCTCTCTAATGCTGAACATACTTATGAGGATATTGATAAAGTATTCTTTACTTCTCACAACATAAATCTTATGCAAGTACCTTGTGACTACAATAATAATTCTCATGATATTGTCAAAAAGAGGGCAAAACCTTCTCCTTAAAATCGTTTCTACCCTGATCATTTTGAGTATGAATTTATAAAGCACGAGAATGATAACACTAGATCTTATCAAAACCACTCTCAATGGCATATTTTATAATAGGGTGATCATTTCTTTCAGATTTTGGTTAGTTTCCCTCACTATATGGATTTGTTTGTTTGAACCTTTATCCTTACACTCTCGAAGTCTTGGAGGTTGCATGGAAACATAAGGATACATTCATTCATGCTAAGTTTCGTCTTGATACTCAAGAACAATTTTTTCACTTTTCTATTTGTACATATGAATTTTCACTTTTTCCTACTCTTTGTTTTGGTTAAATTTTAATACCTTCTTGTTTGATTTTGTTTTACCCTTCAATTTTTGTTGTCAGTTTTTTACTTTTCTTTTATACCACTACCCCATAATATTTGTTTAGAATTTTTATTTTTTTGTTAGGGCATGAATGATATACAATTAATAATGAAGCAAGAAAATCCTTATGTGGTATAATTCTGAAATATTTTTGAGCTATTTTTTTTTACCTCTCATCAAAAAATCATTAATCATGAAGAAAGAAAGCCTATGGTTTGTGTGCATAGATGAACTAGAAAAAATGCCCAATTAAGCTTGATATTTTTTGGCATTAAAACACCCCAGTTTAGCCTCCTTCCTCCCACATCTCACATCCCATGCTTCCACCCTCATGACAACTTGATGCTTTCTTTCTTCCATTTGAAAATTATTTGAGTTTTGGTCTTCCTCTTGTATACCACCTTATGGAATCTCGAATGTTGACACACCTACCTGAATAAAGAACAATCCATTACGTATCCAAATTCATGATTTTCTGCCTAAATAATAATAATAATAATAACTTAAAAGTTAATGGTAGGTGGGGTCCTCCCTATTTGGATGACATAAAGTTGGTAAAATATATGCTTTCAGATTCAATACATGCATGCTTTTTTTTTTTTTTAAATTCTACATGATGAATTTCATGTTTTAGCCCCACCTACTAAATATTAAAAGGAGTTAAACTAAATTTAACTCATCCTTTTAGAACACTCCATTCCTGTATTTAATAAAACATAATTAAAATAATTCAATAACGAAATTTCAAAACAGTTGAACTTCCCAATTATACCAAAATCATACAAAAGGGAATGGGTCTATGAAGGGAAAGGAGATTTCACTGTGAGGAGAGGTATGCACCAGCTATAATAGTTGCCATTGTTCCTCTGATTTTCTTTCTGCAAGTTAAAGGATTTAATCTATTGGTGGTAGAAGCCTTATCCCAAGGGGAGACAGGGGTTGAAGAACAAATCCATCTTGTTCTTCTTAGTACTTTTCAGGTAATCTTGTTTTTGGCAATTAGAGTTTGCTGATATAAGGTCTGACTCTCTTATCTCATGCTAATAGCCTCTAATTTTGCAAAGAAAACAAGCTGTCACTTAATCATATCAAGCTGCAACTGCCTGGAAGGATTTCTCAAGGTTGTTTCACAACTTTCTCCTTCCGTAAATGTTTATATATGATTTCTTGACATTGTAAACATTTTGAATTAAGCTATGACCAAGATTTTTCTGAGAAATCCGCTTGATCAGTCAATTTTCTGCCATATATTTTGTGCATACTTCTTTGTATGTTTCATATTTGATAAAAAAAAATTATCTTCGAATTTCTATTTAAATTTCTGCTATTTTTTTCCAGCAAATTTTCTTCAATGTTTCTGAAGTCTTGTGGATTTCAAAACACTGCCAATGGGATGTTAACAATCATTTTCTTCATCTTCAGATTATTGTTATGCTTTTTTTGCATGCTACATTTTACATCAGACCACTGTAAATATTGTGCAAACATTTTTAAAACTTTTTTTTTCAGCGTTGTACATAATTATTTAGTTATCTTTTGATGTAAATTAACTTGTACATTCACTAAATCACCTACTGCATTTAGGCATAAAGGATTTGGGCTTAGTCTCGTTATCACAATTTCTTGGTGAGATTTGAGGGCTTGACGGAGAAGTATAAAAACTTACCTCGTCAACAACATACATATAATGCATGCCACATTCATTAGTACATACAAATCCGATTTAAAAATTAGAAGTTTTTAGGCTAAAAATTCAAATAAGGAGTACATAAAAATAAAGGAAGAGCTATAACAAGATAATTTATAGCCAGAGTACAAGAATTATGAACTTAAAAAGGATGGAATCCTCGTGTATGTATAGAGGTAAATATTACGTGCCAAATTCTTAGAGACTAAAAGCTATGGTGTTGAGCGAAATGCACAAAATACCTTATGTTGGATATTTAGGATACCAAAAGACAATTTTGACAGTCAAGAAACAATTCTTTTGGTCAGGTTTGCAAAAAGAAGTAGTTGATTGTATAACAAGGTGTTTAGAGTGCTAAAAATTTAAGGTTGAGCATAGATGTCCAATTGGATTGCTACAACTAATACCCATTCTTGAGTGGAAATGGAAATTGTTTCTATTGATTTTATTACAAATTTTCCTAAGATTGTGAGGAAGCATGATTCCATCATGGTATTGATAGATAAGCTGACTAAGGCTACCCATTTTATTCCAGTAAATTCAACACACAAGGCAATAAATATCGTTGAAATACATATGAAATAAATTGTTAATATGCATGGTGCGTGCAAGGAAATTATTTCAGACATAGTTCCAAAGTTTACATCAAACTTCTGGAAATGTTTATTTAAGGGATTTGGAACCAATTTGAAAGTTAATACAACATGTCATCCAAAGTCAGATGGACAAACAAAGAGGGTCAATAGGGTGATCGAAGATATGTTGAGGAGGTATGTGATGGGAAAACCATCAAAATGGGAAGAGTATTTTCACTTAATGGAGGTTGCATATAAAAATGGATATCAAGCATCTTTGAAAATGAGCCCATTTGAGGAATTGTATGGTAGAAAATGCAATAGACATGTGATTTGGGAAAACCTATTAGACACAAACATTGTTGGCCCAAATTTGCTCAAATAAATGGAAAATCATGTGGTGAAAATAAAATAGAATTGGAAGGCTACTTAGGATAGGTGGAAAACCTATGCAAATAAGAATGTGACAAACATGGAATTTAGAGTTGGAGACCATGTTTGATTGAAAGTAAGGCCAAGAAGAGTTCACTGAAATTGGGAAGTTGCTCAAAGTTGGTAGCTAGATTTTGTGGACAATTTGAGATCTTGGAGAGGATTGACCTAGTTGCATATAGGATTTCATTGCCAATATCCACACATGTTCATAATGTGTTTCATATTTCAATACTTAAAAAGTATGTTCCTAATTATAATAATGTAATTGAATAGAATATGTTTTAGGTGGATCCTAAGGGAGACTTTTAGGTTTAGCTGGTGGGAATTTTGGAGAGGAATGTCAAGGTGCTCTAGAATCAAGGAATCACCTTGGTGAAGGTGTAGTGGACACATTTTAGTCCTTAATATATTACATGGGAGCATGAGGATACCATGAGGGAGGAGTACCCTCATATTTTTGAATAATATTTTATTGTATATATGTATAATGCAACGAGGATAATGCATAAATAAAGGGATGGGAATGTAAAACCCCAAGGATGACCCCTACGTGTATTGCACATTTCATGTTTTGGCTAGTGAGTTGGGGAATATTTTGGGGCCTGTGTGCTTGTGTGTATAATTACTAAAAGGCCAAAGAGCTTAGCCTTGTAAATATCTAATCACATGCATATTAATAAGACACATTGTTTCTACAACTCAAGTCAGATAAGAGAGTATGGGGGAATTAAGGGCTAAGAGATGAGGGGATTAAGCCTAGGGGGCTAACCCATTGTTAAATTATGGCTAAAGTCAAAATTGACATGCTTTTATTCTAAGTCCATAAAGTGACTTCAAGAAATGCAATTTGTCAAAAAGGGCACATGCATACAAAAGGGAGAATTTTAGTGTTGTTTGGGGGATTCTAATCATTCAATTCCAAGAGAGAACTTGGCTAATTACTGAAATTATGATGGATGAAGAAGGGTATGACCTCGTGATTTTGTTACACTATTAATCCTAGGTGGATTTTTATATAGGGATAGGTTTCATCATTGTGAGGTTAGTAAGGCACCTGGAGAATCCTAAGGGTAGTTGGAACTCTTGGAAGCCACAAGTTTAGGCATCCTTGGCCGGACAAATTTGAGAACTCTATAAGGGTAGTTGCACAACCCAATGCATTGAGTATAGAGAAGGGGGTGCAAGGCTATTGGTTGGAGGTTCCTAGAGTCAAATTTATTGGCGTGTTATTGTGCTTGTGTAGATATGGACCATAGTTTGCTTAGGTATCCTTTTTTCCTATTGGATTCATAACTTCAGCTCGAGGTGACTTGTTATTGAGAGAATATGGGAAATGTAGTCTATGATTGGGTGGAAGGTCCAAGGAGTTGATTTTGATGGAGGTGATAACTATAAGGTAGGTTAAAGTAGAGATTTATTGTTCATTACAAGAAGTGCTACCCTATGATTCCTTAGTTAGAAGCCATGACCTTAGCCATGTTCCTATTGTCTTCTCCAAACGCCATTGGAGCTAGAAATGCCCCCATGCATTCTTTTATCTATAGATGGAGTTGGTTAACCTTGTGGTTGCTGGTGATATTGACCCATCAAAGTCTAAAGACAGAGAAGAAGTTGTCGAAATTGAAAAAATTCATAGACTTATCAAAGAGTATAACCTAAATTGTTAGTTTCGATGGATATGTGCATAAAAGAATAGAGTACAAAATGGTGAGTTGTACTATTACATTTGTGACACAGGAGGTGCCTTTATATAGGTTAGCCTTTTCCCTTGTCAAATGCTAGTTATGTCTAATGAAGGATCTATAATTTCACCTAGAGTAGTTAGGTCCTCTTTACAACTCAATATGGATGAAAGATGTAACTAGGTGAGGGTTCTATAACTGAATTTAAAGAGGCTAGGTACATGTTATGGCCAATATAGCTGAGATATGTCATTGGGTAAAGCTTATAAATACAAAAAAACAAAAAAATGCTGAATCCAATACTCCTACAATATATATATATATATATATATATATATATATATATATATATATATATATATATATAAACTATTAACATATTTGTATTTTGGAGGCGATGCTGCTCCTGCTAGGGTTCCTGCACAAACTCTGATGCCCTAATCCTCTATGCACACTGTATCGAAGCTCGGTGCCTCAGGCTTCTCTTCTGACTCTTTCTCCATGAATCTGCCCTCTGGAGGGGTGGGCACGACCCCCCTCCCCCCAACGGTTCCTCTTCTGACAACTCTGCAAACGCAGACATAAATGCCAGTCCCGGCTCCACCCCACTGGTCGCCCATGTTATCGATCCCGCTATCGAAAATGCTGGCAACACTGCTGCAGGCTCTGCGGCCGCTAAAGACAAAGGCATAGACCAGAATGCCTCGACATCACTGCCAAAGGCGTCCTCTGCTACATGCATCCCCAAGACTTTAGAAAGAACCAAAATAGATCTCCCCAGTCACCAAATCAATGGCCAAATCCAATATATGAGGGATCATGCCCTCATAGGCAAGTTCTTAGGACTCTAGCCTACTGAAAAGGCCTTGCAAGGATGGATCGCTTCCAAATGGAAGCCTAAAGGACAAGTTACCCTGCAACTTGGTCCCAAGGCTTCTTCATTGCTATTTTCAATTGTCTGGAGGACAAAACTCGTACCTTAGAGGGAGGCCCGTACTTCTTCAACTCTACAGGCCTGTACCTTCATGACTAGATAGAGAGATTCAATCCAGACAAAGAAGATTTCAATTGGGCTCCAGTATGGATCCGTATGTACTCTCTTCCCCTGTAATACTGGGACGAGGAGACCTTAAAGGAAATAGGCAATGGCCTGGGGGTTTTTATCAAAGTCGCAGAGGAAACTAAACACCGAAGATGCACCTCCTATGCCAGGATCTGTGTACACATGAATCTGGCCAAAGCACTCATGGACTCGGTAAGTCTATTTCATGACGATTTTGAATGGGTTCAAACAATAGACTACGAGCATGTTCCATTTCGTTGCAGGAAATGCCATGAACATGGCCACCTATTCAGGGATTTCCCACTGAATCTTCAGTCTAAAGCCCCTATCACTGAGACTAGAAAAGATGCTGAGGGATTCACAAAAGTCACCAGTCGAAGAAAGCATGCCAAGAAATCTCTAGTCGCCCCAGATAATCTCAAGAAACTTGAAATATGAAACAACTTCGAAATCCTGACCTCTCAAAATAACTTGGAGGATCACCTTTCTATCCCTTCTTCTTCAGATCCACCTCCTACTTCTTCCCCCCTCTTCCAAAATCTTCAGCTCCGCTCTCAGCCTCCGATCTCACCATCATCCCCGCCTCTACCTCCTCTGATAATAAAGATCAAGATACAACCCTTCAAACATCCAACATGGAGATAGATGCAGCTCTAGCTCTCAGTATCCATCAAAAGCCAAACAAGGAAGAATAGAACATATCGATACACATGGATGAGGAACCAGAGAGTATAGATCTGGGAGATCTAGACATTCTCAGCCTGGAAACAGCGTGTCGACAGAAAGAATTCAGTGCTATACCCCCCCGACAAATCGAAAGTCTTGAAGTAGTTTTAGCCAGAGCACAACATAAAAAATGTCTTGGTATTCAGGCAGGCAATCCTTGGGATGGAAAAAAAATACTGAAAGAATCGAAGAAACGCGGGCGTAAAACGGATCTGCAGAGGACCATTATTATTGGAGAAATGCTGGTGGAATCTGGTAGATTCCCCAAGCTGACCAAGTTTTTCAAATCTCTTCCCCACTGTTCCTCATGAAGCTCATCTCATGGAACGTGAGAGGGCTTAACAACCCTGCAAAACACAGAATGTTAAAAAACATGATCCAGCAAGATAAGCCTTCATTAGTCTATCTACAAGAAACAAAATGCAATAGCACTGCACTGGAAAAGATCCTAAATAAAGCCTGGTCTGGATGCCGTTCAGTCTCAGTGGATGCTTCAGGGGCTTCAGGAGGGCTAGCAATCATTTGGAACCCTCAAGTTCTCTCCCTTCATGATTTCATGCCTCACACTACTTTATTCAAACAACTTTCCACCTAATCGGGACCAATATCCATGGTCATCTCTCTAATGTGTATTTCCCACAAGATTTACAAAAGAAGTTGGATTTGCTGGACACTCTCACAGCTCTCAACTCTGTCAGGAGCTTTCCCCTTTGGATTTGTGGTGGTGACTTCAACATCATCACAGCTTTGGAGGAAAAATCAAGAGGAAGATCGAGGCTGGAAGGAGACAGCATCGGCTTCAAAGACTTCATCCACAGAAATCAGTTAATGGACCTACAGACTTCTAATGGTATGTATACATGGACCAATAAAAGAAGCGAACCACAGCATATAGCCTCCAGGCTGGATCGATTCCTTATGTCGAATAATGCCATTCACCTGGGTGGGAACTTTCATGCCTCTATCATGCCTCAAGTGGGCTCTGATCACTGGCCCATAATGCTACAATGGTCGCGTCCGGGCTCTAGGTGTAATAGACCTTTTCGCTTCAAATCATTTTGGTTTTCACATCCTAACTTCAAAGAAGTAGTTAACGATGCCTGGAAATCCTTCACTCCCCCTGAAGGAGCCAAGATGTTCCAGTTTCAACAAAACTTAAAACACCTCAAACAAGCTCCCAAATCATGGAATCACACTCAGTTTGGTAACATTTTTGACCATCAGAAAGCGTTGGAGCAGCAAATGAATACATTGCAATAGTGTATTATCTCTGAGGGAAGAATGGAAGACTATGCACAACAAGAGAAGGCCCTCTTGACCAAGATTGAAGCACGAAGGCAACAAGAAGAGACCCTGTGGCGTCAAAAATCCAGGGTCAGATGGCTTAAGGATGGGGAAAAAAATACAATTTTTTTTCACAGGTCTACTATTCAAAGGAGAATGCAAAATAACATCGCCTTCATTAATAATCAGCAAGGGGAGTGACTCGAGGTGCATGAAGAAGTGGAAAAGGAATTCAAAGAGTACTTTCAGGACATTCTTCGGGAGCCTCCGAGCTGCAGAAATCAGGCCATTCGATCTATTACGCAGCATATTCCAAAAATCATTACGATGGACCACAACAATATGCTTCTCCAGCCTATCTCTATGCAGGAAGTGGAGGACGCTATGGCCCAACTTAAGGATGGCAAAGTGCCTGGCCCCGATGGCTTCACAACCAATTTCTTTCATGCTTTCTGGGAGCATATCAAAACAGAGGTCTGGGAGCTCGTGGAAGAATCGCGATCGATGCATTGGATCCTTCCTTCCCTTAACACAACCTTCATAGCGCTAGTACCTAAAGTGGAAGAATCCAATACACCTGATAAATATAGGCCCATCGCACTCTGCAATGTAATCTACAAACTCATATCTAAAGTCCTGGCGAACAGGCTCAAACCTCTTCTCCCTCTCCTCATTTCGCCAGAGCAAATAGGCTATGTAGAAGGGTGCCAGATTCTGGACGGTATCATTCTCTCACATGAAGTGATCCATTCACTCAAGATTCTAAAAAAGCCAGGTATGATTCTCAAGTTAGATCTTTCTAAAGCTTTCGATAAACTCAGCTGGACCTATATTAATCAAATGTTATTAGCATTTGGCTTCTGTGCTACTTGGACACGTTGGCTTATGAATCTTATCTCCTCCCCCTGTTTCTCCATCCTTCTTAATGGTTCTCCTTCCTCGCCCTTTCGTCCCTCCTGGGGTATTCGTCAAGGCGACCCTCTCTCCCCGTTCCTTTTTGTTCTCATGGCCGAAGGCCTTAGTCGCCTTCTTCATTCTGCTATCTCTTCACACTCCTTAAAGGGCATTTCTCTTCATGGTCAACCCCCCATCTCTCACCAACAGTTTGTCGATGACAATATGCTTTTCGACCATCCGTCAGTTCAAGAGGCCTCTGCCTTCAAGTCCCTGCTCAATCTCTTCTCAGAAGCTTCTGGCACCACCATCAATGCTTCCAAATCCTAGCTCTTCTTCTTCCACACTCCCATTCTCACTCAGAGAAATATAGCCAGGATTTTGGGCTTCCCGATAGCTGTGCTTCCTTCGAAATATCTTGGAGCTCCCCTGTTTGACTCAGCCATCAAACATGCTTCCTGGAGATCCCTCCTTGACAATTTAGAAACCAGGCTCTCTTCTTGGACCTACCGCTTGCTCAACATTGCTAGCAGGCTTATCCTAATCAAATCCATTCTCCAAGCCATGCCTCTGTACTTATTTTCTATATTGGCAACCCCTAAATGGGTTCTTAAAAAAATTCGCAATCTTCAAAGAAACTTTCTTTGGGGTTCCTCAGGCCTCAACAGAAAATGGGCTCTTGTCAAATGGACTGAGGTTTGTCTTCCGAAGTCAGCTGGTGGGCTTGGTCTAAGGGATCCCCTCCACAGCAATAACACCATGGGCGCCCGCATCTGGTGGAACTGGATCTCCAAACCGCACACTCCTTGGGCACGTCTCTGGCAGGCCAAATATGCTCCAGGCAGTCCACTGGAGGATCTCATCCGCATCAACACGACCACCCCTGGCTCATTGATTTGGAATGCGGCCAAGCAACATAGTGCCTTTATTCAAGTGCACAACTTCTGGGAAATCCATTCGGGTACCACAACAAGATTTTGGGAGGACTCTTGGCAACAACTTCCCAAACTTGCCTCTCTCTTCCACAAACCCAAGTGGCAAGCTACTATGCAACAAAATGATCAAATCCATGTCTATCAGTTTTGGCAGCAATAATACCCTCAAGGTTTTCAACTTTGGAGATCAGCTGGAACCTAGTAGGCTAACTGGCAGGAGGAAACTTATGAAGAGATCAATCAAGAGCTCAAACTCAGGGAAATTAAACTCTTTGATCAGAAGGACAAAGTGTGATGGGGATATACACCCAAAGGTATGTTCACTACCAAGGAAGCATACCAACTTCTCTATCAACCCATGCAGATAATAAAGGATCAGCTATGGGATCAGGTTTGGCAACCAAGCATCTGGCCTAAGGTCTCTACTTTCCTTTGGCTACTAAGCAAACAACGGATCCTCACTTGGGACAATCTACAAAAGCGAGGATTTACTGGGCCTTCCAGATGTCCCAATTGCAATCTTCACACAGAGACCATCTTGCATCTCTTGGACACCTGCCCATTAGCAGCACAACTTTGGGAGAGAACTGCACAGTGCAACAAAAGAACAGGCAGATGTGTGGGAGAAATTTTAAACACCATCAGGAACTTGCCTCAGCATCCTTTCCAAAGTCTACTACTCAATTCCCTCTGGAACCTCTTATCGGGCTTTGTCTATTGGATCATCTGGAAGGAGAGAAATAACAGGATCTTTAAAAATCACAGTACGCCCCTTGACACCCTGTGGCTACTTCTCAAACAAAACCTTCAAGAAACTCTAGCTCTAAGACACTGGCAAGACTCGGATTTGCCAGCTTCACCCCAGGAATGCCTCATTCTGAAAAATTGGAACCTAGACCTCACATTTTTAGCTCAAGTCAATCCCATCTCCTCCATCCATACTGATTCTCCCCAATTCTGGTCTCCTCCTGCCACCCACTCTTACAAACTGAACTTTGACGGAGCTGCTAAGGGCAATCCTAGGCTGGCTAGTTATGGTGGTATTTTCAGAGATGTTGTAGGCTCTGCTCTGCACATATATCATGGTTCGCTTGGAAGAGACACCAACAATGCTGCCGAAATTGAAGGCTTATGGAAGGGCATTTGTATAGCAGAAATAGAAAATTTGTACCCTCTAGAGGTAGAAGGGGATTCTCAAATCTTAATAGAGGTATCTATTCGGATTCACTTAGGCACCTCAGCAGCAAATATCGCTTCGAGCTGGCGGCTTCTAAGCAGATTGGAACAAATTGAAGAATGGCTCAGGGCATCCCGTAGCATTACCTTCAAGCACATTTGGCATACAACTAACAAGGTAGCAGACAGACTGGCTAATCAAGGCGTCGATCAACAACTCCCATTGTTCTCTGTTCCACTGAGCAGTTCTAATCATGCAAAAATCAAACAAGACTGCACTCTTCTGGTGCAACAAGATCTATCTCTCCCAGATGTGGGTGTGTAACATTGCGTTTTGTACGTGGGCAGCTTGGTGGGTTGGCGCGTGGCTTATTACCACCGCCATACAGCCTCACGTGATGCCAGTCTTTAAGTCTTCTGCTAACATCTTCAATGTTGCGTTAATGCAGCTCGTCCCTCCAGACCAGCCTGCAAGTTCATCTGTCATGGCACCCCTCCAAGAATTCATTCATGCTCCTCCCCTGCGCTCATGTTGTTCCCTTGCTGCTGCAGAGCCTCGCTCTCGGACCAACACAGGGAAACATTGTGCTCTGGAATGCTGTGTTGATTTATCGCCGGGATTTCATGTTTCACAAAGTCCCTTCTACAAATTCAGTTGTCGCTCGTCCTCAGTCTTTACTAGTTCTCCTTTGCGAGCTGAAGCTAGGCCCCTTTCAGTCTCCCCCTGCCTTCACAGTACTGCTGCCTGTTCAACACCTCCTGCTCTTTTCATTATGCTTAGATTGTGCCAGAGAATGCGTTGTAGGAGGGGAAGTTCCCGTGGGCGAGTTATCCGCCAACCCTCCTCCTCTACTTTGGACTCCTCGTCTTATTCCTCGGACTTCTGCTTTGACCGCTATCCCGTTACCATGAGTGATCATGGACGGGGTCGAGGGCAGCATAATTCAGCAGTGCGCTCTCATAATTCTCAATCTCACATCGCTCGTTTTCAGTTCCCCTGTACACTTAGTAATTTCTCCTTCATAGCTTCAGTCACCATTGAGATTTGAGAGGATACTTCTGGCCTGGTTGTTGTGACACCAGGGGTGACTCTGGAGACGAGGGCGGAAGATAAGCATGTCACTTCTCAGATTAACAACAAGCAGAGTAAGGATCCTGGTGGCATTGAAACCCAGGACATGAAAATTCAAGCTGGTCCGAGCGTCCCTACTGGTGTCAGTTCTTTAGGCAAAGAGGGCCATCCCTCTGAGGATGAAGATCCCTACAAATATGGGTGTCGCATTGTTGAAGAGTCTCCTTCCACCTTTCATGAAGCTTAATCAGGTCTGCGTACAATGGTTTTTGATTCTCTGTTGCTCGAAGGTGCTCAATTCCCTCCCGTTTTATAGTCATTATATGCTCTACAGTTCTCATGCTCAGACCTTTTTTCTAAAGTTAAATTGCCGGTTTCCCCTGTGTGGGCGACATTCTTCTCACTGTGTCTTTGGGTCTCAGTTACGGTTACAGTTGTTTAATGGCTCAGATTTCAGTTTTGAATTGGGTAGCACTTCCCTGTTTATTTGTATGGGCCCAGTCAACCTGTTTTGGTCTTTGAATTACCTCTGGTCAGTCTTCAGTTTCAATATTGGCGTATTTTGTTTCTATGAACTAATCATGGTCATGGTCCTAGAAGCTCTTCTGGTTAGTCCTCAACAAGTCTTTTTGGTTAGTGTTCAGCTATGTAATGTGAGCATGCCACATCTCTGGGCTAGACTTCTCGAGGCCACTACCTCTTTGTAAAAATATTTTTGTATCAATATAGGATTAGACAAATTCAGAAAAAAAAAAAAAAAAAAAAGAAAAAAAAAGGCAGATTTGTATTTTGGTTTTATGTCTCTCTCCAAGTTTAATAAATCTAAGGTTAAGATGTCTTTATCATGTTCAATCATTCATCTAGAAATGAATTGAATTGAGTCTATCACTGACATCAACATTTGTTATCTTGGTTGTTTTTTTTTCCTGTAAGAAGCCTCTTCCTATCACTCATTTTCTTCACAACAAGAGATACCACAACCAAGAAAACCATTTTAATTATGTCTTGGAGCGCTGGGAGTAGGATTTAGTGCATTTTCAGAAAGAGGGCAATTATGGGAAGTAAGAAGAAGGTTACAGGCAATGATTTCTTTGGTAAATTTGTTAGGTCCCTATAATACTAGTGATTCCCCCATTACTATTGTCATTGTATCCCTTATTGTTATTGTTGTGCCCCTATTATCCCCATATTGTTATTATTGTGCCCCATAGAATCCCTCTATTGTAATTTTTGTGCCTTTATATTATTATTGTTAGGTCGTCTTGGTTATATTGTGACCCCTTAGACTCCTATATAGAAAGGAGGTTTTGTCATTTGAATCATCCAAGAATTGTTCATTTATGTAATGTAAAGGAGGTTGCCCCCTCGAAGAGGCTAAGTTTTAAGGCGTTGATATATCTTTTCTATCTTTTTGTGAGTTGGTTTCATAACATTTGGTATCAGAGCTTTGGATTCTAGGGTTTCGCTGCTCCAAACAGGTCATCGTGGAAATTTCACTATAACTTTTTCTCTATGACGTTTCAAAAGCTCAAACAAAAATCCATTTGAGACAAAATTGCGCTGAACCTTCGGTCTGAATTTCATATCCTGTCTCGCTATATTTTCGGAGATATAATCTGAGGAAGCTAGGGTTTTTGTAGACCCCCGAATTACATTTGAAACAGGTCACCTTGGGAAAATCATCATAACTTTTTCTCTGAGGATCAGATTGAATTTTTGTAAGAAGTTATAGAAATAGAATGGATTGTAGTTTCCTTGGGTATCACTTTCAGAACCTAATGTTGAAACAGTGACCCACGGTACATCGTAGAAGTTCGCTCTACTGAACCAGTCTATACTCAGGTCATCGTGGGAGATTTGGCATAACTCTTCATTGGAGAATCCAATATTGATAATACTTGAGGGTTAAAAAGATTGCTCAGAGGGTTACCACAGGAAGAAATTTTAGACTTGGGAGATCCAAAATTACAGAGACACATCAGATTCAATATCGAGCTCCTACAAAGTGAAAAAAGGTGTGTAGTTTTTTTTTTTAATTTTTGCATAAGCTTGGTTTGAAAAATTAGTTTGAAGGAATTAAAAGGGCATAGTGAAGCATTATTATCGGTAATTTATGCCCTGAAGAAAGAAAATGGAAACGCATATTAAGAAACCTGAAAGCTCTAGCATGACTCATGAATAAGAGGAAGAAATGCAACATGATATATCAAAATTACGAGACCAAGTGCAACAAGTTTCACTCGCACAAAAAGTAACAAAAAATAAGATGGATGGTTTAAAGAAAGACGTAGAAGCTAAGATGGATGGTTTAAAGAAAGGCGTAGAAGCTAAGATGGACGACATGGAAGCTAAGATGGATGGCGTGGAAGCTAAGATGGATGATTTAAAGAAAGGCATGGAATATTTGCAGACAAATTTGAAGACATATTAGACAAAGTTTCTACAAGAAATTCTTACTAATGGTGAAAGGGTAGGAAAGGGAACTCATGATGAGAATAAAATAAATGTTAATCATCATTTCATAGACTCTAACGTTGGATCGAAGAACCACCATGTTCCAAAGATCGATATGAGGAAGTTTGATGAAAAGGATCCAAGAACATGGATACTACAGATGGAGCAATTTTTTGATCTCCATAATGTGCAAAACACACAAAAGGAACGCATTGTAACTTGATATTTGGAAACAAATCAGTTTGTATGGTATCGATGGATTTTCTCTCGTAAAAAAATTGTCACTTGGGCTATTTTTACGGATGAAATGGTATCACATTATGAGGATACAAAAAGAAACACTTTTTTTAGCCAATTGATAAATTTCAAGCAAAAGGGTTTAATGATGGAGCACATTGAGGACTTCCAAAAATTGAATATAAGGGTAAAAGATATTCCAGAGGAGCATAGGATTGATATGTTCATAGGGACTTTAAAAGATAACATCCAACATGAGATTCGCCTTTGGGAACCAGATTCATTGGAGAAGGCATTCAAGTTGGCAAGAAAAATGGAAATCAAAAGTATGGCAACAAGGAAGCCTAGCACTCACAATCATAAAGATGGAAGTGTTACTGCCCCTAGTAATCCACAACCTACAAGGTTGACACCACAACAATTGGAAGAAAAAAGAGCAAAAGGGATTTGTTGCAGTTGTGATAGCAAATACACTAAAGGTCATAAGTGTGCACAGAAGAAATTATTTTACATAGATTGTGAAGTGGAGGAAGAAAATGAATAAGAAATGTCAAAAGAAGAAGATATACACTAGGAACAAACCCTAGAAAAAGAAGAAATGAATTCGACCATATCTTGTAATGCATTGGCTGGAATTATCACTCCTCAAACTATCAAGATAAAAGGGCATATCAAGAAGAAAAAGGTAATAGTGTTGATTGATTCAGGAAGTACCCATAATTTTATTCATTGTAAGATAGCCAAGGAATTGAATTGCTTCCTATATCGAGCACCAGAGTGTCAAGTGATGGTTGCAAGTGGAGGAACCATAAATTGCTCAGGGAAGTGCCATAATATCAAGCTATCCATGGGAGAATATGTATTGAATATCCCAATGCTTTCCATTCCAATGGGTGGTGCTGATGTTGTACTAGGAGTTCAATATATACAATCCTTGGGTACAATAGCTTTTAATTTTCAAGAAATTTTCATGAAATTCTCTTCAGAAGGAAAGGAAGTTGAATTAAGGGGTATCATAGGGAAACTGGGAAAGATAATAAGCTCTAATGGAATGACAAAGCTTCTAAACGAAGAACAATGAGGCATAATTGCACAATTATGTTCACTAGAGGTCCCACATCGAAATCATCCATTTCTCCAGATCTCCAAAAAGTATTGGACAATCATTCCAAGGTATTTGAGACTCCTAAAGGCCTCCCACCTATTCATGATCATGATCATGATATTAATTTGATTCCAGGAAGTGTTCCTCCAAACATCAAGCCTTATAGATATCCCTATGTCCAAAAGAGTGAAATTGAACATATGGTTGCAGAAATGCTAGAGGCTGGTATAATTCAACCTAGTCAAAGTTCTTTCTCTGCTCCAGTAGTATTGGTTCACAAGAAGGATGGATCATGGCACATGTGTCCAGATTATAGGGAGCTCAATAAGCTCACTATTAAAGATAAATTTCCCATTCTTGTCATTGATGAATTATTGGATGAATTGCATGGATCAATTTACTTCACCAAGTTGGATCTTCGTTCAGGATATCATCAAATCAGAATGAAGACTGAAGACATTCCAAAAACAACATTTAGAACTCATGAGGGTCATTATGAATTTTTGGTCATGCATTTTGGACTTACTAATGCACCTTCTACATTTCAAGGTTTGATGAATTCCATTTTCAAACCCTTCCTTAGAAAATTTGTATTAGTATTTTTTGATGATACACTAATCTACATCAAGTCTTGGAAGGATCATGCCCAACAATTTGACATGGTGCTCAAACTATTGGAGGAGAAACAATTATATGAAAAATTCTCCAAATGTTTCTTTGGAGTATAAGAGGTGGAATATCTGGGTCATATTGTATCTCATGGAGGTATTAAGGTAGACCCTAGCAAAATTAAAACCATTAAGGAATGGAAAATCCCCACATCCATAAAGCATCTACGAGGATTTCTTGGGTTGATAGGGTATTATCGCAAGTTTGTTAAGAATTATGGGAGGATAGTAGCACCTCTAACAACATTATTGAAGAAAGATGCATTTTCATGGACTCTAGAAGCAACGAAGGCCTTTGAACATCTTAAAGAGGCAATGTGCCAAGCAACAGTCTTAGCTACACCGGACTTCACAAAAACCTTTATTGTGGAATGTGATGCCCCAAGAAATGGAATTGGTGCCGTTTTAATGCAAGAAGAAAGACCCATTGCTTTCGAAAATCATCTAATCAAAGGAAAGTATTCACAAAAAGCTATTTATGAGAAGGAAATATTGGCAATACTACATGCACTTAAGAAATGGAAACCCTACCTAATGGGAAGACACTTCAAGGTAAAAACAGATCATGATAGTCTTAAATACTTTTTAGAACAAAGATTATCTTCAGAAGAGCAGCAAAAATGGGTCACAAAGATGTTGGGTTATGACTTTGAAATCATCTACAAAAAAGGGAAGCAAAATATTGTGGCAGATGCACTCTCAAGAAAGGATGAGGATGTGGAAGCATTTCTTTGCACCATTTCTATTATCCAACCAGATTGGATAAATGAAGCAAGGGATGAATGGAAGAATGAAGAGGAAGTGTGGGCACTCATTCAAAAGATACAACAAGATCCCAGTACATCTGATACATTTAGCTAGAAAAATGATTCGTTATGGTACAAGGATTGGTTATACCTATGTAAGAATTCCCAACTCAAACAAAAGATTCTTAGGGAATTGCACACCTCTCCCTTAGGAGGGCACTCAGGATTTTTAAAAACCTACCACAGGGTTAAGAAGGATTTTTTTTGGGATGGCCTTATATCAGAGATTCAAAAGTTTTTGGCGGAATGTTTGGTTTGCCAACAAAATAAAGTTGAAAAAATTAAGGCCCCAAGACTATTACAACCTTTATCCATTCCAAGCCAACGTTGGGAGGAGGTTTCAATGGATTTTATCATAGGTTTACCCAAGTCTGAAGGAAAGAGTGTTATCATGGTGGTAGTTGACAGACTTACCAAGTATGCACACTTTTGTGCATTATCTCATCCATTTAAAGCGAGTACAATTTCTACTGCATTTATGGAAACAATTCAAAAGCTACATGGAAACCCAAAGATTATTGTAAGTGATAAAGATCCCATTTTCACTGGAAATTTTTGGACAGAATTATTTTCTTGTCTTGGTACTTAGTTAGCTCATAGCTCATCTTATCACCCTCAATCTGATGGGCAAACTGAGATAGTAAACAAATGTTTGGAAGGATATCTTCGTTGCTTTGTATCTGATAAATAGGTACAATGGGTCAAATGTTTGCCTCTGGCTGAATGGTGGTATAACACTTCATTCCATACTGCAACAAAAATGACCCCATTTATGGAACTTTATGGATATCATCCACCATCCATCACATCATATTTAAGAGAAAATTCTAAAGTTCAAGAAGTGGAAGATCACATCAAGCATCAACAACAAGTTCTCCAACTCTTAAATGATAACCTCACCTTGGCACAGAATAGAATGAAACAACAGGCATATCAACATCGCAACGAAAGAAGTTTTGATGTAGGTGATTGGGTATTCCTACGGCTACAACCATATTAACAAATGTCCCTCAAGCAAGCTAAGAAGGATAATAAATTATCACCAAAGTTTTATGGTTTGTACAAGGTGTTGCAAAAGATAGGTACATTGCCATACAAATTGGAGCTTCCTGCAGCTGCCTGAGTGCACCCAGTTTTCCATGTTTCATGCTTAAATAAGGTTATAGGTGACAATTTCCTAGTTCAAACAATATTGCCAGAACTTGATGAGGAAGGAAAAATCATATTGGAACCTGAATCAGTCAAAGAAACAAGAACTCGACAGCTACGAAATCGATCAATTTCAGAGTATTTCATCAAGTGGAAGAACTTACCCGTTGAAGATTCCACATGGGAGGATGATAATTTTATACAGAAGCATCTAGAACTACTCAAGCGTTGAGGACAACACTTTTTTGAAGGAGAGGGGCATGTTAGGTCCCTATAATACTAGTGATTCCCCCATTACTATTGTTGTTGTATCCTTTATTGTTATTGTTGTGCCCCTATTGTCCCCATATTGTTATTATTGTGCCCCATAGAATCCCTCTATTGTTACTTTTGTGCCTTTATATTATTATTGTTAGGTCGGCTTGGTTATATTGTGACCCCTTAAACTCCTATATATAGAAAGGAGGTTTTGTCATTTGAATCATCTAAGAATTGTTCATTTGTGTAATGTAAAGGAGGTTGCCCCCTCGAAGAGGCTAAGTTTTAAGGCGTTGAATTATCTTTTCTATCTTTTTCTGAGCTGGTTTCATAACAAAATTGCTTCTCAAAATAGTGTTATTCATGTCCCTTAGGAAAATTTCATGGCTTTTAAAGGTTTTTCTTTGAGTTGGTTTATCCATGTGTTTTGGATAGTGTTCCAACCACATCGCTCTACCTTTATGAGGGTTGTAGTTAGAACATTGTATAATAGTGTTAAGTATAATAAACAATGTCATCCCTTAGTGGTTTGTACAATAGTGTTGAGGGTACACTAGTGTTTGTGGAGGAGAGAGAGATGGTGTTCTAGGGTACACTAGTGCTCTCTTTTCCATATACTATCATAGGTGAAAAATACAAACTCACTCTTATTTCTGTTGAAAAGTGTAACTAGGTTCATTATTCATAATGATATGTAATTATGATTTTTGTAAATCATGAAAAGAAGAAAATAAAATTATTTTTGATGCTTGCTTCATGGGTTTCATGAGCAAGTGATTTTATTTTTAGATGGATCCCATTGAGAGCCTTAAGATTGGTCATTAAAATTCAAAGAGTCTATGTCATGTATGAAGAGCCCTTCTTGGGTGTGTAACAAATGTATTTGAGTTAATAGGACTATCTAGTAGCTCTCCAATGACAAGCACTAACTCTCTTCCTCATGTCAGCTTCAAGATTAACAAATAACTCATGTCGGCTAACAGTTAAAGGGACACACCTATTCGGATGAACATGTTAGCTCATTTATGGAGGACCAAACACTATATATACCAGGTCAAGTAACTTCGCATAACACAGTTCAAAATTCAGACTGCTCTAAGATTTTCGGTGCTAGCTGTCAACCAGTTCAGATGATTTCGATGGAGAGTACAATATTTAGATCTCTCTGTTGGGGGATGTTTTCGGGTGTTATATCACAACATATAGTTCTAACAAAATAAGAGACAATGAAGGTTTGGTTAGGATATCCACAGTAAAGAATCTCAGACAATATGATATATAGATGCCATAGAAGCCGTGATGTATGTAATCTCGGACAATATGATGTATAGAAGCCATGATGTATGTAATCTCGAAAAATATGATGTATAGAATCCATTATCTATTTAATCTCAAACGTTATGATGTATAGAAGCCATGATTTGAAAGAGCTTCCATTAAGAGAACTATTACAACGTCTTGCTAAAGCTGTAGTAAGGACAATTTGGTGACAAAAAAATGATATAGTAGAATGTCATCTCAAGTGTGTTATGAAAAGATATGATCTCAATTTGTAAGAGGAACCGAAAGGAGGAAGGAGAAGACAGTTAAGAGAGCTAGTGTCTTGATCTTGGAAGAAACTAATAGGTCAAGGGTCTCGGTCTTGGTATTCATCAATTGGAATCTCTAGAAGAAGAATTTGCACGGGTTTTCCTCTCAAAGAGTGAGAGGTTTTGGACCTGGCTTATAGCTTACAAGATGTGTCTCTTGTGTATTTATTTTCATGCATTGGTTACTGTTTGATGAAGAAGAACACTAATAATCTAACATGAATAAGATCGTAATCTAAAGAAGTAAAAATCATTCACAAGCAGTCACTAATGAAAGAGAAATCAACTAACATTAATGCCCTAGATTTCTCAACATGGTATCAGAGCTAAGGTGCTGACATCAAAGGAAGGTATTCTAATCAAAGATACACTCAAGAATCAAGCTATAAGAAAATACACCAAAGAAAGTCAAAGGTTATCAAAGCAAAAAGGTCGAAGAAGTAGTTATAAACCCTAGATCAAAGAAGCAATTTACAAAAACAAGGGTTTTTTTTTTCTATAGGCATCATCAAAAGGCCACAATGTCCCTCATAAAGTTATCTACAAGGAAAGATAGCTCGAAGGACTTTAAAATTAAAGATCACACCATCTTGGAGAAACTCGAAACCCTAGAAGCATTTATGATCTACACTACAAGAGAAGTCGAAGTATAGTGAAGGTGAGAAGGTATTGTCATCATTTTCAAGGTTAGAAAGAAAGCAAAAATTCTCTCCTTGCCCTAGAAGAAGATCATTTGAGGAATCAAAAAATCATCCTCATCGAAAGGAGCAACCTTTTCTATTGAAGAAAGGCTTTTTCATTTGGAAGAATATCATCCAAGAGGGAGCAATAATACATCTTCTTCAACCATCGTCAAAGTGATCAAGTAGAAGAGTTCATATTCACTTGTCAAGTATATTTCACTCTTTAATTAAATTTGGTAAAATGAATTCGTGTTTGCAAGGAGATCTATAAGTTGGTTGAGTCATCAAAATTCCTTGCATGGAAAAGGAGGATAGATGTAGTCCTCGAAGAAATTAAATTCATTGAACACATTAATGTAAAGGTCTCCTCTTAATTTATGAAAAATGATTCTTATGAAAGGTCCCCTCATACAAATATTGGGACATCAAATCCTGTAAGAATATTCTTTGAAGATGCAGTAAAGAAGGTCACATGACTTAAATATGATCTACAAAAAAATTAAAGATATCGCAGGATGAAGGATATCTTCATAAGAGCTTATCCATGAGATCTAGGAAAGAGGATAATCATC
This sequence comes from Pinus tabuliformis, assembly GCA_031772625.1. Classification (NCBI taxonomy): domain Eukaryota; kingdom Viridiplantae; phylum Streptophyta; class Pinopsida; order Pinales; family Pinaceae; genus Pinus; species Pinus tabuliformis. Next base: position 1,047,742,378 of record CM062805.1, on the reverse strand, counting down.
ATTGATCTATAAATGCACTAACTGATAATCAAGGTAACATATATCCATGAGATAAGAAAGTTACCTCATTCAACAAATTGTTACTTCTATGCAAGATAGAAGAAGACAAGTTGAGGGAAAAAGTGTTGATGGTTAAGGACTCAAACATTTGATGGAAGGAAAGGAAGTTTGGAAAATTCTGGTTCTCAAAATGAAAATAAGAGCATAGCTGAGATTCAATGCTATGAATGCAAAGACTATAAACATTAGAGGAAAATATTGTCCCTAGCTTAAGAAGGACAATTACAAGAATGATAGAGAAGAATTCCATTGCATTGAAGAGGTTGAAAGAAGAAAGTCCAAGGAAGAGAAGCATTAGAAGTAAGAGATCGTGACATCACCATAGGGAAACATTAAGGAACTTTGGAAAAGAATCTATGGTAGTCAACTTTGAATAATATAGCTCCTGGTGACCTCATTGGAAGATCAAAGGAAGAAGTCATCCAGGACAAGTCTCATCATACATCATTTTAAAGGGGAAACATATGTTGAATAAGGATATGCGAGATGGAATTCTCATTAGAGGATTCACCAATTTAGAAAGAAAGAAAGTGTTTCATCAACAACTCCAACTTGTGGAGTTCATGGGATGATGGTATGATGTCATGAGAGATGAAGCAAATCAAGGGATTTAAAATCTTTTCAATCAAGGAAGATGTTGAAAGAAGCCTAGATGACCTAAAGGTAAAATAAGGCATGTATGCTTGTATTTAATATTATAAAGTCATGTCATATGGTTGCAGGTAACAAGGATCACTACTTCTATTTTGAGAAGCATGATAAAAGGAAAGGAATCTAATCTTGTGAGAGAATGTCGGAAGACATGAGTCACACTAGATAAAATTAACATAATATGTCCCCATATGAAATATGAGGTGGTTGACTACGATTGAGAAACTCTAATTGGAAGCCCTTGGGAATGAAGTGTGTGAAAAGATAGGAAGAGATCATGATAATATGCAACGAAGGTATAAGGCATTCAACATTTGAAGTCCAAGAATATTTGACTAAAATATCTCCCGGAAAGATGTGAAGAGTCTAATGGAAGTCAGAAAAAGATAGAGACCCTTGACACTGGACAACTATGGGAGATGTGTCAATCTGCATGGAGGATGATGATACTTATAGGAAGATGTCATGGTGAAATGTCATCACAAATGTAAATATTATTTTAAGTGTTCAGTGATTATTTTTGAACTAACATCTGTTTGGGCTTATGTAGGACTGTCAAAGGGAAGATCTGTCAATGACTTCCAAGCAGACCATATATAAGGATATAATGTCCTTTCGAGAAATATGGCATGAAAGAAGAATGACATGAAGAAAATCCAGATGAAAATTTTATGGATCACTTTCTGATGAGTTGAGGACATGACTAACTCATGGATAAAAGTGACGGATGATTTGTGCCCTATATATAGAAGTTCCCAAAAGTTGAAGACTCCTTAAATAAATTCATGACATCGAAGAAAGGATCTCTTCATGCAACTAATTGTTTTAGGATCTCCATATGAAGAGCTGCTATAGGTCCCTGGTTAAGAGGGAGACTAAGAAGAAGTTTCTTACTTGGAAGAAACACGGAAATTCCTAAGCCGAAAGCTTAGGTACATTCCTTTGTGATAGGAATGAGTACATTACTTTAATGGAATGGGACCTCCTGGTATAAGGAGGAGTGATAGACATGTTGTTCTATGCTTCACCTGAGAAGACATAATGGAGGATTATATAACCATTTGGCATCTGATTCTCTTGTAGGACGAGATAGGGAATCCCATGAAAGAGTAGCTGTGGAGGATCAATATTCTTTTGGGGACTAGAGAGTCCAAGAAAAGAATATTCCTTATGGAGCATATCCTGAGAGAACCCGGGTGGGTTATGTTCTGAGAGAGATAATGACGAGTATGTCTATAAATCATTGGTCTCTCCAAAATTGGGCTCAATATCTTGTGGAGAGATGGATCTGTTAGTCAAGGCCTTGCTATATAACAATGTTGGTTGATATGATGTTATACAAATGAGTTACAAATCCGATTTCTTATTATGATAAATTATTCAGATTGAGAATGACCAAGTACCATTATGAATACCTCCCTAATTAAGAGGGAGTGTTGAAAAGTGTAACTAGGTTCGGTCTTCATAATGATATGTAATTATGATTTTTGTAAATGATGAAAATAAGAAAATAAAATTATTTTCGATGCTTTCTTCATGGGTTTCATGAACAAGTGATTCTATTTTTAGATGGATCCCATTGAGAGCCTTAGGATTGGTCATTAAAAGTCAAAGAGTCTATGTCATGTATGAAGAGCAATTCTTGGGTGTGTAACAAATGTATTTGAGTTAATAGGACTGTCTAGCAACTCTCCAACAACAAGCACTAGCTCTCTTCCTCATGTCAGCTTCAAGATTAGCACAAAGCTCATGTCGGCTCACAGTTAAAGGGACACACATATTTGGATGAACATGTCACCTAATTTATGGAGGATAAACCACTCTATATACCAGGTCAATAGACTTCACATAACATAATTTAGAATTCAGATGGCTCTAATATTTTTGGCGCTAGTTATAGTCAACCAGTTCGGATGATTTCGAAGGAGAGTAAAATATTCAGATCTTTGTGTTGAGGGATGTTTTTGGGTGTTGTATCATAGCATATAGTTCGAACAAAAGAAGAGACAACAAAGGTTTGGTTAGGATCTCCACAGTAAACAATCTCAGACAATATGATGTATAGAAGCCATAGAAGCCATGATGTATGTAATCTTTGATAGTATGATCTATAGAAGCCATGATGTATGTAATCTTGAATAATATGATGTATAAAATCCATGATGTGAAAGAGTTTCCATTAAGAGAACTATTACAACATCTTGCTAAAGCTATAGTAAGGGCAGTTTGGTGACAAAACAATGATATAGTACAATGTCATCTCAAGTGTGTTATGAAATGAGATGATCTCAGTTTGTAAGAGGAACCGAAAGGAGGAAGGAGAAGATAGTCAAGAGATCTAGTGTCTTGATCTTGGAAGTATCTAATAGGTCAAGGGTCTTGGTCTTGGTATTCGTCAATTGGAATATCTAGAAGAAGAATTTCCGTGGGTTTTCCTCTCAAAGAGTGAGAGTTTTTGGCCTTGTATTATAGCCTACATGATGTGTCTCGTGTATTTATGTTCATGCACTGGTTACTGTTTGATGAAGAAGAATACTAATAATCTAACATGAATAAGATCCTAATCTAAATAAGTAAAAATCATTCACAAGCAGTCACTAATGGAAGAGAAATCAACTAACATTAATGCCCTAGATTTCTCAACACTTTCTACCTAGATAAGAAAATGATGAAAACCTTTTATTTTTTAGTGGCAAGGACAACTATGTATTGGAGCTATACCTTGATCCCTTCAATGCATCCTTTCCTTTCCCAACACAACCATCTTCCATTGGTAATGGAGTTCAATTTTTGAACCAACATTTGTCTTCAAGACTATTTCATGATAAAGAAAGCATGCAACCATTGTTGGATTTCCTTCGAGCACACAAATACCATAGCCATGTCATTTTTATTTCCTTGGTTAATATATTGCATCATTATGTTTGATATTTAATTCATTATTCTTCTATGCACAATAAATATCTATCAAATAACAGAGAAGGATGACCTGACTGTTTTAGAGATATATAATATGAATTGATTAAAAATTCACAGGGCTATTTTGATTCTCATCTTTCTATTTCACTTCTTTAGAGAAAACTATATATTCAAATACAAACTCAGTCAAATCAAACTAAAACAGAGAAGCCTAATTATGAAGACGTTTCTCTCTTCAATGACGTTGTTTTTATGAATTATACTTGAATTTCACTGATAATAACCTGGATTTATATATTGCTTTTAGCACCAAATTGACATCATGGTAAACATACGAATATCCCATTAAATATTACCTAAAGATGATTCAAAGAATCTCACCTTTCCTAAGCACACAACAAAGTAATTTATGAGGTGTGAAGTTTGATTAGAGGTAATGTTTGTTTGTTTGTTTTGGTTAGAAAAGGGTTTGCTCTTGGTTTTATGTGACTTTCAATTTATCATATGTAGCATGTTGAGAAATGGGAAATAATAATCTGTGGCATTTATCTTGTAGAAATTGATCCTAAATGAAAGGATACATAGTTTAACAAAACTATAGTCTGCTTTGGTAAAGGCAGAGAAACATCTTAAAAAGCTGCCTAAGAATACACCATATATAGAGTTTTAACATAAGTAATATATGCCTTTTTCTTTTGCAGATATGTTCTTTTTTCTACCCAAGATATCACAACAAGAAAATTATTTATATTGTAGAAATTGTTTGAGGACCTCATTGAGGTCGATTTCTTTGATATCCTACTTGATTGATACCTTCTCATGACAGGAAATCTTTAAATATGAATTAATATGTTCCTGAAACAAATCAGATTCAAATTTTATAGATATAAAAGATAAAAACAAATGTTAATGCATTCATTTGATTGTTACTTGACTCTAAAGTGGGTAGGTTACAGGAAATGTGAATGGAAAAAGGATGGGGAGACAATGCAGAGCATGTCTTAGATATGATTCATTTGTTGTTGTAGATCCTTCAAGCACCTGAACCATTGACTTTGGAAATGTTTCTAGTAGGGATTCCTATGTTTTTTAATGTTGTGATTCTTTCACCTCATGATTATTTTGGGCAAGCAAATGTTTAGGAATGCTACACAAGACATCAATGGACAGTAAACAATTTTTTTATAATTACAATGTCCATTTCATGATATCCTCTCTTTATTGTTTGGTTGTATTTCGAACATTTCTTTTGATTTTGTTGTCTTTTAACTATGAAATTGAAAATACTTGGTATCATATCCATTTAAACAACAATGAAATCTTGAAGACAAAATGTATTATATGATATTGATTGAAATCCTTTTAGATGTTTTGTGTTAAAAGATTTTCATGACTATTAGAAAAGTTTACTTTCATGTTGTTATTTGAGCACATGTTGTTTATATACTTGACCAAGTTCATGCGTTAGAGAATGAAATGTTGTTGCAAATAAAACGACAAGGATTAAACATCACATCTCAGATTATTTGTTTTCACAAGTTATCTATAGCTTGAGCATTTTAACATGTAACTTAGTTGGCATGATTGCGCCTAAGCTTTCCTTGAACGTTAAATACTAAGTTACTAGGGTGTTATTTTCTATGGTGATGTTTTATTTTTATTTTTTTTATATAGATCATTTGGCCACATAGTGGCCATTATCGCCCAACTTAAGAAAAAATGTTCCAGTTTCTTGCTTTTATGGGGAAATGTGGCTTTGTCATTGCTAATGTTGAAGTATATGTCTTATAATAGTCTACTTTAGTTTATATTCTAGTGTTCATAGTCTTTCATGTCTTACACTCGACATTGTGTCTTCTTTTGTTTTCAGAAAAAGGAACTCAATATTGATGGTAAGGAGTAGGAATTGAGAAAAGAGGAGAAAAATAACCCCGAAGTGAAAAATGAAAAGAGAGAGAGAGAAGAGAATCAGTTTGGTCATAACCTTATAACCAATATCTCGCATAATACACACACATAGAGACTGATGGTCAAGTCTTCAGAGTTGGTGAATTCACCTGCAATGCCTTGGCAACACAACGATAATGTTTTGAAGTGATGAAAGAATATTTCATGTGTAAATTGTAGTCCAACCAATATTAGGCTGGAAACTAATATTGTAATACTTGACATTTCATATATTATAATTTATGTGGTTGAAATTATTTATAGTTGCAGTTGATAGTGTTTAATATTATAATTAACATGTGTAAATTTGCATTTCATATTAGATGAACATGAACATTGTATGACATATTTTTTTTTTTTTTTAAATTTAGTCGCAAAATCATACTAATTAATTTAGGTTGATTAATGATGAACACATAAAATCAATCTAAAACTACTAAATTAGTAGTTTATATTGATTAATGATAAACACAAATAAAATCAATATACGACTAAATTAGTCGTTTATATAATGAATATGAAACTACCAAAAAATGTAAATGACTACTACAAACGATAAATTTGTGATTACAAATGACGATTAAATTTTGCATATATATGACTATTAGTAGCTAATTTACAATATCTTATAACACGACCACAATTTAGTCATATTTATTTGGTCAGTGATTAGTTTCAAATGATGACTAAAATTTTCATATATATGATTATTAGTAGCTAATTTACATTATTTTATAACACGACTAACATTTTGGTCATACTTCTTTGGTCATTCATTGGTTTTCTCGGGTGATCATATACTAATATATTTTGTTGTATATTTGGCCATTAATTGTTGAAATTAATGACTAAATTAATGACTAAACTAATGACCAAATTTATAACTAAATATACTGCTAGACGATAAAATTGAGACAACCAATTAATGATGAAGCTAAAATGACAAAAAGTTGGTCGCATTATGAGATACTGTAAATTAGCTACTATTGGTCACCGATTGAAAATTGTCATTTATATGCAAATTTTAGTAATTAATTAGCCATTTTGTACTAGTGCATGGACATTTATGTCATGAACTTCAGGAAAATTCCAAAGAATATATCACAAGTATAATTGATATGCAACTCTTTTAAAGTGTATCATTCATATAAGACAAAATGCACGTACAATTTCAAATGTGATACTTGGAGTTAAAGCGATGGGGATATTATAGTTTGAGATTTTTGGTAAGTTTTAGCTTGTTGTGTGTGTGTTTTATATTTTATATGCTAGCGTGTGCTGTATTGAAGACTATTCTAATATTCATGTTCTAAAATATACAGACAAACTTTGTTATTTGTACACAATAATGATGCTAGAACAATTATAAAAACACCTTTAAATAAGGCTCAATATTCATATCTATTTATTTATTGTTAGTCACAAATGAGCCATGTTGTTCCTATTTACAATCACAAAATTAAAGAAAAATTAAAATATTATATTGTTTTAACCTATAAAGGGAGTTTTTCATCTATCATACTAGTTCTTTCTTTCCTTTGACAAAAAAATCTTCTGGCTACTTCATGTAGATTTCTTCTTTGAAATCCTCATGTAGGAATGTTGTATTCATGTCCATTTGTTCTACTTAAAGATCAAAAGCAACAACAAAAAATAAAATAAATCCGATAAAAATTACATGGCAACATGAGAAAAAAAATATCACCAAAATCAATTTCTTTTACCCAAGAATAACTCTTTACTACTAATCAAGCTTTGTATTTCTCCACTCTCCCCTGTGCATTCAAATTCCTTTTAAACACCCTTTTGTTGCTACTAGATTTTCTGCCAACTAGCAACTTCATTAGATCCCAAACTCCATTCTTGTCCAAGGTTTTCATTTCTTCAACCATGACCTTTTTCCATAGTTTTCTATCTTGTGAATCGATTTCCTCTCTAAAAATTATAAGATCATTATCAGTGATAAAGAAAGAGAAATTTGAATTGAAATCAGGTGGAGTATATCTTTCTAGCTTCCTTCTTTCTTGAACCGATCTCCCTAGTGTCAAAGTTTGTGGGTTTCTTCTTCCAATTATGTAGAGTTTGATTCATCGTCATTCAATTCAAATTTCGTCTTTCTAGTTCTTTCTCCCTTAGTGGGAATTTTTGTTTGAAATCATCTTTGACTTCTCTAAATACCATATCTCAACTATACATAACATTCTTAGTTTTTGAGTTCCAAAGCTTATAACATTTTTTAAATTCAATAAGGATACAATTTTCAACTTTCTTTTATGGCTTACTCTTATTCTCCTTTGAAACACGTACAAAGCATCATAGCTAAATACCATAAAATGATTAAGAGAAGGTTTTTTTTTTTTTTTAAATAGTAGTGTTAGAATTTTCTTATCCCATGAAAATAATAAAAGATATTTCTGAATCGAAAATATAATAAAATTTGATTATTTTTTTTGCATAAAGCAATTGGAACAACTAGATTAACCATAAACTTAAGAAAACTTGGTAAATTGAACTTTGATATATTGTTAAATTAATGTTACACTTGGTTTTTCCAAACCTAAGGAACCAAAACAATTGGTGAAATCACATCAGATAATAATAATAGAAGCATAGTGTAGATTTAATAATTATGAAAAAACTTACAACTTTATCGTTAAGAATAATTCAATCCTTGAACTTTTTGGTTAAATGTTTCTATCAATCCTTGAACTTTTTTGTTAAATATTTCTATCAAGCTTGACCAAAATAAAATTTCATTGATCATTGGAAGACATCTTGGCCATCTAAAGAAATCATTCCTTCCCATGGCTACCTTGTTTTTCGGTTATGCTTTTCCCGAATATATTTCCAAGCCCAGAAGTCATTTTAAAAATATTTCCTTATGGATATATTGAGGGTATATGGGTAGAAGTCATTTTAAAAATATTTCCTTATGGATATATTGAGGGTATATGGGTAGAAGAAGTGTAATTGTTCGCAGAGAGGGAGCACTTCTGAGAAGGAAACCCAAGAGCAATTTCCTACTCTTTAAATCTTGAAACCTTTACCTAAGACCTACTAGAAAGGCCAGAGTTTCCCCGCTGTCATAAGCACTCGTCCCAACCCCAACTCAACTAGATCTTTACTCTCATCATAGGGAGACCAAAACGAAGGGAGACCAGCACGTGCATCCACAATATTCCGGTTGAGCCCACTCTCGCATTCCTCAAGTTGAGCCAGCCCATACCGTTGATTTCTGGAGTTGATCCCAATCTAGCATTCAACCGACTGCTCTTATGTAAAACGACTGCAAGCACAGCTCACACAGAAGTGGAGATTAAAACTAGATGATTGCCTCTCTCTTTTGGGTAGGTATGTACAGGAAGAGGTCATTGGGATCTTCGACCCCATTTTCCTCACCACGATAACATATTGGTTTTTCCATACTGCCCTCTCATTCTCGCATTTCATTTCATTTAAAAGAAATTCCCACACAAGTTTTCTAAGTTTGAAATATGGTGATTGTCATGCCAGTGGAAGAGTTTGAAATACACGTTTGAAATATGGTGGGAAGGTGGCATTAAATGTAGGGATTCGTGCCTCCTACCACCACGCACATGTTGCATTAACTGTGTTAGAGGAGTTATGTGGTAGTTGTGGCAAGTACGAGAGTACCCCATGAGGATGGATGAGAAGGAGATTGATGTATGGCAACCAATATATATGTAGCTATGGATATATCGATGGATTGATGTTTGGGATGGGATGGGATGGATTGATGTACTTAAGGAGCATTAATATATCAGTGGCTACATATATATTGGTTGTCGTGAATGAATGGGGCACCCACTGCCTCACGACAACACGCTAGGTCACATGGTATAGGTGACATAAGTGTGACGATCTTTCCCCCTCATATTGGCAGAGGGCGTCCCATGCACATAATTGCAAGTGTGTCACGCTATGTTGTAGTCAGCAAGACAACAACTGGTAAAGTGTGGAGAGGCTGTCTAGTAGAACACAGGTGGGACCACTGCAAATCTATTCCAAACACCAAAATTCTAGAGGGATGTTGTAATGTTCTACATTAGAAGTTGTAATGTCCAGTTCTGACCGAGTCAAATTATATAACATAAAATTAAAATTAAGAAAATAATAATAATTATATAAATTTAAAATTAAAACTAAAACTAAAACTAAAAAAATAATTAATAATTATAATTATTAATAAAATATTTTGATTTAGTTAAATTATATAAAAATAAAATAAAATTAATAATTATAATTAATGATTACACCAATTTAGATTTATTTGAATTTTAGATTTAGTAAGTATCAAGATGGATCAAATCTCTTGAGATAGGAGATTTGATACTTCTATACGCTTGGTTATGCGAGAGTTAAAATGAACCTAACATAGTTGTACACACTGTACGACATTGAAATCTCAACAACTAATCTTTACTATTTCACTATGTTTTTTCTAAATTTTTGAATGGATTTTGAATCAAAATAATGAGAAAATGTGTCTACAGAATGTTTAAGTTGTTGAAATATTGTTTTTGATAATGAGATAAGTTGTTGAAATATTGTTTTTGATAATATTTATCTCATTAGAAAGAACTTTTTACAATGCAACATGAGATTGTAATTTTATTTATACTTCACATTCTATTTAAACATATAATTTAAAATAAATAATAATAATTTTATTTTATTTTTATTTTTAATTTAATTGTATTCCTTTAAAAATTATATTATATCACTAATATCCCTTTTAAAAAATCATACTAGCCTTATTATGTCAAACATGGACCAAATTTCTTGGTATAGGATGAGACTAAGTTTCTACAGAAAATGAAAAGTAACAGTAGTACATTAGAGTCCATATAACTAGAAATCAAAAAATAAATAGCTAGAAGTAGGCCGTAAGAGAAAACCATTTAAGGAGTTCGGCGATGTCATAGGAGACGAGTCCTTCTCACTCATACCGAGAGGCACTGGAAGCTTGAATTTAGATTGAAATTGTTTCTCCATATGAGCTAAGCAAGATTCCATTTTGTCTAAACATTGAAGGGCTAAAGCTGACCCACTTGGAAAACTAAAGCCTACATTTTGTGCTACAAAGTTTCTCCAGCTGTCCACAGGAGCCACCTAATTTCCATATAGTAACTTCAAACCAATAAGCCCATCATGTCCTCATCTCCCATGATATCAACACTTTCTCCATGTGCTGATAAAAAATGTGTTACAACCTGCGGAGCATGCAGACTCCACTTGAAATCCAACCTACCAAATTCAAATTGGGAAATTTCCAACTCTCCACTCCTAGGAAAGTATGTTAATCCCACTTGCAACCGAAGAATTCTATTCGCATGGTACAAAAGTTTGCTTCTTAGCAAAAAATATGTAGAGGAACAGTCTAGAACGCCATGAGAAATTTATCCAAGTTATTTGTTCATCGCACACTTTGTGCATGGGAAGAAAGCCACACCACCCCCCTCTTTAATGACTTTGAGAATGGGTGGGGTGGAGTGCTCCTCCTCCCAAAATATCTTTTAACATCTCCATCCACCCGCATTGAGGAAATAAAAAATATTTTCGTTATAAATAAAATATTTTTATATATATTATAAAGAAAATAAAACTATTTTATATTAATTTTATATATTATTTATTTAAAATATAAAATATTTTAAAAATATATGAGGTATTATCAACATTAACAAAGATGCATAGGTAGCATTCCTTGTGGATTACTTTAAATATTGAACTTTGAAAGTTATGAAACAACCCCGACATTTGAACAAAGGCAACAATGTGGACACTCTTGCTTAGTTTAAATATAGTTAAATTTGAGTCAAAAAGTTATATCTCTCTCAAAGATATAGCTTTACATTAATAAAAATTACAATTAAAATAGAAAGTTATTTGATGATTGCATTATCTCTTGGCAGTCAGAGACAATAAGAACTCTATTTGTGAATTGTTTTTTTATTATAAAATTTAATACCATATTTGTTCATTTTAATCTATTATTTGTATAAATCTGTATGAGAAATCTATATTTTTTCGCCAAAGGAATCCATGCATGTGAATGGAAGATTATGCATGGATGGAGAGGAACTTTTAGAAGAATCACCCTAGACTATTGATGTTGAATGGTGTTGTAAATAAAATCAAGCAAAAGATACATTGAAAAAATAGAAAAATAAAAGACATATAACATTTACAAATATTTTTAAATCCAATAGTGTATATCCATTCTATAAGGAATTTATTACTATAGTTTTAAATTCAACAGTAATTTACACTACAATGTTCACAACCTATTGAACATTTATTGCAGTATTATTACATGATACATGATGCATATTGATATGTTCCAGTAATTGATTGGTGCAATTTTTTGAAATGCATCAAGATGAATTCAGAAATTGGCTAAACAATTGGCCATAATTAGAAATATATAGAATATAAAGGAAAAAATGAGGCATGAAAGGAAAAATTAGCTAGAATTAGAGTTGGAATAGACATGCTGTATAGATAGAGAATGAAGAAAAAGAGTAATATTTGAAAGAAACCAAAACTACCTAAACACTTGGCTATGATTAGAAATATTTAAGAATATAAAAGAAAAAAATAATTAAAATTAGGCTTAGATCTTAATCTCATTCATGTATTTTTAAGCATCACGATGACAAAGTTTTTAGTCTATTCAATACGTATACTAAAAAGTAATATAAATAAATTAACTTTAAAGTTTAAAAATGAGAATTTAAAAACAAAGAACCACCATTAAAAAATTAACAAATGAGAATCATTATAATAAAATAAATTGGCACAAATTCATCTTTATTCCAAATTAATCAAGTTCTAAGTTAAGATGAACCTATGCTACTTGTAAGCTTTGCCAATGCACAAACATGCTTGAGTTACAATCAAATTACTTTTTAATGTATTATACAAATCAATTTCATCTCTTTCCTCTTATATTAATTAGGTATAATTTTAATGATTCATTATGTGAAAGTAATTATATTTCAACATGGTTAGAAAGTCTATGAATTTACATAGTTTTAATGGATGCTAAATAGATTGACCACTCTCTTCTTCCATACTAAAATTATCCAAAGGCATGAGCCTAGATGACATTGAGTATGGCTAATTGTCATAAGGTTAGAAGGATATCTGTCATGGGAGTGGGTGGCTTGATCTTTGGTAAGTAATAAACTTGTATAATTCTATTTTATTTTTACTAAACGATTCACTAATATTTAAGGAAAGAATGTGCCATGTAAAATGAATTGTACCAAATACATTTGCTATTCCACTGCTAACATTCCATTGTTAACATGTAAAAAGATAAACGTACACACCTACTCATATATTTGAGTATTCCACAAGTCTTTTTTTTTTTTTGGTTACATTAAAAAATCTCATTATAAAACAAAATCCTAAACAAGTTAATTAATTAATACAATGAAAAAATATCTTCGAGATGGGGATGCATATTAACCAAATTTTGGACTCTATAGATTTATTTCTTTCAATAATTCCCCTTGGGCCATGCATTGCATAGGCATAAATGCAACATTTTGCTTCATAACACCTAATAATTGCCTCTTAGTATGAATTTGCTAAATTAAAGTAAAAAAAATCCCTGTTGCCTACTTTAATTATTTAACTTTGAAAGGTATGCATTAGCTCCCACATTTAAACAAGGGTTTTCTATTAGTTTAGATAGAGTTAAATTAGAGTCTAAAACAATAAAGAGATACAACTTTGTATTAATAAAGTAGCAAAATAATTCATGATTGCATTATTTCAGGCTAAAAAGATAATAAGAACTCTATTTGTGAATGATTTTTCTTTGTAAACTTTAATGCCATACTTGTTCATTTTGATATATTATTTGTTTATATTTGTTATGTGTCATGTTATAATTTGCACCATCATTTAGTTTTAGTTACCACTTTAATGTGCTATAAACTCTCCAAAAACTAACTACTAATCGCTATTTTTTTTTGCATTTAATAGAACTACTTTAATCAAATTAAAAAAGAAAAAGAAAAACACAAACTAAACTTTACAGATTTATTAGTTCAGTATTCACTATCCAAACATAATTGTGGTTGAATTTTCCTTAAAACAAATATTTTACCATGCAAGTTAATCATAAATTTTAAATTAATTACTTTTTATATATTAAATTCGATTTTTTTTAATATCATTAAATACCTGGAAGTGCATGTACGTTCTTTCGATATTGTTTTAACGCTTGTACCTCATTTTGATATTGTTTTAAAATTTTCATGTAGAGTTATATGATTATATAAAAACAAAACGGTGTTGTTTTGTAATTTTGCATTATAATAAATTTTGCTAAATAAAAAATATATACATAATTAAAATAAAACTTATAATTAATTTACTAGAATAAACATAGCATTAACATATAAAGCTTTGTCATGGCATGCAAATCATGTCGTTAGATTATTTTCTGTAATGTTGTGAATGATTCAATTTATTAAGAGTGAAACAACTTTTTTTTTCATGGTTTTGTTTGCATAAAAGAAGGAAAAAAACACTCTCTATTTATTTTATTTTTTTGGGTCTTTTGTAAATAAATTTTTTTCATCAAATTGAAAACTAAACATAAAAAACCATAAAAAACAGTTAAAGAATATTTAATAAATTGATGAAGCTAAGAAGTTAGGTTTAGTAAAACTTTTAAAACAATAATAAAAAACCCGACCTCCGACCTATGACCTCGAAGTCGGAGGTTAGACCTAAAACGATTATTTAATTTTTTTTTCCTCCTCAACCTTCGACCTCCCGACCTCATAATTGCTCCAACCTCCCTAACCTGTACCTTGCCCTGACTCAATTTTATGTTAGTGCCAAAACTAGTCAAGTTATTTAAGTTTTTTGAAGTACCTCTGATTGTCTAACTCACTGACATGTAGGTCCTTCGTTTGCGAACAAAATAATATTTTTTCTCGATTTGAGTGCTTTTAATTATTCTTAAATTATTCTTTTTTTTTTTCTAATAAAACCAACTATGACTTGGTTGTAGGTTTTAAATAAAGGTTTTCTCAACTCCAACATTGATCTCTCCTCGTTTTTCGAAAAACAGTTGAGAGGTCTTTTCACATTAATTTGAAATTCATTGCCTATTATGTGAACTAAACATCATGAATTCCAAGATTTAATCAAAATCATGAAGCGTTTTGTCTTACACGCTTTCAAAACCTTTTGTTTCTCGTTAAACCTCCTATGTTAACTATTCTCTGAAGCCACAACTTGAAAACCTGAACTTCAACATGAATTGTGACAATTTTCTCTATAACCTAGTAAGTGGTGATTTTTCAAAAGGTTTCTTTTTATTGAATTAGAGTGGTTTTCATAAAAAATCTTAATTATTTGTTTTATTGGACATACAGGTCATGAAATGGGAAAAAAGAGAAAATCCCCCACTTCAAGGCAAGAAGTTCAACAAATTAAAGAAAGACTAAAAGAGTTGGAAGATCCAAAACCAGGAAATTATAATCTAAACTCACCTTTGATTTCCGACACCACTTTCAAAACACAAGACGCAAGTACAATGAAATGGGAGGAAATTTATAATTTATTTGAGAATAGGGAGTGGCTAAAGTCAGAAAGTTCTAGTAAGGAGAAAAATGCACAATATGAGAACATTAGAAGGACAAAATTACACAAGGTTGCTGCTAGGGCTAAAATCTTTCCCTGTTATGACATGATACAATGGATTTTGGGTCATATTGACATTCATACATGCAAAATTATAGATTCTAATAGAAATGTGATAACATCCTAGAGGTCAAACACCCTTTCAACAATTTATAAGTTCAGTTCTCCTGAATTATCCTTTACTTCTCAGTTTCTAGATAATTTCAACAATACAATTTTTAAACAAAGTGGCAAAAATTATGATAAAATAATTGAAGGCCAATTGCAGGAAGACAAAGAGGGCTTCAAACTCAAATCATATAAGGATTACCTTGTTGTTATTTTCAAAAGGCCTTTTAGGTTCATCGTCAAAATGTTCTCTAAATTAAACGGGGAAAAGGACCCCGAGCATTGAAAAATTTAGTGGATGTCGTTGATTCACAATATCCACCATGACTCAAAATGTTTTAATTGGGCTAACATTCTCTCTCAAAACTTGACAGATTCTTTGAAGTTGTCAGTTTCATGCCCTTTAGGCCATGAACACATTTTTTGTATGTCTACTTATCATTTTGACATTGTGATTTCCTCTGTC
Organism: Pinus tabuliformis; assembly: GCA_031772625.1. Lineage (NCBI taxonomy): Eukaryota > Viridiplantae > Streptophyta > Pinopsida > Pinales > Pinaceae > Pinus > Pinus tabuliformis. Next base: position 1,047,726,534 of record CM062805.1, on the reverse strand, counting down.
CCCTTTCCTCTCACCAAATGGAATTATCCCATTGACCATCAACTACCCATTCAAAATTATGCTTCATTGTAATAGGAAAGCAATTATAAATTTAATTTTCATGACATTTGCAATTATGTAATGATCCCTCTACATGAAGTCATCTTTGGGAGTGCTCCTCCAAGGATTAGCCAAGAACTAAAAGAGACACTTGATCAAATAAGAGACTGATTCGTTGAAGAGGTTTTCCTAGATCATAATATATGGGAGTGAGGTTAGTCCACATCTATTGCCAAGGTACATTCCTAGAAGAATTTCTCTTAGAGAAGTTGTAAATCAAACAACATTAAATGGTCAAACATGAAAGATAAGTAAACTTTAGAAGAAGATTTGACTAAATTTTCCAATTATGTTTGGAATAATAAAATTGAAGGACAAAAGTCATGCATTCAAGGAAGTTGAAGAACTTAACATTGTCTGATTTCACTCATTACCCCATTTTGATTATGAAACTAGTGAGATAATAAATGAGCACTATAGGGTTGTAAGCTATATTAAAACTTTTACACATCAAAAGCGTCTTTTCGATGATGTTTTAATAAACATTGATAGTTTTGATTAGGCAATTGAAAGGGGAAAACTAATGAGTGTTGAGGACAGGGAAATACTTTAGGAATTTAGAGAAATCACTTATGAATATTTTCTTAAATAAAAAAGTCTCTTGTCTCCTATTCCAATTGAAGATTTGAAATCTCTTGAATGTCTAAAAATTAATTCTACTCAACTGCTTTTAGAACTAGTGTTTTCTTCTGAGCAGTTTCAAGATATTCAAATTGAAAATATGCCTAATGTTTTTGTTACAGTCCAGGGATCAGCAAGTCCAGAGGCTAGAAAATATGTTAATGTTAAAGAATAGGAACAACAATTTCAGATGATTGAAAAAATAAAGATAATAATAGAGGTTAAGGACAAGAAAAAGGAAGCAAGGGAGTAAGTAACCAAGTAAAGTATTTTCCCCAAAGACATTATTCTCCTTGATTCTCCTAAGGAAACCACCCAAGAAGACTTACAATCTAAAACATATGTTGAAAAAAATAAAGAGATGAAGACTGATACAAATGATGAACAAGAAATTGTTCATTCAACAGTTACAAACAATCTTAATAAAGAGAAAGAGTCAATTGTTCAACACACTAAAACCACTAATATTTCAGTACCATAAACACCCCCCACAGTTTCCATGACTCCCATCTCCACAAAAATTCCTCTAAGTTCATTTATTTTTAAGCCTGTTACTGAAATGGAACCAGTATCTGAAACCGTTCCATCTTTAACTAAATATTATTTCAATACACAGAAAAAATCCATTGTAAGAAGGACTAAGAAGAGGAAGCTTGACACTCTTGAAACAATGTTTGAACATAGCTGGCAGGAAATTGGAGATGTGAGAGAGAAAGCTGAAGAATCTTTATAGGCACTTGGAGTGTTTGTTAACAATTAGTAATATCATGCCAGTGAACTCGAAGAAACTTATCAAAGTAAGTTGCAAATAATTAAAGAGTTAGAATTGCAAATTGGAAAGAGCAAGGCATTTAGTGAAGATAGTTGGTAAACTCATTCTGTGGCCCTAGTTAGAGGAATTACTATTGAAAGAGCTAACTTACAAAGTCATTTTGAAATTCAATTGAATGAATAAGAAATCAAACATTCCTAATAGGTTGAGAAAATGAGAAAGGCATATGAAGAAAAAAACCAGATGTTGAAAGAAGAAGCTGAAAGCAACATTGAAGTTATGACTGCAACACTAAAAGAATAGATTGAAACTCAACAGTCTCAACTGAAACAAAGTCATGATGCTAAACAAAGTCTAAATTTATTTAAAGAATAATCAGTGCAGATTAACCAAATACTGAGAAAAGATCAAGCAAAATTCTACAGAAGAATGGATAAAATGTGTAGAATTTATCAGGAAATTGTGAATCTTAATGGAAGTATTGAATCTTTGGTTGAAGAAATAGAAATATTAAAGCAATATTTTTTTTTTTTTTTCTCGGTAAATCTATTCTATTCTATTATATACCGGAAAACATTACATGCATATAGTCAGATTGCCCAAGGCCAAATGTGGCTCTTTGGACCATGATTTCTCAACACAAGACCAGCCCTCGCAGGGGCAGCGACCAGACAGAACTACCTTCACAGGACATCTTAACACGACAGTGTATCCATACCATACAAAATCATCCCGCGCAGGGGCACCGGAGCAAAAAAATGCATCCCTCGCAGGGGCATCAAAAAGAGTTATAGCAACATCCCTTACGGGCCATACAAACATAGCCAGAGCAGACATAGACATAAACGTAAACCAGAGAGACATAGACATAGACATAAACCGAAACAGGACCTGAACAATTATGGAGGGCGATAGATTGAACCAGCGGAGGTTATTCCTCCGGCTTCTCCTCGACAATTCTGCACCATCCATACTTCTCTCGTTCTTCTGCAGTGGGGAAGGAGTCCCAGTCTTCAACAGTGTTCTCCTTGGAAGTCGACGCCTCCTGAGCCTGAGGGCGATTAGGAGCTTGCTCGGGAGCCCCCGCTGGTCTCTCCTCGTCGCCTTCCAAGCTTTCACCTGGGAGCTTCTCCTTACTGCGCGAGCCACCTTCACCATCCTGAGTTTCCTCGATGAATAAAACCGAAATGTGTGCATTAATGCGGGGTTTGTCCATCGAGCTGCCGAAAGTGAAGATGGCGGAGCCAAACGCAGGAAGAGGGTCCGGTTCAGAGCTTGGACTGCTCGCGTCCATGAATTGGCTCGCCTGGAGGGGATTGGCCTCTGCCCTTCTGTGGCAATGACAACAACAACAGTGGAGATGGGGCTCTATGACTGGAGGACGAGAAGACCCTCCCCGAGCAGAACCTCGTCGACTGAGCAGTCTTTGCCGGGGTCTAACCATCTTTGCAGGAGTACCGGTGGCTTGAAGCAGTATGGCAATAGAAGACCTTCCCAGCTTGAGACGGCCCCCAACTGAATTGGATCCGCTCCCAGCAGACCTGGGACAACACTCAACAGAACAGAGACAGCAACCAACAGAATTTCCGGGCTTGAGACAGCCCTCAACGCCTTGGAGGCAGGCCTTAACAGCAAGAGCTGTAGCCTGGAAGACAAAACAGCAAGCAGGAACCTGAACTTCGTAACCCCAGCGCTGAGCATGAACCTGCTCCATTCCATCACCCTTCTTAATATCCTCAACATTCCCTCGAGACCTGTTCTCCATAACTGCAAATTGCAGTCGCACCAATTAACCGGACGCTGCATTGAATGACCTTCGCTCTCACCTAAGCTCTTATTCCTCGGCGGCGAGAGACGCATTGAATTTTAAGATTATACTCGAGGCAGCACATGGCTGGCATGTGGCTCCTCACTGCCACCCGTCTTGTCACCCGCATCCGGGTAAAGCAATATTTTCATCAATTCTTGAATGGCAAAATAAATTACAACTTGAGCACATTCCTAAAACCTATAAGAAGGACAAGAGAATCATGTATGCTTCATTAATTCGCAGAGAGTCAGAACCAAAGGAAATCTAAGTGTGGACCAAGAAATCCATTGAATACTGCATCGAGGTATGGGAGATTGGGACAAAATTCGTTGAAGAATTTGATCTTCTTGGATCCAAACCAATAAGGGATGAAGTTTTTGGATCTCTGAATCAACAACAAAAAAAGCAAAATATAAGATCTGGAAGTGATAACTGAAACCAAAATTTGGACACAACAAACTTTCCAGAAGTTTCTGCAATTTCCTTTTGAACAAATGAAATTAATTTCAAAATTTGTTGTTAAGTATAGTAAAAAAGAAAAGGTTTATTCAGAATTTGATGTCAATGTGCCATGTCAACATTGCTGGTTTCCATCTGATTCACGTTTCTATAATTTCTCAGGTGTATACAAATTGGGTAAGTTTTATGCAAACAAATGCTCCACATCTGTTCAACATTGAAGATAAGGACTATGAAGACGAAGAGGAAGTTTGAAATAACTTGCCACTTTTTCTAGGAAATATCCTTAGATAAGGATAGTATTTAATTTTTAACATCATATTTGATTAAATAAAATCTTGAAGATTTTCAAAATATTTTAGTATTTATATGGCCTCTTACAATGGTGTAAGGGTCGATGAATTTTGGAACTAAAGACCTGCATTCTATAATATGATATTAAAAAAGATAAAACATTGAGCTGCTCTCTTTTTCAACATAGGTGTCAATTTTAAGGTGTTTGATTTGGTTATTGGATGCAAATCAACTAAGAATCTAAAAAAGACCAATTTTCATTGTGCTTTTAGTTTAAGAGCTTCTTTAGAAACATCTTGTGTGGCTAGCTAGACCCAAATTCCAACCATATTCAAACCCACATAACATTTTCTCTTAAATATTATGTTTGAATGAATCCCTCATCCTACCACCTTCATTGTTCTTTGTTCCATCAAGTCAAAATTAATGCATATCAACAACAATTTGTATATTTTTTTGTAGATAATTGTAAGTACAAACATATGTCATATATTTTCCCTATTTTCTAGTTTAATTCTATCATTTGGATTTTTTAGTTTAGTTATAGTTTAAGTTAGAATAAGTAGTCGAGTGTTGATTCCAGAGAGTATATAGCCATTTAAACAGAAGATTATGAGGGATGGCTTCCTAAGTTTAATCCAGATGGACTCATCACCATTGAGGAGCACGTTAAACAATTTATGTTATACCTGAAACTAGGAGCATTTTAACATGAAGATCAAGTATGTAAGCTATTAAGATACCTACAGATTCAAGACAAGGAAATGATGTGTTAACTGAGGTTTATACTAGTGCTCTTCCCTCAAATGTGGGTTTTGCTGTCATTAGAGCACATAAAGCAACATTAGATTTAAATATGAAAGAAGCTTTGAATGTTGATTTTTTTTTTCTTAAAATAACATCCAAGCAACTTCATGGTCAGGGAAAAACAAAAACAATTGCTAAAAAACATTCAACTAGTAAGACTAGTGATGATACAAAAAGAAAAAGAAGTTGTTGATTTAGGCCCCACTCAAAAAGTAATCAAGAATATGTCTAATGAAATAAGTGATGTCAAGAATTTTGTGTCTGAAACACTTCCTATAAAAAAAATGGACATGTTTTAGGAGAAACCAACCACCAAATTACAATCAAACTAATGTTGAAGAATTCAATATTGATCATTATGCACATGATGATTTTTGCAAAGCACATAATGATAATCATTCTGAAAATACATGTGATGCTTATAAAAATGTTTAAGGTTTTTGTGGAAGCTAAAGAAGGTGAGAAATCACAAGAAAGAAAAGGAGAATATGAGTCCAATAAGATGGTTGATGTTTTATGAAATGTTTCATAGGGTTGACTAGTTGATTTTGTAGATGAAGAGGTATAGACCATATTCCTCTTGACGTTTGAAATTTGCAATCGAAATGTTGACAATTGTCTTATAAATTCAGGAGCTTCATCAAATGTTATGATGGTTGCGTTATTAGTTGGGATATTTTTGAAAAGTAATTTATCAAGAAGTTTGGTGAAGATAAAACATAGGCACCCTTAATTGTGGAAATCTCAAAGATTATAATGAATTATGTGAATCAATTGAAGATTTTAACCAAATATTTGATTTTATTCTTAATAGGATACCTACATATTGAAGACCATGATATGATGTGTAAACCGAGGTTCAAATGTAGCTTTTGATGTCATTATAGTAGATAAAGAAACATTAGCTTTAAATATGGAAGAAACTTTAAATGTCGTAAAACAAATTCTTAAAATAATATTCAAGGAGCTTTCTGGTCAGGGAAAAACCATAACAATTGCTAAAAAAGCCTTCAACTAGTAAAACTAGTGATTGCAAAAAAGAAAAGTAAGTTGTTGACTTAGAATCTATTCAAAAGGCAACCAAGGAAACGTCTAATGAAATAAATGATTTGAAGAATGTTGTCTTTGAAACACTTGCTGTAGAAAAACATGGAGACCTTTTAGGAGAAACCAACCACCAAATTCCAATCAAACTAATCTTGAAGAATTCAATATTGATGATTATGGACAGGATGATTTTTGTAGAGCACATAACGATAATCATTCTCAAAATACATGTGATGCTTTTATAAATATGTTTAAGGTTTTTTTTGTGGAAGCTAAAGAATATTAGAAATCACAAGAAAGAAAAGGAGAATATGAGTACAGTAAGATGGTTAATGTTTTATGGAACGTTTCATAGCATGCACTAGTTGATTTTGCAGATGAAAAGGAAGAAATTAATGTTGTACATACTAGTTTTTTGTTGACTTCTAAAATTTGAAATCGAAATGTTCACAATTGTCTTATAGATTTAAGATCTTCATCAATCATTATGCCTCTATCAGTGGCTAAAAAAATGAGTGTCACTATCTTGACTACTTTCTCAGTCGACCGATGAAAGTCAGAGATCGGACCTAAGGCAACTATTTTATAAAACTTGATTTCAAATTCATAGATATGATGACTTGATATTAGGAACTGACATGTGTGAACAATTGCAGGGAAACATTCTTGGTATTAGCATGACAAGGTAACAATTGATTTGTTTATAAAACTAACAACCGGGCGATGTGATAGGACATAATAGGATTGAATTGCAGTAAGGAAAAAGGTAAAAGAAAGGAATTGGGTGAGAATTCATTTGGCTATGTTTGGAAATCACAATTCCAAATGAATAAGTGTTGTGCATGAATATATGAGGTATTCTTAACCTTGATTTTGTCTGACATTATGTGGATATGTGCTATATTCCTGAACATATATTTGACAAGTATAACAACTGGTTTTCAGTTATGGTTGGATTTCGTCAAGGAATTGGAGTCCCTTGAGAGATGATATATGTATGTTTTAGTTACAAAACAACGTGTTGGGTACAACATGGTAAGGTGACTGGTATATTTTTATGTTTATTTATGCACTGACAGTCATGTGTTTATGGTAGTATTATGCAGGGGAGTTGCATGGAAAAAGAGACTACCATGAAATCTTAAAAAAGGCTCAGGTTGAGCTTTCCCTTGGAGGCATTGGGAACCCATGGGGATTGAGTCATGGTGTTTGTTGGGAGTTTTGTGCTTTTGGTCTTTTGTGATTTGTTTGCATATGATTTGCAATTTTTCTTATGTCTAGTGCATGCCCATGCGACTTTGTTTGTGGTGTCATATTGAAATTGGTTTTTCATGGTTTTCTTCTTGTTCTTTCCTTTTATGTTTTAAGGGCCTTGGGAATTGCTTGGGAAAGAGAAATTTAATGGATCTTGGGGAGAGGTGAATGAAACTTAAAATTAAATGTAAGATTCAGATGTAGCCTGGTGCATAAGTAAAGGGCAGCTGACGCCAAGAATATGATAATCGATTAGTTTGGTTTGGTCCATTGACATAAATGGATGGTGGTAGGACAATCATGAGAAAAGTAACAAGAAAGGTAAAGTAAATGGATTTGAGGCGTTAGATGCTTGGGCTAAATTGGGAACTATTGTTCTTAATGTTGTGCATGGGATACACAGATAAAGGGAGTTATATTAACCTTGACCTTATGATATTTGGTAATTATGTTGTGATCATGATTATGTTGATGTCTATATATGTATGTATGTATGTCGTTGTCTGATAGGGTCATTAGTGATCATGATTTTTTTTTATACTGATGTTTACACGTATATATATGTATGTGTGTCATTGCTTAACAGGGTCATCAGGGATCATTCTTGTAGAGGAGTGATTGCTTATGGAGGTGAATGGCATGAATAGGTTCGTGGTTTCATGAGGAATCAAGTGGGAAGAGTAGCCTTGACAGATCTATGAGGCCAGTATCATGTGGATATGAATTGATTTTATGTGCTATTACTGTGAATATGTTTATATTATGGACAGGTAATGTTGAGGGATACATCGGCGGAATGAAAGCAATGTGATCTGCAGCATGCTAGGACAAACATGGGTAATGGAAATACACTAGAAGCAAGGTTGCCTGAGAGTTAGTGTGGTCTCTGGATGTGAAATAATATTGTTGTATATATGTTGTACATGTTGTGTATGCAGTGTCGTGTATATATGGTGTTGTGTGCATGTTTCATAGGCAGTATTGTGTACATATAGTGTTGTGTGAATGTCGTATATCCAATGCTATGTACATATGGTGTTGTGTACATGTTATATATGCGGTGATATGTACATGTGGTGTGGTGTACACATTGTACATATGGCATTGTGTATGTATGGTGTTGAATACATGTTGTATGTGCGGTTCTATGTACATGTGGTGTTGTGTGCGCATGGTGTTGTGTACATGTTGTGCAGGTAATGTTGTGTACAAGTGGTACTGTGTACATGTGGTATTGTTGTACATGTGGTATTGTATGCATGCCATACATGTTGTGTTGTGCACATGTGGTATTGTGTGCAGGTCATACATGTCGATTTGTGCACATGTGGTATTGCATATGTGTATTATGTAGTCATTGTATCGTGACATGTGTATTCGTTGTGTTGTGCTCTATGTACATATGTGTGTTGTGTTGTACACTAGGTGTAGGTGTATGTGTTGTGTTGTGCACCAATTGAAGGTGTATGTGTTGTGTTGTGCACCAGGTGTAGGTGTGTGTGTTGTGTTGTGCAATGGGTGTGGGTGTATGTGTTATGATGTACACTATGTGTACGCATACATGATTGAAGAGAAGAGAATGAATTGGGTGATTTCCAGATGTGGAAACCGATTTGGTGTGTATACAGATAAAGGACAAAGGTAAAAGCAAAGAGCCATTTAAAGAATAAATATCAGTATTTTGTATCAATTTTTAATTATGCATGTGATCCGTGACTCTGATTTATGATGGTTATATGTGATTTATGATGGTTGCGTTTTAAGCTAACCATATGTGATATGTTTATACATGATGATTTGATCGAAATGTTAGTTTGACTTGTTGTGACAAGAAGTAAACAAGATTGCAGTTGTGCCTTATTGACAAGCTACCAATGAGGTATGATTTGAAATTATTTCAATTCATTTTGAATTTAATGACAATTATGTGGTTGGTACAGGAAATAATGGTTGAAAATTCCAGTTTAAGTGGTTGAAACTGACAGCAAGAATTAGTAGCAATAATGAAAGGAATTGGAACATTAAGCAATATGCTGGTAAAAAAAACTTCAGGAGTAGTGTTGTTGTGGAACATTGGTACCCAATAGTGTCTATTAATTTCCATGAGCATTCTATGACTAGTATGATGATTTTGAGGCAGGGTTATGCCTTAGGCTTTGGACTTCCAATTTGAGGAAACCTTTCCAACGGAGGGGTCGCTCGAGTCACTGTGTAGCAAAGAAGGATGCCTACGAAACTTGGAATGTGTGTGACTGCATGGAAGGGGGTGACCAGATTGCTCGAGGGACTGTGTAGCAGAGAAGGGAAGGCCAAAAATTAATTTGTTTTGGTCATTAGCATTTCCAGATGGAATTGGAATCACATTGGGAGTGTGCCCTGGAACAATGAGTCGGTAACTGTTCATTGAGGGGACAAATAGCACATGGATTGTAGCACTAGACATTGGATGCATATATGGATTTGACAATGGATTCTGGACCTTGGTAAGGAGGTGAATCCTGGTATTTCTTTTGAGGGTGGAGGTGTGAGCCTCTAGATTCCCTTGTCACTGATGTGGGAACAATATCATTTTATTTGCTAGTTAGAGAAAATGTACATATGTATATATGTGTACATTATTGTGAATACTATATCGATCTGTAGTTATAAATATCCATATACAATATGATTATTTTATGGTTGAATAAAATGTGCATGAGTATATATATGCTTGTTATTGTAAATATTGAAATCAGTTATGTTATAAAGTTTCAGTAAATGGTATGTTGTCATGTTTTCAACAGGATGTCATTGTAAATATTGCAATGAGCTGGGTTATAAAGCTCCATGGGAAACATGTTTTGTTTTCATGGGTTTTCTGGTCATAAGTGTCATTGAACATCGAGGACAGTGTTCCCCCAAGGGGGAGGGTTCTATAACAACCTCAATTAAAAATCCATGTAATAAAGTTAATAAAAGAAAAATAAAACCAAAGTCACGGGACATGTATTCCAAGTTGAATGGTGGGAAAAACGTTTTAGTGGGTGTCACTTCAATTTATTATAGCTAAGGAAATTGGCAAAGGATTTGAAAAGGCAAAGAGGCATTAATTGGAATTTTATTTATGAAAATAAAGGAAAATAGGAGAAAAGGAAGGTGAAAGGTCACACAATTGCATGTGAGGAAAATGAAGAAAATATAGGCCTCAAGGTTAAAAAGGATTTTGACGATCTATTCACAAGATTTTGACAATTTTATGGTGAAGCTCTCTCTCTATTCTCTCTCTCATACTCTTGCATACTTAGAGAAATCTTGGAGCATTGTTGGAACAAGCTTGGAGCACTCTAGTTTTCATTAGATCCGGAAAAAGAAGGCAAAGAAAAAGTAGGAAGATGCAAGGGACAATGGGATCAACAACTACAACGGGATTGCTTTGCAGGTATCGAGTTGCATGTATGATTTCCTTGCTAGTTTTGGCATACATGGTATATGCATGTGGTTATTTGGTTATGATTTGTCATTGGCAAGGAAGATTGTATATATTGACAGTGGTTTTACCTAGCCTTGCCATTTATTGGATAGCCATGGTGTTGTGGGTTTTCCACTTGATTGTTTTCATATTGGTGCTCATGTTCATTATAGATGTGGGTTGAGTTACTAGTTCCTGGAGCCTTGGTTGGACAAACACTCCTGGAAAAACTTGGGTTGAGTTGCTAGTCTTGGAAGCCTTGGTTGGAAAAATGCTCTGGAGCCCTTGGTGGGTTGAGTTATTAGTCCTGGATCCTTGGTTGGACAAATTATCTAGAGCCCTGCAACAACTGTGGGTTGAGTTACTAGTCCTAGAGTCAGGTTGGAAAAAATATTCTAGAGCCTTGGACAACTTGGGTAGAGACTGATATGGTGATGGTTAGTGATGTCTGAACGTGAGGTGGAATCACTAGTTGAGGGCTGAGATGGTTTGGCCTATGGAATCCCTAGTTTGGTTTTGCTTGGTTTATTCCATGAGATCCCACATTCATGCTTGGAATATGGCACAAGGGTGATTTGCTGAAATAGAGATTTGGTTTAGCTAAATCTATGGCTGAGTGGTACGTAGAAATCCCTAACTTGGTTGGATTTTGAATATGTTAATAAGAGCTCTTTTCCCCTTGTATTTCATGATTATTTATACTTGTTATTATGTGGCTTTGATGGTTGATTCTATCATTGTTATTATTATGGTTTATATGTTGGTTATTTGCTGGTTTATATGCTATTTATATGTTAATTATATGATGTATATTGTCTATGGCTCTTGATATATTTTAATTGGTTGAAGAATGGTTATTGAATCCATGACCTAACATATGTTATTATAGATATTGTGATAAGGCATTAGACCTTATTTACGATTCTCAGATAAGTATGATACTCCTATGTTTAAATAGGCATCTATGACCTGTAGATTACATGTTCACCATGTGTTTGACGAAATGGCTATCATGTTTATGCATGGTTAGGTCAACTCTCCAAGAAAATTTCATATGAATGTATTTGTCTTGATGTCATTCATTGTTCTATAAAGTATTTTCAAGTTCTGGGAAGAGTTCTAGAGACTATCCCTGAAAAAGTGGGTTAGATTCTGGGGTTGCATGCTTTGAACTAGGGAATCTAGACCGCAGTCACTAGGAGGTAGGGTTATCCATGTGACTAGAGGGTTATAGCCACTGGCTTACCTTGTTATGCAAGCGACTAGTAGTCCATATCACTAAAAAGGCAAGTTAGCTCAGGGTTTGGGCACCTGGAGTGGTTGCTTGGCTCCTGGGGGTCCTGTAGCTCCTATGGAAGGTCAGTAAAGTTTAAGCTTGTCGACTCCACTTCCCTAATGGAGCTAGGAGGTCAACTCATGTCATAGTAGCTCTTCGTTTCATGTTTACCGCGATAAGCTGATAAAAGTAGGTAAATGTAGGAGGGGTGGTTACATCCACCATGATTTTAAGTGAAGTGCGATAATAAAGTGTTATGATATATCATGATTCCACTTAAAATTTTTATATAGATTTGAAAAAATAGTCATCATACTTTTAATTAAAATTTGATAAATTTTGATAATAATTTACAATATAACTTAAAATTTTCATTTGTTAAACAACTGACAAAACTTCTTAATAAAAATTTAGGATGCAAAACAACTAATCTCCACAAATTAACCAACATTTTATTTCCACTCATTATATTGTTCAATAAATGACCTTTCCATAGTTTGGAAAAGGTCCAAAACTGTACTAAATAACAACCATAATCAAATTTAGAAACTTATCATGTTAAATGCAGTGTCATTTTTATTTTCTCTTTGGCAACATTTAACAACAACATGCTAAGTGATATTTCTCCATGAGTCGACCACTTTAAAATATGTTTGTATGGGCACCTTGCAAGGTGATTCCGATAACTTACTTAAATTATGCTTCGGGGTTGCAATCCAAGATTGCTTGATTCAGCGAGAGTCTAATCTAGATTCAAATTTTCCTAGAAAATCATGGAAATTTTGGTAATATTTTGATAAAATTTGGTAGCATTTTTTGTAAATCTAGATTATAGCTGTCAAACTTCAAGATTTTGGGTGCCCCATTGGTTTTTGATAATGCTGAAACTATTTCCAATATAAAAAACATGATTCAAACACTCTTACTACCAAATTGTTTGATTTGTTTTTCTTCCAAATTCTGGCCATTTTTTACCATTTGCCAACCTCTGAAAACAACACTCTTGGATCACCATTTTGAAATTGCTACCACACTCTTGGATCACCATTTTGAAATTGCTACCATGTGCTAAATATTTTTAATGATGTGACTAGTTGGGCATTCATATAATTTTCTAGTCTCTTGAACGTGCTAAGATGTGGAGCCTATAGAACGTGCCTGCAACATGATATTATGTTTTGCAACATTCAAATTATAGAAAATTTACATTTCAACCATGTAGTCTAAACCAACCACAATTTTGCCTCAAAAATAATTGAAATTTGTATATGATTTTGAGAAAAGTTGGCAGAAAGTTTTGAAAATTTAGGTTGTAACTGTTAAGCTTTAAGATTTTGGGTGCCCAAGGTTCTTGATGGTGATGAATCCATTTTTGCTACCCAAAAAACAATTTAAACACTGCAACAATCAATTTTTTTGAAATTTTTTCTTGAGATTCTGATTAGAAATTCATCATCCAAACTAAATTGTGGCATCCATAGACAACTTCCATTTCAACTTGTAATTCCAACAAATTTTTTTCAAATTTCAAATAAATTAAATCAAAAATACCAAATTACATTTCAAATTTTAGTTCCAACAATTAATTGAATAAAAAATACCCAATTACATTTCAAATTTTAATTCCAACAATTTTTTTTCAAATTTCAAATAAATTTATTCAAAAATACCAAATGACAGACATATTTTTACTTAAAAAAAATTAACCCATATAGAAACAAATGGGCTGACAAAAAATATAGTCTTGCCATTGACTGGCTGAGGCCTGAATTAGTAAATTAACGAGAATTTATTTGTCAAATTCACATCATGTTTCTAACGTGACATTTTTCAGGGCAACAACTGCGTAACCTGTACATTCCCGTTTCTGAAGAGGTACGAAGCGCCGGACATTCTCCGGGGAGACGAACCACGATTTCTCCGAGAGAAAGAGTACCATGTGGATCTTGGCTGGCGATGAGGTCAGGGATTCCTAGCAGAACCGCACTCTCACGGCCAACGATTCCGTAAAGGCAAACGTGGACCTCCATGCCTGCGCCTACCCTAACAATTCGTCTTCTTTAACATTTTGGTTCTTTTAGAATTTACGATATATTTTTGTGAAATTATAATTTTTTTTGGTCCGAGAGATCTTGTGATTTACGCCGAAAAATCTCTCATAAACATTATAATTTTTTGTTATTTAAAAAATATTTTTTAATGCACAAATAGATGTAATACCCTAAAAACCTATAAGCACTAAATTTTAGTGCTTATATATCAAAATTATATTCCAACAAATTTTTGACAATTTTGAGACAAAATTAACCATAAAAATATACTTGAAAAAGAGCCAAAGCTTAAAAGATTTAAAATACAGTTAAATAAAATATTTCAATCACACATTTTAAACAATAAAATTTCTAATTGCATCACCGCGGGCTTTTTAGAACTTAAATATGGGATAGATGTATAATATCTTATATGTTAAGATGGAATCCACACATGGCATTTTAAAAATATGAAGAACCAAAAATATATATTTCAAATGTCGGTTATAACTAAAATATTTAATTTACCTCATTAAGTAAAATATTTTTATATAGCTTCTTATAAAGAAAGAAAAATAAAGTAAATCGATTTTTATTATGGGTGCACGTGTTTTTTAAATCTAAACATGAGGGAGATGTGCAATTTATTCAACATTGAATTGACACAGCAATAAAAAGTATATTAACAAGATAAAAAAAATTCAATGTTGATTTTAAATAAAACATCTTAATGTTCACCTTAAGTATAACATTTCAATATCAACTTTATGTCATGTTCAATGGACTTATAGTTAAAACATTTTAATAATGTGTTGATGAGTATGAGGGAGACATGTAATTATTTTATGCTCAACATGGAGTTGACATGTGGGATATATATATAGAGAGAGAATTTGAAAATGATTAAAGTTTTTGGATAAGTGTGCTCTCTTTATCAATATCAATAAACATCAAAACTACAAGGATAGATTACAAGATGAACCTAAAAAAAAAGGTTCATCAAATTTTCAACCTCAAGGTTGAAGTTGCGCTAACTTTTTGCATAGTCATGTGAAGAGAGGGATAAGTTCTTTGAAATGATTTTTTTTCAATAATTAAATAACTTGAAGAAAGATTTGCATGTAGAGGAATTTGATTCCCCTTTGTGCATGATAGATCCAAAGTTAAAATGAATTTTTGTTGGTGTTTAAAACATTTCAATGGTGCGTTTTTCATTTCGATAGATGCGTAATATATTCCATGCTTAACATGGAGTTTACAGTCTCTCTTTCACACAAGTCTTCTCTCTCTCCCTTTCTCTCACACACAAACACATATAAAGAATCAATTTAGATATATCTTAACTCCAAAGTTATCATTATGGAAGTGGAATCAAAACTCTTAATTTTAATTTTTATTTTCAAAAGAACTGAAAAAATGTTTACATCTCTAAAAATTGAATTTATCTCAACAAATAATAAATCCAAAATTAAGATAAATTTATACATAAATTAAAATAAAATTGTGCTTGCACTTTGAAAAACATCTTCTAATACTTTTCTCATTAACTTAACTAAAATATTAAATCATATTCCAACTTTTAATATTGATGTTGTTAAGTTTGAGGATAAAAATTCTCTCAATATTCATATCAATTACATTATATGTATATCCTAGAGAAAAAAAATATTTTATTTTTATTAAAATAAATGAAAATTGTCCTAAAGGACTTTTACAAAATCTCCAAGACATGAGATTTCATCTTGTACTAGGCACATACACTCTCGATAGAGTAAGAATGACAAAAAAATGTGGTGTTTTCCGCCCGGGCTTGTCTATCAATACATACGAAGGATCATTACAAGCTTGTAAAAAAAAAATGATAAATAAATAAAAATAAAAATAAAAAACAGGGTGTCATACTAGCTTCATAAAATAGTCATAGATAGAAAGGTCGTTACAAAACAAAATAGCGCCTTCAATTTCGCGGGGTCCAAACTTGTAGTTCTTTTGACTGATCACTCTATTGGTCTTGTACCCTTATCTTCTCCGAATTGCAAGCGAATGCCTGCTTTGAAATCTCGTTCGCTTCCATGTTAAATTCATGGTATACATGAGAAAACTTGAGTTCCATGAAGTGCGAGAAAAGTGAGTGCACTGGAACCAACAAGTATTAAAGGTGTGGTGCTTGAATTTAAATTTTATTTCTAGCTTTCCCATGGGGCTTTGGATTGACGGTGAATGGGTGCATTGTTAAGGCACTCCGTGTGATAGGTCGTTGGTTCAAATCCCCCATGGGTCTTACCTACAAAAAAAAAAAAAAATTATTTCTAGCCCAGTCAGTGACCATCTGGGAGTTTCTAAACACCTGTAAGAGATCAACCCTTTTGTGTTGTGCTACCCGCAAAACTGCCCACAGGGCAGCCAACTCAGCCCTGCTGTTGGTTCCTCTTCCTGGAGTGTACCTTATGTTGAATCTATGAGTTTATGAGAGGAAAATGACTACCCTTGCACCTTCTAGTGTCGAACTCCCCTAACTGGCACCATAAAAGAAAGCCCAAGGAAATCCTTTGTCTATTGCAGGTTCTTGGAGTTGGCGTATCTTAGTGGGCTTTAGTGGCTTCATATGATCCTTAGTCCATTCCACAACTAAAGAGGCAGTTACTTCCTCTAGAAACTATTTTCCTTGGAAGGTCTTCAATTTCCTTGTCCACCAAATACCATATACGAATAGGGACGAAAAAGCAGCGTAAGAGCTTACCCCAGGGTCAGACCACCAACGTTGAGTCCCCTGGATCATCGTTTCACTTCGACTAGAGTGTGTGTATACATACACATACACATACACATACACATACACATACACAGACACAGACACACAGACACACAAAAACACACATACATACATACATATATATCTATATATATATATATATATATATATATATATATATATATATATATATATATTTATTTATTTATTTATTTATTTGATATTATTATTCGTTAATTTTAAATTTTATTATATTTAAATAGATCAGATTTAGTAGTTAAGAGTGAAGAGTTTTTTTGGGGAAACTTTAATTTCCATGAGGGTCTAGCTGGAAGCCATAGGATACCTTGAGATAGTGGTTAGATATATGGTTGCATCAAAAAATATTATATTAAATCGTTTCTTGACCTATAGATTTATAAGAAGTGGATCAAAGCCCACCCCTATGTCATTCAATTTTGTTTTAAGTCAAATTTCTTTAATATGATTGAATTTCAAGGGTTTCATTCTTTAAGGTGGACAAGGTTAGAATCTCTTGGTTGTAGAGATGAGACATAGAAAAACTCAACCATGATAAGGGTTCATTCTATAAGGTATACAAGGTTTGAAACTTGTAGTAGTTGGAAGGAGACTTCAAAAGAATTTGACCAATGGATTTCAAGGGTTTCGTTCTATAAGGTGGAAAAGGTACGAAACTTGTGGTAGCCACAAGGAAACATCAAAATGTTAAACCATGTTAAGGGTTCATTCTATAAGGTGAACAAGGTTTGAAGCTCATGGAAGTTGAAAGGAGACATCAAAAGAAATCAATCATTTTAAGAGTTGGTGAAAATTTAGTCATGTTAAAGGTTTGCATGCCTTTGAATCATACCATCTCTAAGTAATTTTGAGAATTTTAATACCCCTAAATAATTTTCGCAACTTAAATACCTTTAAATCACACATTTTAAAATCACAAATTAAAATAATATAATAATATAAATATTACATGGCTTGATTTCGAAAAGTATATATACATACATATAAAAACATACTTCCAGCTCTCCGAGATAGCATTAAAAACAAGAGCCACATGCTGGCATGTCACTGTTTATTTGTACACATGATTCATATGCATGTAGTTTTTAGTTCAATTAGTTATGATGTTATGTGTGAAGAAGAAAATGAACCCATAGCTCAAGTTCATATATACAAGTAAAGTATAGGCCTAACCATTTGCTTAAAAAAAAAGCCAAGTATTTTGAAACTAATACCAGACTATTCTATTTTAGTTTCTAATTTCAAAGTATTGAATCTAAATTTCCAAGTGTAATTTTATAAATTGTTCTTAATTGAAGAAAAAACATGGGGTTTTGATAATATCATTTTTTTTGTGAGATGATTCTATTTTTATTGGTATTTATTTACATGGAATGAGAAAACATTTTTTGTTGTTGCAAGAATTACCTTTAGCTATGATTTAGCAAAAATGACATTTGTGTTGTTTTTTTATTTTTTTATTATTTAATTGTGTACTAATATTTACAGTTATTAGTTTGATAGATAACCCATTTTCTAAAACAAATAAGTAAACAACTAGAGAAAATTGACATTTTCTTCACTTTGCATGAAATCAACAAACAAGACTAGAGAGTACAAAAGGGTATTTGTTGGTTATTAGTTTTCAAAAGTTTTATTGTCTATGTCATAGTCTTACCAAAGGTTCATGTGTTGCATTGTAAAAAGAATGTACATATGTTGTAATGTTTGGAATAACAAAACAAAGAGATGACTTAGTCTAAGGACATGGATTGTAGAACTAGGAATAGAGAATTCCTGTTAGGGATGATACAATTTATTGGGCAAAGAAGAAACCTGAACTTGACGATAAGATTTAAATGCTTAGTGTTGCATGAAGCAAAGGGGATGGTTCATGCAATTAAATGGAATTAGGAAAATATTCAGGTCCATGTTTTTTTGAAATAATACAAGGAGCAAAAGGGAACATAATTTATGGACTGATTGCAAGAACAAGGATGTAGTAATAAGGGAGGGACAAAAAACTTGCTCCAAAATAAAAAGAGGCACTTGGAAGAGATGATGTGAATAGAGTGCTAGTTTCAGTTTTACTGCAGACAAAAACATAAATGTTGTATGATTACAATTTCCGATTAATGGGTTATGCTGCATTGTCATTGTAATAGATATGGATAAATAGCAAGGGGAATAAGTGTTGTTTTGAATATATCTGCTATGCAACTGTGAACCAATATTTTTGTAATTTGTATATTGGTTGTGGTTATGATTATGCATGGGAACATGTGTCCTATGGTTCTATGAAAAAGTAAATAAGTTAATATAGTAAAAAATCAAAGTGTCTAAAGTTCAGACTGAAGAGTCCCATAACAATTTTCCCTAGATGCTTAGTGATATCATAAAATTCAATAAATGAAGTGAAGAATCTAAATGATTTATTCAAATTGCAAAACAAGATTAGTTAGAACAATTGGATTTTAAGAGCGTTTGTATTAATGTATAAATCTATGACAGAGACACTATGATTGATAGACACGGTCAATGTGTAGATTAAGATATTTATTTGCAAAACCCTATTCTGACAAGAAAACAATATGCGAAACATCAAACAAATGTACTTGGGTTGATTATGTCTTGTTGTAGTGCTTTTACAGGCTTTAGCCTTTACTGTGCACGAGCTTCCATTCCTGCCACAAGGAGCAGTTTTGAGGAGCTACTGAGAGAGTTCCTGAGCATTCTATAATAGTTGGTATATGGCAGGTGAGGTGGAAGCCTGATGTAAGATGGCTCCGAGATTCTGTCAGATAAGAACCGTAGGAGCGTCTCTGCCACCATGCAAGGAATTCTCTATCCAAGGGAAAATAAACGCCACAAGATGAAAATTCCTTAATGTAACTAAAACCCAAGCTCATAAGGGGTAACGTCGTGGAACATCTTAGTCTGACTTCGACAAAGTGGCAAGGTGCTCATTTAGATCTACAGGAGAAATGAATTCCTAAGAACAATCCGCAATTGAGAGCATTAGTTGGAAGTAGTTGATGCAACTGTACAACTGTTCTCTGAGGACAATACAAAAAATTCGACTAAAGAATATGCGTGGTGCAGAACCAAAGGGGCATGTCACAACCATTCTTGAAAATTAAAAAGGATTTTCAATGTTTGAACAAAGGGGAAAAATGCTGCATTTATAGAGAGAATTGAATAAGGCTTATCCTATTGCAATTAGGAATATGGGCGGGAAAACTTGTGATTGGGCTAACACGATTCTACTATTGTACGATTGGACATCATACATGGATTATCTACAGGGTTCAAGCAATGTGGTGGGTAATGGAGAGTTGGCAGGACAGAGTAATAGTTGCATATTAACATAAGAAAAGTAGTGCCAAAAGCCATTTACTTCAAGCTTGGGAGGTCCGACCGTTTTCGTTTGTAGTCACTTCGAGTTGGTAGTCACGTGGTTGGGAGGTTGGGTAGTCAGGAGGATACATTTTTTTATTTTTTATTTTTATTTTATTTTATTTATTTATTTTTATATTTATTTATTTATTTATTTACTTATTATTTATTTATTTATTTATATTTATTTATTTATTTATATTTATTTATTTATTTTTATTTTTATTATTTTTTTTTTTTTTCTGGATTTGATATCTGGGGAATTCATTGGGTTCGTAGTTTGACAGTCTGACAATGTGAAGGTCGGTAGGTCAGCCAAAAGTCTGGCAATGCCAAGGTCGGAAAGTCGCTTGATTATTTATAAAAACAATTATGGTTAGTTCGAGTTCCTGGTTGTGTGGTCGGAAGGTCGGGTACTTAGGAGCTTGTATTTTTTCTACAAAATTTTCCTGAATGCGACCTGTGACTTAAGTTTCCAAAAAAAATAAACATTATTAAAGGATTTTGTTTTTATTGATTTTGTGACACATAAAGGAAAAAAAACCTTGTTGTAAACATGACAAAAAGAATGCAAATTATTCGATGAATATTTAGATTATAAGTTTCATACCAAATAATTACAAAACAAAGAAATATAGAAAACTGGATTTGCCTCTATCCAACAGACTGTGAAAAGAGTTTAGTATGTGTACACTGGAAATTATTTTTCTGGCTCTCAGCTTAGTTATTGATATCATAAGTTTATATGGCATATTTTAGAATTTCAATAACCGGTTGTTAAAGGGTATATTCCCTGTCAATTTGTGTTTACATTTATATCTAGTTACAATTGTATTCAGAGGTAAACACCCGAGACAATTGAATACAAGAACATAGTATAACAAGTAAACACAGATGCTTAATCTATTTTAGACCTCTATCATGCAGTAACATATTCTAGGTCTTATATGAAAAAAAATAGAATGCTCCATTACAATTGCATTTAATGAAATTTGGCAAAAAATCGTATGTCTTATTGAGACAACAAAGTTAAAGTTATTCACAAACTTAGAAACAGTTTTCTAAATATAGAACAAATGTCAAGTGGACAAGAAATGCACATTGTTTTGTGCTTTTATTTGTATTCAATTGCTAGAATAACAATTTTCATGAACATTGATCGATTTGAAGAGATAAAATATGTTCTCAAAAGACCTACTTTGTTAGAACAATGATATGATAAATCTGGATTTTATAGTTGCAGTTGTATTCAGAGCTAAATACTTGACACAAATGAATACAAGAACATAGTAATTGACAAAGAAGTTTTTGAAAAAATGTGCAAGTATTTGCTCAATTCCTTTTGCTAGCTTTGTGTATAATAACTCTTTTGTTGTGACTCTGGGCATACTCAGTGTGCAACTAAAGTTCAACATGGAATTCACTGTCATGTTGTGCTTCATCTTATAGGCATACCAGTTTTCATGGACATATTGACACAGATACATAACAAGAAACAACAATGCAATGAGAACTAGTGGAATGTATCTTGTTGAGGAAACCTGTATAACAATGCTCAAAAGAATGGTAAGTTTAATGTGCCATATACAGTGATAAACATTTTAACAAGAAATACATGAGTCTGCTATATTATAAGCATTGTGAATGTGAAAAGGGATCAAGACACAATTATGATTGGAACAATTAATATGCTTACATTCAATTTATAAAAGAAATTCTTCACAGATGGCAAAAATCCTCTTGGAACAAGTCAATATGTGTTTGATCAAATTTCCACACACACACACACACACACACATATATATATTCCGTATGGTTGCATATCAATTTTAACAAGGTCCCGTTGTTTATCTAAAACTAAAATTTAACTAAGATCTACATTTCAATCCAACCATTGATGACCATGAATATAATATTTTGCAAGATAATCAAAATTATGTATATGGATAATTTGCGCCACTTGTGTTACATAGAACAATAGATATCCTAGCTTCAATAGTTAAAGCAAGTAGGCCATGAAAATATGCATACTAGTTCTCACTTGTACACTTTGACATATTGTCAGTTCAACAAATCTTACTTGAACAAGGTTTGTAGATCTATGGAAAAAATATCAATGATTGTGGTGACTGTTTGTTTGAGTTTATTTGCACACCTGCACTATATTTCAACATGTCTAATATGAAAAAAAAAATAGTTGCACAAGTTTTATAATTGTTTCATTTCTAGTAAGAATACTACTACTAATTGCTTAAAACAACACCTGGATACTAGAAACATTGAACAAGATGAATGTATCAATGATTCACAGGCTTATAATATAAACTAATTATTGCCATATGCATATTGACATATAGAGGAAAAAGGTTTTTTCAACACAAAGAATTTGTGAACTATTTGATGTTAAAATATATATCTACAATACGGAAATAAAATATATTTTCTTGAAAGTATGTTCATCAAAAACTTGCTCCAAAGTCCTATACATTATGTATGTACCAATATCAACTACAATTCTCATCTAACAAATGATTTAACAAATCTAAATACTAGAAATCAAGGGGTTTAAATGAGCATAACAATACGCATAATATCATGAAATATAAATTCCTAATTGGAATTGAATTCAAAATATTGAACATCTAAGTTTTGGCTGAACATCTAAATAAAAACTCCAAAAATATTTTCGAATTTTGATACTATCCAGCCAATTTTTTTAGTATTTTCTAGAATATCTATAAATGCATAATTTAAAGTAAATTAATAACAATTTCTATGTCATAGAGGAGAGTAAATTTGTGCTGTACTCCAATGATAAACTAAGAATATTTCAATGTACAATTTTTTAATTTCTAATTATAAAAAGATGTAAATTGCAAAATTTTCATAAGGAATCTTAAATAAAGTCACCAAACACTCATTGGGAATCAAAAAACACAAGTCACAGAATAAAATCAGAAACATTTATTAAGTAATTAAAACCATGCATTGACATAAATGTCACAATTCACTACACATGAGTACTAAAAATGGTATTGAAAAAATATGGCATTTCAAAATTGATTAAAAACATTCAAGTCTGTAGTCTTCATTTATTTTGGACCCTTTGCACCAACGCATAAAGGTCTATAAATACTAAAATACAATAAAATAAAATAGGACTTGGAACATGAAATTTAATAGTTTTTTTGAAACTAAAGACTGAATTCTAAAATTTTGTATGTTCCATTGAAATATGACAGGAAAGCAACGATTTTCTCCTCATATTCAAAGTCTTCTTAATTGATACTAAGTAGCAAGTCAGGTGCATGTACTTCGACATAAGCTTCCCATTGTGAATATATGTCATATGGTGCAGAGAAATAAATTGGAGGAAACTGATTGATGTTGATCTGACAATTGGAAATTAACCCTTGTGCCTCTTTCCTCTTCCTATGATATTTGATCTCAATCTTAATAATAAGCCTAATTTTCTCAAAAAGGCAGTTGCAGAAATTTTTGGAAACTTTGTTGTGTCCAAACTGTAATGTTTTCTATTTCTACCTTGTCCTTGGCAACAAGATCTTCTGTAGCCAATTTTAATTCTCCTAGAACTGTTTTAACTCGCTACCTGATAGGTCAAATTATTCTATAAAGTCCGTTACCTTTTCCCAAATTGATAAACATTGCTCATATGCCATTTGCATATATGATCTTATTTATTTTTTCTCTGTCTCCTTGCAACTTAGTGAAGCAAGCATCAATCTTTTGTCTCTCTTAGAAACTCTTGGAATTTCAGTAGATTGAAATTCATTTTCCCAGTCAAGTATAGAGAGAAACTTCCTTTTAATTGATTTGTCTTCTTCTACCAATAAATCAATTCTTTCACTTAAATATTTAATTTCTTGATAAACCATTGAGATTTTATCCATTTTTTTATAGAACTTTGCTTGATTCTTCCTTAAAATTAGATAACTTTGTAAAGCTTAATCTTTGAAAATATTGAGACTCTGTGTTTCTTGTTGATTCTCATTCACTTGATATTTAAGAGATTAAATTTCCTGTTGCAAAGCTGTGACAATAATGGCAGAATTGCTTTCTGCTTCTTCTTTCTAGATGCAGATTTGATCTTCATGTAATTTTCTCAATTGCTGAATCTCTTGTTCATGTTTTGTGTTTTCTTGTTCCAATTGTTTCTGTAAATCATTCTACATATTTTGTTTTTCTATAGTAAATCCTTCAATTAAATTAGCGGAATTCCGCTACCAGTTTTCTTCACTGAACAATTCATTTTTCTTCAAATTTTTCTCCAAAACTTTAATTTTCTGTAAATTGTCATCATATGAAGCTGCAAGCTCATTCAAATGATACTGATTGTAATTGAAAAAAGCTCCTAAAGCTTGGGAAGATTCCTAAGCTTTTTCTTTTACGTCTCCCTAAGCTTGCTAACTGAATTCAGATATAGTTTCCAGAGTATCATGTTTTCTTTTCTTTGCTCTTCAGACAATTGATTTTGTCTGACTATTAAAATAATAATATGTCAAAGATGGAATAGTATCTACAATTGGCTCTAATTCATAAATTGGTTTAAACAAGAATGATTCCCAAGGAATCTTAGTAGAAATCGCTGTTATTGATGCCTAAGAAGATACAATAGATGTAGTATCCACTCTGTTATATGATTCCACTTTTTGCTCATTTTCCTTGGCACTGGTTTTAGTAGATACATGTTTTTCCTTGTCCTACTTCCATTTCTTTTACTTCTGCACTTTTTGGTTTCTCTTGTTCTGTTTGCTGAGGAGAATTAATGACAATAATCTCCAGTTCAACGGTTTCTTTATTTCTGGAGTCTTTTCTCTTCCTGTAGTTTCATGTTCCTCTTTCATATTTTGGATTGATGTGGATTCAACTTCTTCACTTGTGACAACAAAACCTTCTAATTTTCCAATTTACATTGCTTTTCCATTCTGAGAAACAATAGAAGCCTATGAAGTGAGTTCATTGAAATTAAATTGCAAAAATTCAGTAGACTTTAACTCTTCGAATGAAATGTTGAGGTGTAGAGCCTTTTCCTTTAGAAAATTTGCTCGCTGATGACCGGGTTGAATCAGAGCTCACTGATGACCGGGTTGACGATGAAGTGCTGATCCCACTACACTATCGTGACAGGTGGTATCAGAGCAGCTGATTCGGGCATTGAAGGTTGAAGCTGCTACTCACCTCCACTGAAGTGAAGGTGGTATCAGAGCTCGGTTGGAGCTGGTGATTGAAGTTGATTTAGGGTTGAAGAAGCTTGACAATTGAAGACAGTGAAGTAGGTACTTGCAGGTGAAGGAAGCTGTTTCACACACAAGTGAAACAAGAGCTGGTTCAGGTTGCAAGAATCTTGGTGAAGCTGTTGGATGGTCGAAACTAGATCGCAAAGAAGAAGGAAGCTATTAGCAATGGCAGCTGAATCTCAGGTTGGGTCTAGTCACGGTGTGAAGGATGCTACTATAGCACTTATGGAAAAAGTGTTGGAGAAGATGGAGGACTTGGAAGCTTCCTGGAATAAGATGGATTTGATCAAGAGAGATCAAGAGGCCAATTCGAAGATGAGGGAAGAGCTCGATGAACTCCGAACTCAACATGAGTACACTGATCTTATGTGTACACAACTTGAAGTAAGGGTCAAGGAGGTTGAAGAGGCAAGGGACTAAGGTCATGCAGAGATCGTGAACTTGCGAAAATCTCTTGACGAAGCCAGAGATGAGATCGCGATGTTGAAGAAGTTCGTGAGGCATAACTTAGGTGGAGGAGTGCCTCATGTGAAAGTCAAGGAACCAGAATCTTACGATGGTACAAGGAGTGCAAAGACTCTTGGCAACTTTCTATGGGACATGGAGCAATACTTGGAACGATTGGGTCTATCTGATGATGAGATGAAGGTCAAGGTAGCTGCTCAGTTCTTGACAAAGGATGCTAAGATGTGGTGGCGAAGGAGGATGGATCAGATTGCCAATGGCAGTGCTGGTGACATTACTTCATGGGATGAGATGAAGAAAGCTTTGCAGACCCATTTCAGTCCTCAGGATGAAACGTGGGAAGCAAGGATGAAAATTAAGTTCATAAAGCAGACCGGGAACCTTCAGACATATCAGCGGGAGTTTGCAAGTGCGGTTCTGGAACTTCCTGACATGGCGGAGAGAGACAAGGTGTTCAACTTCATTATTGGGTTGAAGCCTTGGGCACACAATGAAGTGAAGAGGTAGAGGATTAGAACACTTGAGGAAGCTTTTGCTGCTAATGATAGGTTGGTGGAGCATTATGATGAGACTTCTGATGATAGGAAGAAGAAGTCCGATAAGCCGAAAGAGAAGTAGAAGGATGATGCTTTGAAATCGGATGATAATTCGAAGACGAAGAAGGCCTTGAAGTGTTGGATATGTGCTGGACCACATACGGTGAAGAATTGTCCTTCTAGACCGAAAGTGGCTGCAATTGCACAATCTAATGCGAAGAATGAAGAAGCTTCTGTGGGGATGATGCAGATACTTGGTGCTGTTGCTGCTACGGAGGTGGTCTCTAGGAGGGATCTTGAGAGGAACAGTTTGGAGTATGTTCGGATGAAGGTTGGAGGTGCTGATATACTCACTATGGTGGATAGTGGGGCCTCTCACAACTTCATGGGAGAAGATACTGCGAGAAGAATTGGGCTGAAATTTGTACCGGTGAAGGCACAGATGAAGACAGTCAATTCTCCTCCTGATAATGTTCTTGGTGTAGCTGAAAAAGTGGACACAACACTTGGTGAGTGGACAGGGAAGGTCGACTTCACTATAGTGCAGATTGATGACTATGAAGTTGTACTAGGAATGGAATTCATGAAACAGTTTGATGCTATGATTGTTCCACATTTGAGGAATCTGTACATTTACAATGGAAGGGAAGATGTACCCATTGGTGTACCAACCATTGGAGTGACAAGGCCTGATTTTAAGTTGGCAGTGATGCAAATGGAGGATGAGAAGCGCATGGAAGACATGAGTAAGCGGTTGTCTACTGTTGAGGCAAAGCTTACCGAGCTGTCATTGGTCATCAGGACACTTTCAGATAGTATCTTGGATTTGTCAAGAAGGCTAGAAGTGGTTGAGGATGATGATGATGAGGCATATGTGAGGCTGAATGTCTGGGAGGAGGATCGGGTCACTTATCTATAGAGGATGGAGATAGAAGATCCTGACAAATGGATTGAGATGATTAGTGAGGGTGAGCCTTCAGGCTCTACTCCCTCCACATCTTCTTAGATGACAAGGAGATGGGGCTCATTGTTAGCTGCTCATAGCAATGAGTCCTTAAAACACGTTGAGCAGGTATGACAGATGGTGCAGGGATGGATTGGCATCAAGCATCATGACATGTTGCAAATGGGATGGAGTTTCCATGGACCTGAACATGGTGGAGAGATTCTTGGTGAGTCCGGGATGTGGCAGAATCCGAGATAGACTGGTGAAGGCATAAGGATGTTCACTCTCATGGCTTGAGCGTGACAGTTGGATTAGCTACCCAACTAGTTCAGACATGGGGTCCGGAAGTGCACAGAGAGATGCTGGCATCAGGCAGACAAGGAGGACAGTTCATAGGATGAGGATGACACATGGTGGAGATGGAGTTCTACATATGTTGCAGGGATGTTTGCAGTATGTGGAAGAGTTGACATCATGGACCAAGGATGAGACAGATATTGTTGTTGATCTTGGTGGATGGCTACCAGGATGGTATGTTGTCAAGGACGACAACGACTTCAGGTGGAGGAGGATGTAAGGACTTGCGGTCCTTGACTCGCCCATCGGGTGAAGTGCGACCACGGATGAGGCTTGAATGAGCGTTTGGTTGAAGTGCGAGCTCCCTTGATATGCGACGATGTACTATGTGCATAATAGAAGGAGGGCGAGCTAACACATAGGCGGGGAGCGGTTGGCTCAACCCACAGTCAACCCACGAAGATACAAAGGCCGACTTGAAGTTAAGAGGCTTTTGCAATGAAGTGAGGGTGTGGGGAGGTCGGCTGGGCAAGCCACGACCTCCCCCTACAACGTGTATATATTGAAGAATGTTGGAGCTCATTTGTACAAGCTCTCAACGCACAACATCTTCACTCAAATAAGATAGACGCAGGTCGAAGTGCGTGGCAGCAAAGGAGATAGGCGCAGGTTGGAGATGCACCCATTCTTGGGCAAGGCCGCACGATAGCAAGTTGTTTGTCTTGGTGTTGGGTGAAGGGCGTGGGCAGGAGCGCCCGGCGGTTGGGTGAGGCGTGCACGGGTGTGTGGCGCCCGGTTTGTGCGACGACTTGGCATGGGTTCTTGGGTGACTCGGGTGAGTGCCCGCCCGTCGTGCAAGTGTGCACGGTGACTTGGTGAAGTGTTGAGATTGTGGACAAAGGTGTGTCTCAGGTGGAGGCACCCGTGTGTGGCGACTTGGAGGCGCGCCCAAGTTGGGCAAACAACACGATCGTGCGACGAGGTGAACGAAGGGTTGGTGAGTCGTGCGGCGACCGTGTAGAGGCGCCGACGAGTTGGGCAACCGAGTTTGCCGAAGATTGTAAATTTGGCTAAGTATGAAACTTGGAGTTTCCAAGTATACTTGTAAAGCTTGTAACTTGTAAAAGATTGTATAATATATTATTCGGGCAGACTCATTGTTCAGGGAGTTGCCCCTCCCTTTATACTGTGCAATTGTGTTCTTCATTTATAATTGTTGATGATAATGAATGTGTATAGGTGTTCATTGGTATAAAGGATAACATAATAATACTTGGTTGTGAAACACAAACTAAGTAGGAATAAGTGGTTAGGTGTAGTCCACGAACATAAGTATTGGTGAAAAGAAAGTGTTCAGTGGTGCCGCACCTCGCTAAGAGTGGTTGAAAGACTACCGCCAGCTTGGGGGCATGACAGGTTGCCCAGCCGACCGGGTTGACGATGAAGTGCTGATCCCATGGCACGACTGCCATGAGAAGTGTGACTCGTGCGGAGGCGCCCGTGTGTGGCGACTTGGTTACGACAAGGCGCGCCCAAGTTGGGCAAACAACACGATCGTGTGACAAGGTGAACGAAGGGTTGGTGAGTCGTGCGGCGACCGTGTGGAGGTGCCGACGAGCTGGACAACTGAGTTTGCTGAAGTTGAAAATTGGCTAAGTGTAAATTTGGGGTTTCCCAAGATTTAACTTGTACTTTGTAAAAGTGAAGATTAAATATATTGATTCGGGCAGACTCATATTGCAGGGAGTTGCCCCTCCCTTTATACTGTTGTGCATTTCTCTTGTATAATGTTGTTTATGTGAATGTTATGGGCTTCACTTGTATAAAGGAAACATAATAATACTTGGTAACGAAAAATAAACTAAGTATGGAATGTTAGGCGTAGTCTACAATCGTAAGTATTGGTGAAAAGAAAATGGTTAGTAGTGCCGCACCTCGCTATAAGCGGTTGAAAGACTACTGCAGGTGTAGGGGCATGACAGTTGGTATCAGAGCTGGTGAACTGAATCCAGGAGCTGATTCTACGAAGACCGAAGACTTGGCAGGAAGTTAAAGTTTTGCAGGTGACAGGTGGAATGTCAGGATGATTCAGGTGAATGGTAAAACAGGTTTAGCAGAGGTGAAGCTTAGTGCTTGGGCCAAGCTGAACGACAAGGCATGGCAAGTTTGGAAGAATGCGAAGGGAAGCTCTTGCTTACCTTATACAGGTTGAAGCAGTTGAAAGGAGAGAACCCTCGGATTCAAAAGGAACTTGAAGTCTTGGAAAAGAATGTTGAAGACGAACTTCTTCAACTTGGTTGGACAATGAAGCAAGATGAAGTTGCAGATTGTGCTAACAAGGAAGAGGAAGCCATGATGATTGAGGATGTTGCAGATATGACAACAATAGAGGATGAACTTGAGATTGATCAAGTTGGACTAGGATCGTGCTATTTGCAGACATGGATGGATGAGGATACTCATATGAAGGAGCCTCATGATGATGAAGTAAGTATTGATACTTGTGTTTCACTTGAGAATTTGGTAGATGGACCATATGCGGGGAAGGGCAAAATCAGTTTGCCGATGCTAGGGAGGATCTTACCATGGATGTCTACAATGAGACCTTGTATGGAGAAGCAAGGGTTGTTGATTGTTGCAGGACTTGTTGGGGTTGTTTGTGACCTTATGGTAGAAGGTGCAAAGGCCCGTGACAAGGGAGCAACATGATGATCGTTGTGGAAGAATGGGTCATGCTTTAGCCACATGGAGAATTGGCTAAGTGCCTGGCATGACTCATGGATAGATTGAAGGGCATGCACTTGAGGTATGATGATACTTGGGTGGACTTCTCATGGCCGAGACCAAGAGATAGTCTTGGTGGAATCTTAGTGGGGGAGCTATGATGGAAGGGACTCGTGATGGTGATGATATGGTTGGGTGACCGAGTTCACTAGACCAAAGATTACAGACTTGGATGAGGATGACCGATTGTTGTGATGGGTCTACTTGGTTAGACTACATGGGCAACTTAGTCATGGACATCAGTTTGGAGACATGGAGCATGGCAGTGTATGCAGGGACATTATGCAGGAGCACTTGTAGAGGTGTCACTTATGGGCATCCAATGAGGAGTGCCAAGGCAGGGATGTTGTGCAGGTAGATTCGCTAGTGTGACATGGAGACTTATTATTTATGAGCCGATGGAGAGGTTGTGCACTCTTGTACAACAAGGGCATGGAATTGGATGAAGTTGTGAGCAGACTATGGAGCATTCCTACTACGTGGAGAGTTGAGGCATCTTGAAGAGACCTTTGGGTTGAGACTTGCATGCTTGCTAAGATGTTGGTTGGAGATGACTCATGGAGCTCATGATGACCTGAGGTTGTGACTTTTGAGACTTCATATATGGTGGACTTAGAGGATCTGATGCATTAAAGAGCTGAGGTCAGAGACTTTGATGCAAGATGGGGTGCATACTTTCAAGTACATGTATGGGTGTGGCTTGAAAGAGTGACTTGATGTGGAGGGTCGATATGAGACACTTTGGAGTGATGGAGTTACGACGATGATGATGCCTTGGTGGCAACACTTGGGCATGGGTTGAGCCGAGACTTAACCACTTTTAACACATGGAAGCTGAATGATCTATGATCATGTGCAGCACATGGATAGATGAGACAGGTGTATACTTGTTTCTATGGCAGACTTGAGGGATGGCACATTGCAGATATGATGGAGGTTGCTTCATGGACCTGGATGTGGCACATCGAGAGTCGGAGTTTGATAAGATGGTCTCTTCATATTGAGGAGATACACATATGGATGATGATGTTGGGGTAGATGTGGCTGATTTCATGCAGCACATTAGTACCAGACATCATGGACAACATGTTGCAGATGAGATGAGGACTACTTCATGGACCTGAGCATGGATTACACTTATATGGAGATGGACTCTTGATTGAGTCGAGGATGTGACAGGATGTTCTGAGAAACAACTGATGGTGGCATGAGGATGCGCATTCTCATGGTTTGAGCGTGACAGTTGGATTAGCTACCCAACTAGTTCAGACACGAGGGCTAACAGCGTACAGAGATGTGTTAGCATTGTGTTGGAGTATCATGGCAACAGTTCACATGAGGACGACACATGATGAGGTCGACACGAGATGTTGCAGGAAGCATGTAGCTTGAGATGGTCCACGATGGGGAGCAGCATGTGGAGATTGCAACGAGATGATCGATGGTCATGGATTGAGATGATTTCCGATGTATGGCATACAGATGGGGTGTATACCTTGGTATGGTGATCTTGGTGACAGATGGTTGCCGGGATGAGACATGATGGAGATGGTAGTTCTACATATGTTGCAGGGATGTTTGCAGTATGTGAATGAGTTGACATCATGGGTGAGATAGTTGTTGATGATATTGGTGGATGGCTACCAGGATGGTATGTTGTCGAGGACGACAACGACTTCAGGTGGAGGAGGATGTAAGGACCTGCAGCCCTTGACGCGTGCTCCCGGCTTGAAGTGCGACCTGAACAAGCTCAAACTTAGCGTGCGACGATGTTATGTTATAATACAAGTGCGTAGGAGGAGAGAGAGGAGTTTATATATGTGTGAGAGCGTGGAGGAGCACCCACGGGCCGACCAACAAACGTAGCAAGGCCGACTTGACTTGTGGGCGTTTGGAACAAAGGCCGACTCACGTTTTAGAAGTGTTTGCGATAGAGATGAGGGCGTGGGTAGGTCGGCTGGGTAGCCACGACCTTGCCTTGCCACTCATATAAACAAGCACGCGTTGGAGACATTTGCATCATTCGATCTTCACTCATCCAACAAAGGAGAAGTGCATGGAATAAAAGGTAGCTGCAACAAATAAAGGGAAGTTGCAGCACGGTGATGTGCCCAACCTTGGGTGAGGCTACATGAGGAAACGCATTGTCTTGGTTTGGGTGAGGGCGTGGGTAGAGGAGCACCCGCTGGTTGAAGAGTAGGGCGTGCACGGGTGTGGCGCCTGGTTGTGTGAAGGAGTGCCCGACGGTTGAACAAAGGCGTGGGCGTCCGGTTTGTGTGACAACTTGGCATGGGTTCTTGGGTAGCTCGGGTGAGCGCTCGCCCGTCGTGCAAGGGTAAACGGTGGAGACTTGGTGGAGTCGCCCACTAGTGTGAAGTGTTGAGATTGTGAACGGAGGTGTGACTCGTGCGGAGGCACCCGTGTGTGGCGACTTGGTTACGACGAGGCGCGCCCAAGTTGGGCAAACAACACGATCGTGTGACAAGGTGAACGAAGGGTTGGTGAGTCGTGCGACGACTGTGCGGAGGTGCCGATGAGCTGGGAAACCGAGTTTGCTGAAGTTGAAAATTGGCTAAGTGTAAATTTGGGGTTTCCCAAGATTTAACTTGTACTTTGTAAAAGTGAAGATTAAATATATTGATTCGGGCAGACTCATATTGCAGGGAGTTGCCCCTCCCTTTATACTGTTGTGCATTTCTCTTGTATAATGCTGTTTATGTGAATGTTATGGGCTTCACTTGTATAAAGGAAACATAATAATACTTGGTAACAAAAAATAAAATAAGTATGGAATGTCAGGCATAGTCTACAATCGTAAGTATGGTGAAAGGAAAACGGTTGGTAGTGCCGCACCTCGCTATAAGTGGTTGAAAGACTACCGCAGGTGTAGGGGCGTGACAGTACCAATTTTGCATCAAGGCCACACCTTCGTGTGCCAACCAAGTTCCTTGCCCGAGTTGGGTGAGCGCGCCTTCACATGGATTGCCAACCGCACTCCTCAACCGAACTTTGTTCACCTTGTATGACAGGTGGGCGACCTCACCGGAGTCACCTGTTCACCCTTTTCACGACGGGCGAGCGACCTCACCCAAGTCACCCTTCATTTACTTCCACACAATGGGCGGGCAACCTCACCCAAGTCCCCTTCTCCACCTCTATGTTTAGTCTTGCACGACGGGCGGGCGCTCACCCGAGTCACCCAAGAACCCGTGCACGCCTTTACCAAATGATGAGCACCTGCCTACCCGTGCCTTCATCCGAACGGCGGGCGTCTTTTCCCGCGCCCCCACCCAAGAACCGAGACCCGTGCGTTATCTCCGTGCGGCCTTGCCCAAGGATGGGCGCATAGAGTTGCACCTCTCTTATTTGCTGCGGCTTCACTTCTTAACTCGCACTTCTCCTTGCTCCATGAATGAGTGCGTTCGATTTGATGTCTTCAAGCCTTCATCGCATTGTTTACTTATACCAACGGTTGGGCAAGTCGGGCTGCCCAAGCCGACTTGCCAAATGCCCACACACATGTCTGTTCACCATCCGATCATTGGTCAGCCTTCGTTCAATCACCATAGTATGTAGATCGGCCGTGGGTTGTGCTAAACGCTCCCCACACCATGTATAAACCATCACTCCTCCTTCTTATGCTCATTACACATATGTTCCTCACACAATTCGGTCATGGAGCTGCACCTCGTTCAGGTTTCGAACTCGTCTCTCATTAACAAGCCTTTGCACTTCTCGTGGTGGTTGTGCCTTGGAGGCGGTAGTATTTCAATTGGAGGCTTTATTGAAGTGTCGGCTAGGGCGTAATGCTACACGACGGTAGTGTATATATGTGCAGAAGGAGTTGGCATTTCAACCATCGAACATCGCTTAATTGAACAAAGCAGAAAGGCGCAGAAGTAGAGGTATAGCCGCGACAAGGCGCAGTTCTAATGCGCCTGCCCACCGGGCAGGATACACAAGGCTTGCGCAGATTTTGGAGTTCAGTCGAGGTGCGGGTGGAGGGCGTGTAGGGGCGCCCGCCCGCCGAAATATTACATGAGTCTTGGGTTGTGTTGGGCGTGGGTTGTGCACTGGCGTGCTCGCCCATTTGACAAAGAAGATTTGTGTGTGTTGTAATTTGGTTAAGTCTTGGGTGAGACCACCGTGCGCTCTTTCACGGGTGGGTGCCTGACTTGGGTATAAACGCTGGTGGAGCCAAGCTCCCGGTCATTGTACAAAAACTCTTCATATAATAAAAGAATTCTCTCTTACATATAATGTGTTCATGCTGTTGTTCTATCATGTTGTTGTTATTAATGGTTTCCGCACATTAATATGTTATTCATGTTTTATGACGAATGTTAAGGCGTAGTTCGCAAAGTAAGTTAACAATGAAAGATGTTGGTTACTTAGGCAGTGCCGCACCCTGCCAATTTAATGAAAAAATAATTGGGGGCGTGACAGGTGGTATCAGAGCAGGTTCACGACGAGTGAAGCCGGTGTATGATGAAGATGATACACACCTACACTTCGTGACAGGTGGTATCAAAGCAGGTTGACAGGGAGTGAAGCCGTTGCTTGATGAATGCAGAGAACAAACATGTATGTAGGGAAAAGTTATGGAGAAATCGTGGATTAACAGTCTGGGTTTCATGGACTTGATGGTTCATGGCAAGACCATTCAAGCTCTAGTGGACACGGGGGCCACTCATAACTTCATGACGACATGGTTAGCAAAAGAGGTTGGACTGATGATCTTCCCATCGAATGTGGAAGTCAAGGCAGTGAACTCTAGAGCTAAAGTTGCGGGTTTGGCACACGAAGTGCCTGTGCAGATAAAAGACTGGAAGGGTCAGTTGGACTTCACAGTGATGGAGATGAACGACTTCGATATGATACTCGGACAAGATTTCTTGAAGGGAAACAGGGCTATTGTTGTCCCCTTCTGTGATGAGGTGGTGTTGGTTGGACAGTCACAAACTTGGACTTTTCCCACTCATAGGCAAAGGAGGGAAGTCAGGGTGCAGCATGTTTTGGCACTAAGTTTGGAGAAGGCTATGAAGGATTCAGATATGGAGACATATGCGGTGATGTTCAAGGGAGTCGAAGGTGATGGAGTGGGGATGCCTGTTGCAGGCAAGATTTTTGAGGTGTTGACCAAATATGCGGATTTGATGCCTGATGAGCTACCAAAGAAACTTCCACCAAGGCGTGCAGTGGACCATAACATTGAGCTTGAGCCAGGAAAGCAACCCTCGGCTAAAGCACTTTATCGGTTGTCAGGACCTGAGTTGGAGAATTGAAATGACAGCTAAAGGAGTTAGCTGATGCAGGTTTCATCAGACCTTCAAGGTCCCCTTATGGCGCTCCCGTATTGTTCCAGCGGAAGAAGGATTCGAATGAGCTACGGATGTGCTGTGATTACCGTGCATTGAAAAAGCAGACGGTAAGGAACAGGTATCCTTTGCCATTGGCTGCTAATTGCTTTGATAAGCTTGTGAAAGCCTGAGGGTTTTCCAAGCTAGACTTGAGGTATGGGTATTATCAAGTGCAGATAGCTGAAGGAGATGAGAGAAAGACCGTGATAGTAGCAAGGTTTGGTAGCTTTGAGTTCCTTGTTATGCCATTCGGGTTGTGTAATGATCCTGCTACGTTTTGCAACTTGATGAATGACGTCCTACGACCATACTTGGATTCGTTCATAGTAGTATACTTAGACGATATAGTGGTGTTCAGTGACAACATGGAAGATCATAAGAAGCACTTGGTGATGGTGTTCGAGGCACTGAGGGCAAATTAGTTGTTCTTGAAGAAGTCTAAGTGTGTGTTTGCTCAGACCGAGATTCCGTTCCTTGGTCACATTGTTGGTCAAGGGTACATATGGATGGAGTTGAGCAGAGTGAAGGCAATCGAGGACTGGGTTGAACCGAAGAATGTCCATGAGATGAGAGTGTTTTTGGGCATGACCAACTACCAACAGAAGTTTGTAGAGGGGTACTTCAAAGTAACATCGACACTGACAGACCTATTAAAGAAAGACAAGAGGTGGAGTTGGACGGATAAATGTCAGAAGGCATTTGATGACTTGAAGAAGAGGATGGTTACAGCACCGATACTGAAGTTGCCTGACTTCGAGAGACCATTTGAGGTACACACTGATGCTTTAGATTTTGCCATAGGAGGGGTTCTTATGCAGGATGGACATCCGGTGGTGTACGAGAGTCGGAAGTTGCAGGATAGAGAACGAAGGTATCCAGTTCATGAGAAGGAGATGACTGTGATCATTCATTGTCTTCATGTGTGGAGGCATTACTTGATTGGGAAGCCGTTTGTTGTCAAGACGGACAACGTTGCAGCAAGTTATTTTGCAGCACAACTGAAGCTTTCTGCGAAGCAAGCTCATTGGCAGGACTTCTTGGCAGAGTTCGACATGACTATTGAGTATAGACCGGGAAGACACAATGTGGTAGCAGATGCCCTTAGCAGGAAGGGACAACTTGCAGCATTGGAAGGGGAAGACCGAGTAGCTAGGAGTAGGAGTCGAGTTCAGATGTTAGAAGAGATGCAGAATAAGCTCAAGGAAAGTGTTGAAATCGATACTTTGGTGCAGAATATAGTGAAGTAGATAAGGGAGGGGAAGACACGAAAGTTCTTTCTACGAGACGGGTTCTTGTTCTTTGGAAACTGAATCTATGTTCGAAAGTGCTGATCCCACGGCACGACCTTTTGGGAGAAGAATCCGATGTAACGACCTACAGTTCCATTGATGTGCAACCGCGACCGGACGGAGAGGGCGCGCGGTTGGAGATGAAAGAACAACGTTCCGACATAGGTGCGAGCTCGACTTTGATATGCGATAGAGTTATACTGTGCATAAGGGAGGGCGAGCTGGAGTATATATGCGTGGAGACATGGCTTGAAAAATGTTAAGGCCAACCACACTTGGAGACAAAGTCCGACTTAAGTTAATGGCTTTTGCGACGAAGTGTGGGTGTGGGGAGGTCAGCTGGGCAAGCCACGACCTCGCCCTACGGTTGGTATATATTAGTATTGCGTGGTGCTCATTTGGACAAGCTCTTAACGCAAAATCACCTTCGTTCATGTGAAGGAGAGGCGCAGAACTAGAAGGTGGACACACAAGAGGTGAATGCGCAGATTTGGGTGATGCACCCATTCTTGGGCAAGGCCGCACGGAGTTAGGTGTCGCTCTAGGTTTTGAGTGAAGGGCGCGGGCAGGGTCGCCCGCTAGTTGGAGTGAGGTGTGCACAGGTGTGTGGCGCCCGGTTTGTGCGACGACTTGGCACCGGTTCTTGGGTGACTCGAGTGAGCGCCCGCCCGTCGTGCAAGTGTGCACGGTGACTTGGTGAAGTGTTGAGATTGTGAACGGAGGTGTGTCTTGGGTGGAGGCGCCCGTGTGTGGTGACTTGGAGGCGTGCCCAAGTTGGGCAAAAAACATGATCGTGCGACGAGGTGAACGAAGGGTTGGTGAGTCATGCGGCGACCGTGCAGAGGCGCCGACAAGCTGGGCAACTGAGTTTGCCAAAGATTGTAAATTTGGCTAAGTATGAAACTTGGGGTTTCCAAGTATACTTGTAAAGCTTTGTAACTGTTGTAAAAGACTGTATAATATATTATCGGGCAGACTCATTGTTCAGGGAGTTTCCCCTCCCTTTATATTGTGCAATTGTGTTCTCATTTATAATTGCTGATGATAATGAATGTGTATGGGTGTTCATTGGTATAAAGGAAACATTAATAATACTTGGTTGCGAAACACAAACTAAGTAGGAATAAGTGGTTGGGCGTAGTCCACGAACATAAGTATTGGTGAAAAGAAAGTGTTCGGTGGTGCCGCACCTCGCTAAGAGCGGTTGAAAGACTACCGTCGGCTTGGAGGCGTGACAGATGGTATCATAGTAGCTGATTCGGGCATTGAAGGTTGAAGCTACTACACACCTTCACCGAAGTGAAGGTGGTATCAGAGCTCGGTTGGAGCTGGTGATTGAAGCTGATTCAGGGTTGAAGAAGCTTGACAGTTGAAGACAGTGAAGCAGGTACTTGCAGGTGAAGGAAGCTGTTTCACATACAAGTGGAACAAGGGCTGGTTCAAGTTGCAGGCATCTTGGTGAAGCTGTTGGATGGTCGAAACTAGATCGCAAAGAAGAAGGAAGCTGTTAGCAATGGCAGCTGAATCTCAGGTTGGGTCTAGTCACAGTGCGAAGGATGCTACTATGGCATTCATGGAAAAGGTGTTGGAGAAGATGGAGGACTTGGAAGCTTTCTGGAATAAGAAGATGGACTTGTTCGATAAGGAGCAAGAGGCCAATTCGAAGATGAAGGAAGAGCTCGATGAACTCCGGACTCAACACGAGTACACTGATCTTATGTGTACACAACTTGAAGTAAGGGTCAAGGAGGTTGAAGAGGCAAGAGACCAAGGTCTTGCAGAGATCGTGGGCTTGCGAAAATCTCTTGACGAAGCCAGAGATGAGATTGCGGTGTTGAAGAAGGCCGTGAGGCATAACTCAGGTGGAGGAGTGCCTCATGTGAAAGTCAAGGAACCAGAATCTTACGATGGTACAAGGAGTGAAAAGACTCTTGGCAACTTTCTATGGGACATGGAGCAGTACTTGGAACGGTTGGGTCTATTTGATGATGAGACGAAGGTCAAGGTAGCTGCTCAGTTCTTGACAAAGGATGCTAAGATGTGGTGGCGAAGGAGGATGGATCAGATTTCCAATGGCAGTGCTGGTGACATTACTTCGTGGGATGAGATGAAGAAAGCTTTGCAGACCCATTTCAGTCCTCAGGATGAAACGTGGGAAGCAAGGATGAAAATTAAGTTCATAAAGCAGACAGGGAACCTTCAAACATATCAGCGGGAGTTTGCAAGTGCGGTTCTGGAACTTCCTGACATGGCGGAGAGGGACAAGGTGTTCAATTTCATTATTGGGTTGAAGCCTTGGGCACGCAATGAAGTGAAGAGGCAGAGGATTAGAACACTTGAGGAAGCTTTTGCTGCTGTTAACAGGTTGGTGGAGCATTATGATGAGACTTCTGATGATAGGAAGAAGTCTGATAAGCCGAAAGATAAGAAGAAGGATGATGCTTCGAAATCGATAATTCGAAGAGGAAGAAAGCCTTGAAGTGTTGGATATGTGTTGGACCACATACGGTGAAGAATTGTCCTTCTAGACCGAAAGTGGCTGCGATTGCACAATCTAATGGAAAGCATGAAGAAGCTTCTATGGGGATGATGCAGATACTTGGTGCTGCTGCTGCTACAGAGGTGGTCTCTCAGAGGGATCCTGTTGGGTCCCTATAATACTAGTGATTACCCCATTACTATTGTAGTTGTACCCCTTATTAATATTGTTGTGCCCCTATTATCCCCATATTGTTATTACTGTGCCCCATATAATCCCTCTATTGTTATTTTTGCGGCTTTATATTATTATTGTTAGGTCGGCTGGGTTATATTGTGACTCCTTATACTCCTATATATAGAAAGGAGGTTTTGTCATTTGAATCATCCAAGAATTGTTCATTTATGTAATGTAAAGGAGGTTGCCCCCTTGAAGAGGTTGAATTCTAAGGCATTGATCTATATTTTCTATCTTTTTCTTGATCTGGTTTCATAACAGATCCTGAGAGGAACAGTTTGGAGTATGTTCGGATGAAGGTTGGAGGTGCTGATATACTCACTATGGTGGATAGTGGGGCTTCTCACAACTTCATGGGTGAAGATACTGCGAGAAGAATTGGGCTGAAATTTGTACCGGTGAAGGCACAGATGAAGACAGTCAATTCTCCTCCTGATAATGTTCTTGGTGTAGCTGAAAAAGTGGACACAACACTTGGTGAGTGGACAGGGAAGGTCGACTTCACTATAGTGCGGATTGATGACTATGAGGTTGTACTAGGAATGAAATTCATGAAACAGTTTGATGCTATGATTGTTCCACATTTGAGGAAGCTGTACATTTACGATGGAAGGGAAGATGTACCCATTGGTGTACCAACCATTGGAGTGACAAGGCCTGATTGTAAGTTGGCAGTGATGCAAATGGAGGATGAGAAGCGGATGGAAGACATGAGTAAGCAGTTGTCTACGGTTGAGACAAAGCTTACCGAGTAGTCATTGGTCATCAGGACAGTTTCGGATAGTATCTTGGATTTGTCAAGAAGGCTAGAAGTGGTTGAGGATGATGATGATGATGGTGAAGCATATGTGAGGCCGAATTTCTAGGAGGAGGATCAGGTCACTTATCTACAGAGGATGGAGATAGAAGATCTTGACAAATGGATTGAGTTGATTAGTGAGGGTGAGCCTTCAGGCTCTACCCCCTCCACATCTTCTTAGATGACAAGAAGATGGGGCTCATTGTTAGCTGCTCATGGCAGTGAGTCCTTAAAACAGGTTGAGCAGGTATGACCGATGGTGCAGGGATAGCTTGGCATCAAGCATCATGACATGTTGCAGATGGGATGGGGTTTCCATGGACCTGAACATGGTGGAGAGATTCTTGGTGAGTCCAGGATGTGGCAAAATCCGATATAGACTGTTGAAGGCATAAGGATGTTCACTCTCATGGCTTGAGCGTGATAGTTGGACTAGCTACCCAACTAGTTCAGACATGGGGTCCGGAAGTGCACGGAGAGATGCTGG
This sequence comes from Pinus tabuliformis, assembly GCA_031772625.1. Lineage (NCBI taxonomy): Eukaryota > Viridiplantae > Streptophyta > Pinopsida > Pinales > Pinaceae > Pinus > Pinus tabuliformis. The sequence goes on along the minus strand of CM062805.1, from coordinate 1,047,685,514 downwards.
CATCAAGCAGACGAGGAGGACAGTTCACAGGATGAGGACGACACATGATGGAGATGGAAGTTCTACATATGTTGTAGGGATGTTTGCAGTATGTGGAGAAGTTGACATCATGGACCGAGGATGAGACAAATATCGATGTTGATCTTGGTGGATGGCTACCAGGATGGTATGTTGTCGAGGACGAAAGTGATTTCAGATGGAGGAGGATGTAACGACTTGCAGTTCCACCGATGTGCAATCGCGACCGGACGGAGAGGGCGCGCGGTTGGAGATGAACGAACAGCGTTCCGGCATAGGTGCGAGCTCGACTTGGATATGCGATAGAGTTATAATGCGCATAAGGGAGGGTGAGCTAGAGTATATATGTGTGGAGACATGGCTTGAAAAATGTTAAGGCGACCACACTTGGAGACAAAGGCCGACATGAAGTTAATGGCTTTTGCGATGAAGTGTGGGCGTGGGGAGGTCAGCTGGGCAAGCCACGACCTCGCCCTACGGTTGGTATATATTAGTATTGCGTGGTGCTCATTTGGACAAGCTCTCAACGCAGAAACATCTTCGGTCATGTGAAGGAGAGGCGCAGAACTAGAAGGTGGAAACACAAGAGGTGAATGCGCAGATTTGGGTGATGCGCCCATTCTTGGGCAAGGCCGCACGGAGTTAGGTGTCGCTCTGGGTTTTGAGTGAAGGGCACGGGCAGGGTCGTCCGCCGGTTGGAGTGAGGTGTGCACGAGTCTGTGGCGCCCGGTTTGTGCGACGACTTGGCACAGGTTCTTGGGTGACTCGGGTGAGTGCCCGCCCGTCGTGCAAGTGTGCACGGTGACTTGGTGAAGTGTTGAGATTGTGAACGGAGGTGTGTCTCAGGTGGAGGCGCTCGTGTGTGGCGACTTGGAAGCGCGCCCGAGTTGGGCAAACAACACGATCGTGCGACAAGGTGAACGAAGGGTTGGTGAGTCCTGCGGCGACCGTGCAGAGGCGCCGACACACTGGGCAACCGAGTTTGCCGAAGATTGTAAATTTGGCTAAGTATGAAACTTGGGGTTTCCAAGTATACTTGTAAAGCTTTGTAACTGTTGTAAAAGACTGTATAATATATTATCGGGCAGACTCATTGTTCAGGGAGTTTCCCCTCCCTTTATACTGTGCAATTGTGTTCTCATTTATAATTGCTGATGATAATGAATGTGTATGGGTGTTCATTGGTATAAAGGAAACATTAATAATACTTGGTTGCGAAACACAAACTAAGTAGGAATAAGTGGTTAGGCGTAGTCCATGAACATAAGTATTGGTGAAAAGAAAGTGTTCGGTAGTGTCGCACCTCGCTAAGAGCGGTTGAAAGACTACCGCTGGCTTGGGGGCGTGACAGGTTGCCCAGCTGACCCGGTCATCATCATAGAGTTCCTCTCTAAATTCTTGCAATTGTCATCTTGACTCACTATCTAGGAGTTTTCCTCTTTGGACAACTTGCTGAAAATCATCAATGCATATAAACACCATCGAAAGGTGGTTCCTGATGAATACAATTTTTAATACAACTGATTGATATATAATGATTGGAAATGCAATCTTTAGGATCACAATCATAACAGGGCAAAGCAAATAACTAAATTTCCTCAAGCTCTTAGGGTTCTTTGATTCCTTGCCCTTTGTCTCGGATATTAATGTCACCAAACTTTATTGGGAAATTAGGCCAGAGTTTCTTTTGTGGCTTGCCCATACAAAACAACTTTTTAGCCACTTCTCTCAAAGCAAGTGTTTTTGGAATATAATGGGGCAGAAGATGGGGACCAACTTGGCTGCTAAAACTTATGATGTAGAAAAATAATTCTTCAACAAACCAACGACCTATTGATTCTAGGCCTTCTTTCAGATTATCACTTATTCTGGGAGGTATTGTTCCAAATAGGACTTGATGCAAATGAATCAAAACATAGTGGAAAATATCATAAAATTGGTATTTAAAATTAGACTCCCATAGAATAAGAGCATAGTTTTGAATCAATAGCTCCTAGTCAGATGGGTAATTCCATTTCATGAGGGGAAATGGGACCGAGGCAATAAAAACATCTAACAAATAGGCAGACATACAAAAAATATAATTGAACCTAGGGGGAGATGACATTGACAACTTCACTGAATCTGTGATATTTTGTGACAACAAGTCAGCCCAGTTTAGGCATTTCCCCTCATTCAAAATGCTATGGATTATTGGGATCCATTTAATTTTACAATGCTCAGGATCTTGTTCCCCATATAATTTGCTTAGCATTTTAATAAGAAATCTAACAAGATTCTTAAAAATAGTTATTGGATAGTCCTTTTTTCCTTTGAGCTTGAAACCTTTTGCTTCTTCTCTCAACCATTCTTCAATTACTATATCATAATTCTTGTGAGCTTCCTTCAACACAATACTTCGAAATTTATGAAGAAACTCATAATTAAGTGAGATTTCTGGAGCATTGAGCTTATATATGGCCGATAACACTTCAGATTTCCAGGAGGCTATCACTAGTTCTTGATGGTAAGATATTGTTCGGGTTTTAATATCAGTGTGAGAGATAATCCACAAAATCATGTCATAATAGGGAAACATTCTGGCCCTAGTTGCTACTTTATGTAACTCTATTACTCTGATTCTTTCAAATAATTTGTTCTTTGTTTTAGTAGCTCTTGGACTTTTAAACCATTCCCTTTGCTCAAAGTATTCAAATATCTCCTGCCATGTCATCATACCTTCTTTTTGCATCTTGTAGGTTGTATCTGACATGAGTAATGTGCCAAATTTCACTTGTTCTGCTGGTCCAACATCCATGCTCCTAATATTTTCTTTAACCTTCTCTATTTGTTGTTTTACGGCTGCATATTTTCCTTTCTTTCCCAACATATAACCTATAAACAGTAATAGAGGATATATAACTTTTTCTTATTTAAAATTTGAAATTGAATTCAAGAATTTCTAAAAGAAATATCGTTATGCTTACACATAATTTTTTGAAACTGCTGTCATGTTTCCTTAATTCAGTGGTTCTTGTAATAGGACTTAAAAAACGAGCATGCAATGAGAACACCCTAAAATCTTAAGTTTGTAATTCGATATTTTGCATTTTTTGGAATTTTAAGCGCTGTAAAAATTAAGAAAACATATAGAAGTTTTGAGAACTCAAAATTTGGAATTGAATTCAAGAATTTTCAAAAAAAATAACATTATGTTTACACAAAATTTGTTGACACTTGTACTGTGTTGCCTCGATTAAGTTCTTCTTTGAATAAGAGTCAAAAAAACAACATGCAGGAAAAATACTTTAAAGTCTTAAACTTGACACTAAAGAGTTTCCTTTTTTTTTTTCTATTTTATAACCTGTAAAACCGAATACAACATACATAAGTTTTGCTAATTTAAAATTTGAAATTGCACTCAACAATCTCTTAAAATAATGAAATTATGCTTACAGAGAGGCTTTTGAAACTGGTACTCAGTATACTTACTTCAAATTATCTTTGGTTAATACTCCATAAAAGAGCATCGAGGCACATAGCCTAAAATCTTAAAATCTTGTTTAGAAAAACATGAAGATCGCAAACGAACGTGTGCATTAATTCCATATAAACGAGTCAAATGTTTTTTGTTTTCGGGAATCACAAAAGCATTAAATTTTTATTATTGATCTAACAAATAATCAATTGAATGTGAAACAAGAAATTTTGAAAATCTTTATTAAAAAGCGCACTACACACAAATCAACAAAAAATAGTATTTTATTTGCATGATTAGACGGATTGGAGGTTAGGTGGTCCACGAGTCAAGCATTTTTTATTTTATGATTAATTTGCTATATTTTGATTTTGACTATACCATAGTCATCTATTCTCTTTATTGCGCCAATCATACAGTCAGGAGGTCAGACAATCGATAGTTTTCTTTGTTTTGTGATTCACTTGTTGTATCCCGACCCCGACTATATCATAGTTGAGTGGTTTCATTAGGCCGTTTAGTTTGAAGGTCAAGTAATGCTGGGGTCCGTAGGTCACTCAGATTATTTATAATAAAAGTCCTAGTCATACCGACTTTCTAGTCACATGGTCGGAAGGTTGCATAGACTAGAGATTAATTTGTTTAACACTTTTTTTTTGTGACGCACAAAAGAAAAAATGCTCCTTGTAAACCTAATAATAGGAACGCAAATTATTGCCTAGAATTTTAAATTAGATCTTATGTATCAAAAAATTACAAAACATGCATCATGGAACGAGTGAGCATTATTTTTTTTTTTGAATCACAAAGAACGTTAGCAGTAACACAGGCTTTTTATTCCTCTTGTGCACAATTAATTTATGATCATATTTTAACTACAATTGATAATGAAAAACGACTCACATATGCAAGTATACCTTTAGCTCTTGTGTGCTATTTAATTAATATTAGCAATAAAGACTCAATTAATAAACATCTAAATAAATTTTTGGATTCTAGTTACTTGAAACTAGCGATTGAAGCTAGATTCAGTAATTTCTAAATAATTGTTTACATGTGTCATAGTTAAAGTTACTAATGTAGATTTTGTTTTATAACCACAAAGTAAATTTTTCAGGTAGTTGAAACTATATTATAGATTTGCTATACATAGAACTATTCCTCCAACTAAAATACAAAATTGTTTTGATTTTTTTTTCCAAAGCAATCAAAGATATTTTTGCAACAAAAATGCTTTAAAGACACTTGTATCATGTGTAGCGATATTGCAGTGAAAGCAATGAATAAGAACCATATCAAAATAGCAGGGACAAATGAGTGACGAACTTTATGGATTTTGAATCTATGAACAAAGGAGAGTATACCTAAGATCATCACGTATATCATAGCTATCATGTTTTTCACTGCTTTCCTCTCGGTGGCACAAATTTCTGACTATCCTGCATAATGCATAACTGCAAAATCAACAAGAGGAAATATATGAACATTGACCAAGTACATGAAAGGAAATAACAATGATAATATTTGTCTTTATTTCAATCAGATTCCTGAAAGAGGAGTAGGAAAATGGAATATTGCTCAATGATTGGAAGATGTACGTTGTGTCCTTTGCTAACAAAAATCTATTAATAATCACTATGATTAGGGTTGCATAGAGATTCTTTGTATGTCCAAGGATCCTTAGATTGACTTAATGTTAATCAATGTTTTTTTAATTCATAGCTCACTCATGAAATAACATTTCTATACCTCTAGTTAAATTGAATGAGAAAATACAAAGAGAGATATGAAAAACAAGACAAACCTGCAACTTTTGTTATGCTAACAACGAGAGAAATAAAAGAGTATCCAGGACACACAGTGGTTCTAGTATTCGAGAACCATGAAATTTCCTGCAAGGTTGGCAACTAAGACAACATAAGCACAGGTCAAACATAACCATGCATATATTGCTTAATATGTGACAAAGAACATTTTTTCCCTTGTACATGAAAGCATGTCTTCTTTTTTATTGTTACATTACAATAACAATAGTTAGAATTCATTGGATATCAATATTGAGCTGAAGCACATAGGGAGACCTTGTAGAGGCCTAGTACAAAAATCAATATATCATAATTCATCTTGTGGAAAAAAGGCCTTAGTATCAATGTAGAGCAAAAAAGTTCAAAAAGCACAAGAGTAAAAATTCCATTTATGACTTCCTGGTTTACCTAGAAATGAGTTTAATATCATTGTTGTTTTCCTAGTTTCTGGATTCAGTGACCTAGTGTAGCAACTTTTAGCACTCTGGAAACAAACAACAGTACAATACAGAGCCCATAAGAAAAGCAACATAATAAGTTAGTTGCAAAGGTACATGATGAAACAAACACTAAGATTGAAAATCACAAAATTATAGGGAAAACTATGCATTGTGAGATTAATTATCATATTAACATTAAAATATTAAAATATGCAATACATACAAACTAGTTTCAGTTTCAAAAATGAGTGCATTATTAACTGTATCATGATTATGTGGATGCACAATACTGCTATACTGATTATGTCAAATGGCATATGAGTGTACTCAAATATTATTTCATAACACTTCCCAACAATATTAAATAATAGGTAATAAGTGCTTAAAAAACACATACCTCTTTATCCATAAATTTATGTTTTCCTACTCTCTCAGTCATTCCACTGTTTGAAGTGTGTGGCATGTGTTTTGGATCATCATTGACCTCAGTTCATTGATTCAATGACAATATTGGTACAATAAGAATAGGTGGTTGGAGAGCAATTGTAGACACATTTTCTGTTATACTTTGTAACTCTGTTTTAACATGTTAATTTGACATATGTTTTTGATTGGTGTATTGATGCAAATAGTAGTTTCTGCCTCCAATTCAGGGCTAAATGAAACTGAATTAACATTGAACATAGTTCTACTATGCTTATTGAATACAATAATAAAAGCACTTGATTCAACGATTGAAAAAATTTCAACATTTCGAAAGTAGGTGCATCCAAATATACAATTTTAATGATATTTTTATCAATCATAATGAGTTCCATATTGTTATAGTGAAAGCACAGACTCCATAGTGACGTGTGAAATCGAAAATAAAAAATCAAGGTACTAATGATTGAGCTATTATTTTACACATTTATCAATCTCTTGTTTACAATATATCTAGAGCATTGAATTGAATATGTTAAATAATAAATACATAAAATACCTAAGGAAATATTGTTACAAAAAATATTGTGGTAGAGAGAAACTAAAATCTGTCATAATTTCCAGGTAAGATTGATTACATAGGCCAATGAAAAATTTATCATAAGAGCTCATAGTTCAAAATAACTAATATATTTATTATTCATAGCAATGACAATGTGCTACAAAAAAGTGATCACTGATTTCAAATAGTACATATATCGTTCACCATCCATTAAATAACCATTATCACAAACCAAATATTTGAAACTATTAACATGTGCTATGGTAAATAATAAACTATTAGCTTGAAATTGAAAAACAAGTGGCTACAGAAACGATGAATGCATGTGACCATGCATCACTGATGACAAAGAGCCAAAAAAATTATCCGACATTTTGTTAATTCATTAGATAATAAATTCACAATTATATATAACTGCAATGCAACACTATATATCTTAGGAAATAAAAATCCCTGTGCAAGAAAGCCAATCAACAGAAGCACACAGTTTGTGAAAAAACACTTGTGCAAACATAAAAATAAGGATGATTCGATCTATGGAAAAATTAATTGAAAATATAGGTACCTCAATTCTCTTGTACTGCGTTCTTTTAACAAAGAACATTCAATTGTGCATATGCAGAAATGAACACATTGATACACATGCAATTATTTTGTTTCCTTCTTTTTTGTTTTTATGTTTTTTTCCCTAACAGAACACAGTTATAGAATTTACAGCAAATGAGAAACCAAGCCAGTATTTTAACAGTGGAGAGAAAAGCATCCACATATATATAATTTGACATACTAACTATTTTGGAGTTACATTATGTTACTGTGGAGCTAAGATCTAATGTTCTTATTAACCAAACAATGAGACCATAGTCTTATAAAATTTTTGATATAACTGAAATATCATATTGCATAATGTGTAGTTTGCTCTCTGTTTTCATGTGGAGCAAGAAAAATTACAGGAGAAAGAGAAACAAGAACTAGTTATCAAAAAAAAAGAAAAAGAAAGTATTCTTGATTGAGATATTTCAGCATATATCCAGAAAGCACTTGACTAAATGTTTTTTTGTGTTTTTTAATTCTGCAACCTGCAATAAAAGCAAAAGTATTTAATATTTCTGCAAGTATTTGTCAATTATGAATTCGTGCCATACAAAAAATAAAAAATGAAAAGAGAAATGATAACTTAACTGTCAAACTGTATGGACTTGATATATGAAAGAATATTTTTGTCTGCTGGTCACAACTCTTTTATCTCAACAATAATGTTGTTAACTGTTAAAGTAAAAATACCTCGAATACAAAGTTTTCTTAAATTGAAAACTGTAGATGATATGCTTTGCATGTATTCCTGAAAACTTGTCTCAACAATAACTAGGCAATGTTCTTTTAGTTGTGGCATCTATAACATACAATCAATTTTGCAATTCTTTGTTTCCAACGTGCATTCAACACTGTGCTCATAGGTAAATGTTGTGCCATCTTTACAAATTGTGCATTTGTCTGTGGTTGGATGGACAAGTTGTTTGCATTTATCGCAAATTCGCTGAAAAGGAGGAGAGAAAACATTTCTGGCTTTCAGCACTCCCTAGATTTGTGTTTTCTATTTTTGCCACAAGGAAAATTGAATTGTTAGAACCAATATGTATTATCAAAATCCAAGATTTTTCACATCAAACTAAAACTACTGTTACTTGAAAAAAGAAGCTATTGGTAAATATACCTGTGCTCTTGACATTACAAAAGACAATAAATGCACTTTTTCACATTCATCATTCAATGGCTCAAGAAAAGTTGTTGATCCAGAGCATAATTGTTGAATCCCTTTCACATCATTTTTGACAATGTTTTTGAACAAATAGAGCGGAGTCATCTTTGATGCCAATTCATACTATATTTTGAAAAAATGCTCTCTATGACTATCATTCAATAGTAGCTACAGTCAACCAAACAACACATTTTTGGTTAAACAGTCTATGCAAAAAGAATAATGAGATAATTGTTACCTTGATAACAATGCAAAACAAAGATACAATAACATAGTTTCAAAGAAACTATTAGCTTTTTTGTTCAAAATGCAAGTATATTTATTCTAGCAATAGACTTACAATTGCATTGTCCTTCGCAACTTCACCATATTTTATATTGAGTTCTAGTTGCTTGTTATTTTGGTGGAAGCCTATTACTATTGCTCCTATTGACCCAACTACATATGCATCAGTTGAAACAACAAGACTGTGTATTGTTGTATTTGGAGCCAGTCTGCGTTTTTTACAAACATGTGCAATTGATTCAACCATGGTTTTGTCCTGTAACACTATGCAACACTTTGCATCTCCTCATTCATAAATAACCTTTTTTTTATTGCAAAATATGTAATTCGAACACTATTTCCAACAGACATGTTTTTGAAATTCTCTATAAGATTATTGCTCATGTTCATTGTGATAGTTAGTTGGTCATGGCTATCAACCAAATCAGCATGGAGCACCATGCCTTTGCAGGAGAGTTAGGACTTTTAGTTTGTGTTGGCCCATAAATAACCAATATATCACCTTCAATTTTTTTTGCATATGCTCCTGAGCATATTTCAATGATTGACGAGGATATTGCTTCCATTGTTTTTTCTCTTCTTATATGAAAAATCAAAACAACAAGCTTCAAAAAACACTGGCATTTATTTAATGCAATATTGCATTTGACAATACAAATATTTAGTGCAACACAAACCTAACCTTTTTGGATTCTCATTTTCCACCATTTTTTCTTCCAATATTTGTTTGCTAGAGCTAGATGTTTCCATGATATTGTTCCAAATGATTGAACCAATCGTTGCCAGAAAACAAAAATGCAAGGCATCAAGTAAGTGACAACTGTACAAAGAACATTTAAAACAATGTATACTCTACAATAATAAATTATATATACATGAATTCTGTTTTTATAGTACTATTAGCCATTGGTTTGTGGCTATGTAGTAAATGTGCATAAGTCACAATAAAGAAAATGTTTTATAGATTTCATTGGAAAATATACATATAGTTCACTTCTAGAAATGTGTTATTAAGAATTACCATGGGCATTTATTTCATCTTTTTTTTTTTTTTTAATTTATTATTATTATTATTTTTATATATATCTTTTGTCAAAAGCAATCACACAAAAAATAAGGAAATGTGATCTACAATCTAAAGCAAATAATACTATTCAGTATATGGAGAAAATTGCAACAAAGTGGAAACGAAATGTGTATATTGCATACCAAGCATTGTATTAAAATTTATAGTTATACAAGAGAAAGAGAACTAATGTATGTTCATGATTTAAAGACTTGCTAGAATTTGATATTTTCATGTTTTCAATGTTTCCTTATTTTTTGTTGCCCATAATTTCTTTGTTTTTAAATATTTGCAAATCAAGGCATATGCCAAAGGTGCATATTTGCAAATGTGACAAATATTATGACAAGTCAACAATGAAATTCTAGAGTACAAACATTGGAAAAATGACTCAAGGTGAAAACAAAGATATGGTGAGACAAATTGTATGATGATATGTCCAATAAGCATTGAAGACATGGAAAGAAATAATAGTAGCTTGAAAGTTTGTCCAAAAGTGATCTAGCATTGAGCTATAGCCAATTTTCATTTTTTTCTATCAAGATTGAAGTCATTATTTTGAATAAATGAAAGTAGTTTTTTTTATGACTAGTTTGCAACATGTCCATATTGAAATCACTAACAAGCACAATGGGTTGGTTGTTGCATGTGTGCTTTAAAATGTGTTTGAAGAAATTAATTCTCTCTTTTATTTTTTGATTTGGTGCAATATATAGATTTTCAACTATATTGGGTTTTTTTTCAACATGGAATGTTGCAATTTTTTATTCAAATTCGTCTTTTATATAAGTGATATGATTCTCAACCACAATATTTTTTATATAGTATGTGAGAATTCCATGTAAATGGTATAAATGTAAGTAGTCATATTTGCTAGACAATAATGGATTCGATGGAGATAATTTTTCTTTTGTTTCTTGGAAATAAAAAAGTCAGCGCTCATTAGATCATAGCTAGCAATGATATCTTTAAAATGCAAGGACAAATTACGAGTGTTCAATGAACATATTTTCAAATCGTCAAGTGTTTTATTTTGATATATGCTATATTCAAGCTCATACCAGGCATTATTTCTAAGTCTATTTAGCTCAATAGCAACTTTGTCATTGAGAGAAAAGTTATTATGTTCCAATTTGTTTAATAAATACAATAATTAATATCTTTGACACGAGAAAGTGCAGTATAAACAAGTCCATGTTGTCTAACTCCTTTTGGGTCAAAAGCCAATTTGTCAATTGTTAACCCTTGTGATCAATGTATAGTTCATGTACATGCCATTTGGACAAGAAATTGTTCTCTTGTAAAACCAATTTTTTTGTTTGATTCATTATTCCTACAAACTCTAGTAACAAGTGTCCACACAAAAAATATTCCATCTTTGTACAAATGCGCCATTTTTCTCGTTGAATATTGCCAACAATTAGATCAACAAATTTGATCCAAATTTCACATTTTCAAATGTTGTTGATGCTCTAAAAATTCCTTCAACACCATTGACCAAGCTATCCTGAATATTGTAATTTCCGCCAATTAGTTCAACAAGCATATTTTATTTCAACACAGTAGAAGATGGAAATTGCAGTTTCATATGTTTATTGTGATTTATATTTGTTGAGTCAATTGTTCTATCATATGAATTTAATATAATTTCTTCTTTGTTGATGAGAGACAACATTCTTTCATTATGTTCATTTACATTCTTGTTTAAATAAAATAGGTATGGAAAAGTTGGATCATTTGGTCCCGATCTATAACAATGCTTATTCAAGAATGCAATATCAACACCAGTATGTGAGCATGTCCTAATTTTGTTTAATATCGATACAAATTTTCTATTGTCTTGTCGCATTACATGTTTTAGTTCATAAGTTTTCACATTTTCTTTCCAAAAATTGTAAGGAGCACTGGTTCCTTTAAGATGCAATTGTTCAAATATCCAACAATCACGTACAAGTTGTGCTTGACATAGCTTACCACAAAATATTATGTCAAGGCTCCCAAATGGGCAAGCTAGAGTATGCATAATTTCGTTGAGTCGCTTGTCAATGCTATAAAGCAATCAAGACCCAATTAATGAAGACTCATCTATCAATGGAAATTTAAGTTGTTCATATTCTTTGCTCAATACATCGAGTGTGTTAGAAGCCAATAGCACCATGTGACATGGTGAAAGTGGAAAATGCAAAGCTGAGTGGAATATAACACCATGTGCAATATATGAAACTTTTCCAACAAATACAATTATTAAACCTATTTTTTTCAAAGCATTTGATAACATCAGTAGGGAAACTTGATCCAAAGAAAAATGTCAGGAAGTTCAGTTCTTCAGAGAATTTGTCTTGAAAAATTCCTAGGGGACAAACCCTTTCAGAAGGTGCAATATGTATTATTCTTGTATCAAGATCATGGATAAGGTGGGCCTCTGAAGGTACAAGGTGAGTCTAGTTCCTTCATTTTTGGACTATCATTCTAATGATCTTATCTACTTCAATCAAAACATTCTTTCCATTCATAGTTAAGTTCTATTTGTTTTCCTTTGTATAGAGATGTGTTACACAAGTCATGTAATGAACACATCACTTTCTTGGGTCAAATATTTTGAGACAAATAGGCACTCTTTTCTTTTTAGCATAATTCCTGCTGTCATAGTGCCATCAATTTCTCTAGGCAATGCTCTCTGAATTCCATCTAGACTAGAAGGAACATTTATGATTGTTCTTGTTAATCCAATTTGTGATGTTTTGTAGCCAAGTTGTCTTATTTGTGCAAAATCCATCTTTGGTGCCACTAACCTCTCTTCCAAATATGTCATTTGTGCAATGGACATTATTTTTTTTTGTTTTGTTTCATTTCGTCGAATATAAAGAGGCGATGCAAATGTAGGGACTTTTTTCATTAAGTATTGCATTCTTACAATATTTTCATATTTGTTCATTGAGTTTAATGGTTTTGAACTATGAAGCAAGCACTAGATAGAAAATAGTAGATAATATGTCTTTGTTAATAGATTGCATGTCCTTTCCAAAGGACAATATATCACAAATGAAAAATGCATATGTAGGTGTGTCTTGGATTGATTGAAAATATGCCACAATTGCTTTATTTGACTTTACATGTTTCTTTTGTGCTTCTTGTATTATAACACCTTCTACTCGTATTGCATATTACAATTAATGTAAGTGAGTGTACCGCTTACTATAGGCATTGGAAAAAGAAGTGGAGACTTATTTGTTATTTTGTGTCTCCATTGAAAAAGGATTATTGTCCTCATTTGATGATGTGGAATCCTTTGATACTACAACAAATTTTCTCTTTTTTGATACTATGTTATCAATTGACAAATGTTTCAATTGAGTAGACCATCTAGTAAACCTAGATTCTTTGCTAACAGGATATCTACAAGGTACACTTGAATTCAACTTGCAGTTATCTCTTTCCGAGATTCCTTCGAGCATGTGTGATGGATTGTCAATGTCACTAATATTCTCAACATTCTGAATTTCCAGAATTGCATAGAAATGTGCATGTGTTGTAGATATTGGTATATGCATAAGGTACATGACTTTGGAGCAAATTTTTGATGAATATAATCTCAAGGAAATATCTTTTGTTTCTATATTCCATATATATGTTAACCTCAAGGAGTTCACATATCCATTGTATTGCAAAACCTTTTCCCTCTATATGTCCATATGCATATGGCATTGATAGATTTATAATATAAGCTTGCCAATCATTGATAAATTGCTCTTGTTCAATGTTTTTAGTACTCAAGTGTTGTTGTAAGCAATTGATAGCTTTATCATCATTGCAAATGAAACAATTGTAAAAAAAAATTGTGCAATTGTTTTTCTGATATTAGATATATCAAACCATCATGAAAATGTGAAAATAGACTCAAACAAAGAGTCATCATAGCCATTGAAATTTTGTCAATAGATCATGAAACCTTGTTCAAATAAGATTTTCTCAATTGACAATGTGTCAAATTGTCCATGTGAGAATTGGTATGGGAAAATTCATGGGCCAATCGTTCTACCTACTAAAGCTACACTATCTACTATGCTATGTAGCATTAGTGGTTCAAAATGTCCACATGCAGGATTTTGACTATGTAGCAAAATATTATATCGATAGCCATAAATGTCTGAATTGAAACATAGATATGCTTGGCCATTTGTAAATAGCCAAACATTGAACGAAACTAACAACGACTTGAAGAACCATTTGATACAAAATGCATCCCCCCATAAGCTAATTGTAGTTCGAGCACAAATAAAAGAAGGTGTACACAATCCTTTCAAGTACATTGCAAAATAATTAACATGATGAAGGTCCTGAATGTATTCAGGTGTCAATTATGTATGCAATGAATGCAAAGCAACATCATGTCCATGAGATAAGAAAAGTCGAAAGTGGTTTACAATTTCATGTCATATTTCAACTGAAATATAGTGAAAGTGAAGAAAAACAACAAATGAGGCAAATAAATAGTCACCATGATAATAGAAGAAATTCTCTAATCTATGTAGATTGAATCTAGATAACTTGTGATCAATTTCTTGCAATTTTGATCATTTTCAACGCAAAACTATTACTTATTGCCATAAAGTATATTGAGACAAACTAACAATTTGACCAAATGTGACAATGATTTATAGCATTAAGAGCATGGATTGCATTGAATGTCCAATCAACACACATGATACTATAAAATTTTTAGACCTCATGTATTATCTAGTCTACATTGTCTTTGTGATTATCTTCTCTCCCTGTTTTTTTGTTTCACAATACTATGAAAATGAGTATGTAGCATTGTGACAAAAGAGTGGATGAAAATGCCATAAGGAATCCTGAAGATTGCATTTTTTTGCAATTGAAACACAATTTAAAGCTATAGACATTTATGAAATTTAAAATAATAGAAATAAAAGAATTATTACCATTTTAACAAATTTCAAAACACAATATTTAATTTCCAAAATTCTGTAAATAATTTTTGAGAACAACAGTAAATTTGTTTCAAAATGTATAAATCAAATAGAATCCAATTATTAGCTTGAATTTTTTTTTTTTTTTTTTTTTATTATTTATTTTATATATATATATATATATATATAATATAGCTATCTATAATAAACAACTCTAATTTAAGACAACAAATAGGAAACCATTATTGAATTGCAATCATAGAACTATAACTACATTAAATTGCAAACCAAGGTGGGTAGGCTATTTGCTAGACATTGAAACCATTATCTATTATGCCATAAATAACAAATAACATTCTAGCCACACATGGCCAAAGTAATTACAAATAAAAACCATCACTCAATATTAATCATAGTTCTATAACAACATTAAATTGGATATGTACTTTAGTAAATGTGTCAAATTGAACAAAACATATTGCACCAAAATTCTCTAGAAATGAAATAATTAAAGCTTCCATAGCCACTCATCTTGGAATACAGATTCCAAGTAGATATACACAAAAAAAGACTATGAGATCTAGAGATGCATTTAATATCTCCTGATTTTAGCATTACAATATGTAGGAATTCTTTCTCACTTGAGACATAGTGAATCAACAAATTTAACATCTAAATCACACAAAAAAATCTTGCATGTTGGCCTTTGAAAGTCATTCATTGTTCTCTGGATTTGAACAAAGATATTGCATCCAACAACATAAACATTTGCACCAATTAAAACTGCAACTAATCCACCTACCACTGAAATTGCATTCAAACCGCTCATTGTTTTTCCTTTTCTCTTATTTATTTGCAGAATGAAATTTCTGATTATCAGATTCCTCTTTTATAAGTTCTTGCAACAACTTTGACAATTCCACAACTACACATTCCATGACTCAAAATCATTCACAATTGCATAGCACTGTTCTATAACATATTCCACCCAAACTAGCAGACATCACCTGAATCCAATATACCATCAAGTCAAATAATGATTAGACATTGTACTTCAAATCAGACCAAATGTCAATTGGTAAAAAAAGTAAAATCTAAGTATCTAAAGGTATTTGAAGATCCTTATAGTTGTCTTTAAGTGTTTAGACATTAAATACTATTAAACACCACAATTACAAATAACAAAGGTTGTAATGTTCTTTAATTCCTCCTAGTTTCCATTTGTTTTTTTATTGCTTTCCACTTGTTCTGAGAAAAGCATAAAATACACATAATTTCTACATAAAACAATAATATTATTCCATAATTCAAAGAATCATTTAAAAGCTTAACTTGCAATATAGCCACAAGTAACATGTAATTTAATCCCAAATTAATGGACAACAATAAAGTTCATTTAAAATTTCTAAAAAATCTATCAAGTTTTGGATATTGCTCCATCTAGATAAAAGTAATCAACACTTTAAAATTTAGAGACAATTCAAAATTGCACAAATGTCCAAAACATCCTAAACACTACAATCCCATACCTATAAAATAAAAAGCACATACAAAAACAAATATTTATCAACCAAAAATGGTAATTATTTTATCAAATCCTAAAAATACATATTTCAAAGGCTCATCATAAACATTATGAAGGCATTAAACCAATGCATGATCTATATACATAAAACACCTAGAAAGAATAATGTATATTAGCAGTATCAATGACTCCATAATTTTATTGCTAAATTCATTTTTTTACCAATAACATCTATTCATTGAATATCAAGCAATGCATCATGACTTACAAAAAATAAATAATAAAAATAATAACATGTTTCTAACTATACATCACTTAGTGTGTGTGTGTGTATATATATATTTGCAATTTTCATGTTTATTTACATGTCGTTAAATTGAATACAAGTGACACAACATCACATTGATGTCCAAGAATACTAGCTAAATAATCAATTTTGATCCATGGAATTTAAAATAGGCAAATATAAAACAACTTAACATAATAACTTTATACTCTATATATTTGTATATAAAAACAATAAAGTTTAATAATAAAGCATTTTAGCATTATGTAAACAATTAAAAGAATACAACATTTATATATATATGACAAAATATATGAATAAACTTAAATTCACATTCACATGACTTTAAACAAAACCCCGTCTACTTTATAATCAGTCAAAATACTCATTGAAATTTTAATTCATTTTGCAACCATCCACAATTTAAATAAAACCAATACAACTTAACAATTTAGTCATTTGCCACAATTAAAAATAAATAGGACCCAAAAAAAAAAAGAAAAAAAAAGAACATGCTCAACAAACAAACTAAAACAATCTTGATATAAAATGTACTATAGAACAAAAGTTAGATATACTGAAAAGTTGTATTTTAAATATAAATTGATAAAACTTTATTTTATATATATATATATATATATATATATATGTATATTAGAATCCATTCTCTAAAATTGTATTTTAAATAAATAATTTCCAAACTTAAAACAAAATTGATTTAGAATGCTTCCATGCAGTATTGTAGATTGAGTCGATTTGGTCGGGGATTGTCAATAGTCGGGAGTGTCTAGAGAGACCATTCAAATGACAAATCTAACTTCTGACTTCATAGACAGACTCGTCTTTCCACTTGCCTTTAGTAGGGACCACAAAAAAATGTGTACATATAGTTGGGCGTGTTTACAAGGAGGCAATTGGTCGTGGAATGTCATAGCACCGTCCAAAACACAATGCCAACCTCTGATCTCATAGCCAACCCGACCATCGAATTTCTTGTGGCAGGGCCCACAAAAGAAACATATATCTATAATTGGCTTCTTTATAATTTATCATTTTATATTATTTGATAAAATGAGTTTAAACAAATTTTTTTTTCTATCAATAAAAACATAAATTGAATAAATTATACTTATAAGATAAAATGTTTAAAATACGTGAACCCGTTATCCCATTCTCTAAAGAAAAAAATGAAATATTGAAGATGGAGTTGAATTAGCGGAGAAGTATCAGTACTCGGAAATTTCTAGAGAGACTATTCAAACCACAATGTCGACCTCCGATCTCATAGTTGGGACCAACATCCGACTTTCTTTTAGTACAAGGCACAAAATAAATATGTGCGTATAGTTATCTGTAACCTCACAGTCAACCCAACCTCCAACTTGCTTCTGCAAAGGCCCATAAAACAAACATACGTGTCTATAATTTATTATTTATTTTTTCAAATAACATATTATTTAAATATAAAATGATAAAACTGTAATATATATCTATATATATCTATATATATATATATATATATATATATATATATCCATTCTTTAACATTGTAATTTAAATAACTAATTTTTAAATTTAAAACAACATTGACTTAGAATGCTTCCATGCAGTATTGTAGATAGAGCCAATTTGGTCGGGGAACGTCAACAATCAAGAGTGTCCTGAGAGACCATTCAAACCATAAGTTTGGCTTCTGACCTTATAGTCGTACTTGTCTTTCGACTTGCTTTCAGGAGGGACCACAAAAGAAATATATACACATAGTTGGGCATATTTACAAGGAGGCCAATTAGTGGCATAATGTCATAGCACCATTCAAAACACAATGCCGACCTCCGATCTCATAGCCACCCCGACCATCAACTTTCTTCTGGCAGGGCCCAAAAAAGAAACATATATGTATAATTGTCCTCCTTATAATTTCATATTTTGTTTCTTTCATATTACATATTATTTGATAAATTAATTTAAAACATTTTTTTAATCAATAAAAACATAAATTAAATAAATTATACTTATAAAATATATTTCTTAAAAGATGGGAACCAGTCATCCCATTCTCTAAAGAAAAAAATGAAATATTGAAGCTGGAGCTGAATTGGCGGTGAGTGTCACTAATCAGAGTGTTTAGAGAGACCATTCAAACCACAACGCCGACCTCTGATCTCATAGTCGGTGCCGACCACCGACTTTCTTTCAGTAGGAGCCACAAAATAAATATGTGAATATAGTTACACGTAACCTTATCGTTAACCCAACCTCCTACTTGCTTCTATAAAGGCCCACAAAACAAACACACGTGTCTACAATTTATTTTGGTTTTTTCACATAACAGATTATTTAATAAATGCAATTTAAAGTACTTTATTCTTTTCTCAATAATGAAAGAAACTTAACAAATTATTTTTATAAGGCATTTAACATTTAATTTATAACATATAAACTCATGATAAACTTCATCATAGACCTCATTTAAGTCGTTTATAAGAAATAATAATAATAACAACAGTGAACCTAGATTATGAGCCGAACTGGTCGGGGCGTTTCAATAGTTGGGAGTGTCTAGCAAGACTATTCAAACGAAAATGCCAACCTCCGATCTCATAGTGAGAGTCGACCTCCAACTTGCTTTCAAGAGCCACACAAAAGAAATATATGCATATAGTTACACGTGTTTACAACAACCACCTCCGACCTCATACTCAGTACAACCTCCGACTTGCTTCTACAAA